>VZTM01017843.1:259253-298892 GCA_013400555.1 Jacana jacana | reverse complement strand
AAAAAAAAAAAAAAAGAAGCATAAGATTCTTCAAATATTTCCTACATCATGTACATTTTTATAGGACAATAGGCTCTTTTTACTGAAATATTTTTGGGAAATATATTTAACTTCCTCCCCTGCCCCCCTTTCCAAGTGATCTCTCAAACTGCGAGACTGAGAAAGGGACTGGATTTACTGCATTTTCCTACAGTGTAACTCTTCACAATGAAAGCAAATTGTTGCTCTGCAAATGGCAGGGAGTGATAACATAGGGGAAAATGTTCTATATACCCTGTAAACTTCAGAAGTGCACTCTGTTATGTACAAATTCTCTAGGTATGTACCTGAATTCTATAAGTGTTGAAAATTTCTCCTAGAACAAAGGCCTGTGCTACCTATCTCCAGGTCTCCCTTTTCCCTCTACCATTTATCAGATACAGCTTTTGTCATGCTGGATTATTAAATCAGAATTCAGTTTCTCAAGAACTGAAGAAGTTCTTGAGAAGTTCTTGAAGAACTCAAGAACTCATTTTAGACTTCATTTTTAGTGAAATGTTGCCTTTTTTTCCCTATGTTCTTTTCATTCATGCATGTATTTTCATTCATGTTTTGAAAACATTCTTCCTCAATGGAAAATATGTCATAGCTTTCACAGAATTTTTTTTCCAGATTGACAGTATCAGAACTTAAATTTCTGAAAAGGAAACCCAATCTAGACAGAACTCAGAACTGATCAGAACTTTAAATTGCTTGAGGTTGCTCAGAAGTTCACAGAGCTGGAGAAGTAGTTAAGGGGACTGTAACGGAAGCAGAGTGTAATCTCCTCTGCTCATTGGATTAATTCTAATTGGTGCCATTAGGGCTGAATGTAGGGAGAGAGGCTGAAGATCTGTGCTGTTTCTCTTAAACTGGTTATGTCATCCTGAAAAGATTCCCATATTAGAGGCAGTTCTTCACATGGTGTGACTGTAAGGACAGCTGTCATATTGCATTTCTTCTGGGACCTGCCTTACAGAAGGTGTCCTTAGAAGGAGGAGAACAGGGGCAAGACATCCATGCACACCCAAATCCTGGCAGCCCTCTTACCCCTTGGAGCCACTTCCTGGCTTAATGAGCCTGAGGTGCTCTTAAACATCACCTGAGCCCCCGGGAGTGGGCAGTGCAAAGCTGGCATAAAGTGTCATCCTTGCCACCCTCACAGATTTCTCTTTACAACCCTCAATTGGCCTGCAACCTTTCCTTTTGGAAACGAATGGTTTGTTCGTCTTCACTAGAGAGATACAAATATGAGTTCAGATATCCTCTGCTGTATTAAAATAGGAAGACTAATATCTTTTAGACTTATAAAAGTTGTTGATTTACTCTATGAAGCATTTGAGATGTTCAGAGATTTGCATGTGATGAGTAGCTTCCGTCACCAAGCATGTTTGCTATCATTGCTGTTGCCCATGGTATGTTGATACTATCGTGCCACAGTCCCTGACTTTCCTGACACTGGAAGTATGATTAAGTACCCTAAAGCCTTTGGCAAGGAACCATACATTGTGCTGGATCAGGAGGCATACAGGAAAAAATAGCTGTTTGGTTTCACTGAAGATTTCCATCTGATAATCAAGTCTCTTGAGTGTTATCGTGACTCTGGCCCATATATTAACCGAAAATTACGCTTAACCTCTCTTCCTGCTGTCTGTCTTAAATCCTACATATTTTGCCTCTTTGTATTTTGAAGTTTGAGGAGGAAAAAAACCTCATGTTAAGAAAAAAATGTGTTATTTGTGAGTGTCTTTTCAACTCTTCCCTAGTATTTCTCAATGAATAAACTTCATAATCACATACAGTAATTTTGGCAGCATGAAATATTAAGGCCTGACTTTTGGCTTTGACAAAGATTTCTGTATTATTCAATTTGTTTTGTTAGGATCTATTTTAGTTTACTAACTCAATTCCCAAATGGCTTTTGTGCAGCTCAGTTTTATAGTCTCAGTAGTGCCTTTCAGAAGTAAGCTGCTTAACTAATAAAAATGACTCAAATTAATAATACATTCCTCTATTTCAAAATGTCAACAATATGGAGTAGAAGGAGCTGCCAATAAATCTTTCCTGAATCTAAGTTTAAAATAAAAACAAACAACATATCATAACAGCAGCCGAAAATATTACTGCAAATATATTCACGTTGGAAGCAGCCAGAGACCTTCATGGGATAAGAATGAGGTTTGGTGAGTTCCAGGACTGTTTGCTTTGCTGACATGTAATGTTCTGTTTGGCTCTCTCTGTGCTCAATGATTTCCATATTTGTTTTTTTGAGCAAGTCACATAAAATTTCCCATTTACTTCCCCGCAAAATTCAGATGATCCACTTCAATGTTTTAGACTGAACTTGGGTGCAATTTTCAGCATGATATGGAAAATGAAATGGCTGTCTAGTCTGGGCATTGATTCATGCATCCTAGCACCTATGAGCTGAAGAACCAGAAGTCAGCTCTTGCCAGAAGTTTGTTATTATCTGGGAACAATGAAAGGAGGTGATTTAACTTTGCTTGATCCCTGGAGACTGCCTGCTGACAGATTAAGCTCCAGCCCAAAAAGAGTGCAACTGTTATGGGCATTTTCATTCCTGGAAAGTGGGCCTGGGGAGCAGATTTCAGCTCTCCCTGCTCTTCGCTTGAACCTAAAGCTCTGGGGCATCCAGCTCCATCTTGTTAGGTTCTCCCGCTGTGATCTGTACTTAGGCACTTTGCTTGAGAAGCAAGGTGTCTGCTGGTATCCATGCCTGGTGGGCAGGGCACTCAGCTGGAAGTGGGGAGGGGGTTGGAGTTGATCTCCAATTCAGGAAGAAGTAGAAACAACCTGGATCTTCAATTTCCCAGTGCCGGTATGGGAAAGCAGGCGTCATTGTTAGGCAAGTTTTCCAATTAATGAATTCCTCCCAGCTGCAGTCCTCACCTCTGAGAGGGTCCCAGGCACTGGACTAACTTTGTGCACAACCCTAAGGAGTTACCAAAGGCTGAGCATGAGATCCGTGGTCCCTACCTATCAGAGGCTACTTCCATGCTTCCCTGTGGCCAGGCACCATGGTACAGCCATCTTCATACAATTAAATTAAACATGCTCAGCCCTAAAAGTAGAATGGCTGCATCTAAACCACCTTTGGGGAATGATCCCCAATGCCAGGGATGGCTCCAAGAGTTTAACCACAAGTCCAGTTGTGGCCCAGCATCTGCATTCAGGTTTTGGTACTGTTTTTACCAGTATGGTCACAGCCTGTTACTGGCCTCTGCTCCCCTGATGCATAGTAACTGCACCTTGGAACTTTTTGATATACAACTAAGCAGTTTTAAAACAAAAATTGAAAAAGACTGACTAGCTGACAGACAAGCCTGGTTTCACTAGTTCTGCAGCTGCAGAAAGAAAAAGGGAGTTAGGGATGGGAGCTGGCAAGATACTATCTTTAATAAGCAATATGTCACTTGTCATCACCGAGACAAAAGCTTCACTGCTTGAGGGTGCTCAGAGGATACAGCTTTTCTGTGTGGTTTGGCAGCTTCATGCTACTGGCACAAAATCACCCATGAGCGTTGGCACAGACAACTTGAAAAAAGGAGAACTTTTACCCCCTGAAATTTGATTACTCTGAATGAAATAAGAATAAAGGAGATGAAAACAGAGGCTCAAGACGAACTTTCAGCAGTAAACCACTAAAAACTGAGAAAAAAATTTGTCTTTAATGCAGCCTAGGGAAAAATTTAGATTGTAGAATGCAATAGAATAAGGTATTTCAGTTGGAAGGGATCATCTAGTCCAACCGCCAAATTAATTCTTAACATTAAAAAATTATTCCTTCACGTGAGTTCCTGCAGTGCCAGGGAACCTCATATTCCAGCCACCAACTAAGATGCACATTACTCCAAAAAGGTAATACCCTGGAGAAAGAGACTGTGCCAGAGTATTGAGGGACACAAGGCGGGTCAGGGTCTCTGCCTGAGAGTCCTTTCAGGAGTGGACTCACACATTAAAAAGTTGCAAAACTAAGCACATAATTGATTTGGTAATGACAAAGTACTGAGTCTGTATTAAATGCCCCAACTCTCATTGTTTAGCAACAAATCAAATGGAAACTATGAGGTGTATGAGGATAGATGGTAAAATTATTGATGATGCAATTAGCACGGGGAAGAATATTTAATAATACATGTTGAAATAATACCTAAAAATAATAATACATCAAACAGGTTGGGCTGTAGTATACCAACACATTGCATTTCTGGTCTTTAGGAACCACTGTGAACTACTTGCCAACAACAACCAAGGGTGGGCACTTCTAACCCATGGCACATAATCACTTGACTGCTTCCAAGAGGTAGGAAAGTTAGGGTGGCTTCCCTAAAGTCAGAACAGAGAGGTTGTCAGTGCTAAGGAAGTGGGTATTTGGATTGAATGCCTTTTGCCAAGCCCTGTCCTGCATGTCCTGAAGTAACCAGGAGTTACACTTAGATAGTGTTTCCAAAGTGTTGGTGATTTGTGGGGTGAAGGGATGGGGGAAGTCACCCTTATTCCAGATTATGGGTGACAGTTTTGAGCCATCCATAGTCCATGTATCATATAAAAATCTATTTACCAAATAGAGGATTTAATCTTGTGGGTTTTGTCTAGCCTGTTGTACCCCGTTACTTGTATGCACACACCGCAGTGAAAGAAGTAGGAGCTTCTGGGCTGCTTGTGCCCCTTCTGCTCACAGTGAATGAGCAGAACTAGCTCCAGGAGCCAATTCTTCTTTTACTGTATGGATCAACACAACTTTATCTTCATGTCATATATGAAAAGCATGAATCAAACTTGTCTCTTAACCTAGGAAAATGCTTGCTTTTCAGTGGCCTTCCAGCTGAGAATTTTTTACCTTCTGTGTGCTGCAAGTGTAAAAAATGCAGAATGCAGAAATGGCCAAGTGGAAGTAATCAGTTTTACATCTCAATACATTTTCTGTACCTCTAATGAAAGATCAGCATTATTGATCTAAGGGTTAATGAAGTGAATATTCCTCATGCTTCTTTTCTTGTTATGAATATTTTTTTAGTTGACATCCCCAATATAAAGAGTATGGATTTAGACCGTTCAACAGCAGCAGCTCCTTTCTTCAGTACCACTCAATCCTTTGCAAGAGGCAGCTCCAGAGCAGCCCCAAGAGCAGCAGCAAGGACTGCACCCTTCCCAGACTGGTGTAGTGGCAGGTAGAGTCAGGCCCCCTCTCTCTAGTCTTAACAAGACTTGCAATAGATCTAACAAAGTGATTAATTTTCCAACGCAGTGAGATTCGCTGCTGCTTACAAGAAGATTCTTCTGTAAGCAGTTTGCAGCTTGCCAGAATCCCACAGGCAAGATTTTCAACTTTATACTGAAATAAAGAAATCAATTTTAGCTTCAGGAGATAATAAGAAGTTTCAAAATTATCAGATAATTAATTTTGCATAACTAGACACATGCTCAGAAAGGTGAAACCAGGTATTCATAACTGGGGTGAACAAAAATGGAGCTTCTTCCACTTTGTGTTTCCAATCTCCAGAGCACAAACTACCAGAAGCAGCAGAGTAAGAGGATGAGCGGGGGAGAGAAAACAAGAAAGTTGTCATGTTAAAGTAGAGGAGAACAATCACTTCATTCACAGAGTTTCCTTTCGCTTTCAAACTCTTGAATGAAAATGCTACAGATCACTGGGTTTCCACATTGACCAACTTTAGCACCAGGTTGTGAATACCAAAAGTAGCTTTCACTTGCATACAGAAGAGCTGCACAGATGACAGCTGAGCTAACATCACTTGCAATTCAGGATCTCTGCAGACTGAGGGTTTATACGTCAGGAAATGAGGGCTGCACATGTTCCTGCAAACTCACCTCTTCTTTCAACTGCACATTTCATAGAATCATAGAATGGTTAGAGTTGGAAGAGACCTTAAAGATCATCAAGTTCCAACCCCCCTGCCACGGGCAGGGACACCTTCCACTAGAGCAGGTTGTTCATTTCCTTTCTCTCCTGCACAAAGCTTTGCAAGTGTCCCCTGTCTTCACTATTTGGCCTCAGTTTTTGAGGATGCTTCTCAAGCTGTTCATATTTCCGGGTGGGAAGAGGCCTCAGTTTTTGAGGATGCTTCTCAAGCTGTTCATATTTTCTGGTGGGAAGAGGGTAAATGAGCAGACCTTTTTGAAGCAGAGCCATGCATTCAAGTTTCTCCTTTTAAATTTGAAAAAGCTTCATTCTGTACTTAAGAACAAACATCTTGTAACTTTTTTTATGACACACAAATAAATTGTTTCAAGTAAGCATATTTTTTCTGTGTGTGTTCAGCAATTCACAGCACAAAAGCGAGGGAGTTGGGGGCGAGTTGTGGCAGTGTGAGGATAGAGCTCACATAGCTCCAAATTTCCAAATAAGACTATTAGTTTCCAACCCCAAGGGTTTTAGCAGATGAGAGAATGACATAATCATACTGAAATCCAGCAGTAGAAACATTTTTACTTGCACCTGCAAAATGTCTGCACAGATAAGACCTGTGCGAGCAAAAGGCCAGTTCTCTTTCCACCAGCACCCTCAAAGCTCCCTTCTGCACACAGGAGCTGAGTTTAGAGCAGTGAACAGAGCTTCCTGACGTCAGGTTTCAGCGAAGTAAAGACCGGTAGGTCTTTAGCAGTGAATCTCTCTGGGCCTTGGTTTCTAATTATTTTCTGTTCTGTCAATTTAAATTGTAAGCTTCTTGGTACAAGAAGAATCTCTGACTTATCATATAATTAAAGTTGTATAACCAGTCACACATCTGAGAAAGGTGAAAGCGAAGCTTTGCCCAGAGTATGAATGAAAATTAATTTCCTAACATTTTGCATTCCGTTTCCTGACAATCTTGCCTTGTCAATTTGAAACTGTAATTATCTTTGGCCAAAACAGTTCTGCAGCTACAGTTTACAGAGAAAGGCAATAGCCAGGATGGGTAGACCTTACATCTCCTGCATCGGGATGGCTGGGAGCTACCACCTTTCCTCCCACTTCTGCATGGGAGGCAGCACAAATCCCAGAGCTGATCCCTTATTTATGTTTCACATCCAGAGGTTGTGAAAAGCATAAGCTGTGTCCCCCAGAGGAATGGAGACATGTGGAAACAGCCTCGGGTTGAAAGGGAGAGCTCTGTGCCAGCACACAACTCTTTCAGAAGGTACAAGTACCTGTGTCCCCTGGAGACCGGTGTGTTGTCACAGCGAGTCCCCGCAGCCTCTAACCACTGCCACAGCTGACAGGGTTAGGTAAAGACTCAAAGCCACGTGTATCCTGCCCACGCAACCACATTTAACAAAATAACAGCAGAAACTGAGCTTGACTTCTAGGTGATTGATTTTTTTTTTAAGACTTAGCATTTTGAGTGTATTTGATTATAAAAACCAAATAATGAAGAGAAATGCTTTCTTCTGCCACAAGACTGCTTTGAAGAGTGATGATTCTTCATTTCCTAACTTGATTTATTCAGCTAATCTACTTGACCTCATGCAGACCTTCTGGTTTCGTGAACAGTAAGGAGGAGCAGTTCTCAGTGCGTGCATGAAAGCAAGAGGGACTATGAAGACAGCCCAAAACACACTGTTTCAGGAGGAGAAAGTAAAACCTATGTTTATTACAGCCACTGTTACAAAAGTCTCCTCTCTTCTCTACATTTGTATTGTGGGAACCCAAAAATGAAATTATTAGCCTAAGATAAAAAAAAAAATATTCAAAGCTGTCTTTCTGGATTATATGAATTTCTTATGTGAGTAAGGCTTTGTGTGTCCCATACAATCAGCAGGCAGGAACATATCATATACAGGTTACAGGCTTGGAGAAAAATGCTCGCTCAGAAGACTTTATTCACCTCATAGAGCCTGAGTGGCCACCACTCTGCCAGTCTCAGTTCTGATCCTGTAGTCTGACACATTTTTTCACTTGAACAAAAATATCTTCCCTCAAACAGGGGACCTAGCATGGATCTAAGGAGCAAGTTGAATCTTTACCCCTTTCTTGTACCCACTGTCAAAGAGCAGCAGAAAGGTCACTGGTCTCGCAAGGTTTTGGCCAAACTCAGGTGGTCCTTCCCTCTCCAGCTTCTCTTGTGGTTTTGTATCCACCCTTTCTCTGCCCAATTTTGCATCAATATTTTTTCCCTCATCAGAAGTGACATCCAGAGGGGAGGTGGGTACTCAGCCAGCACCAGATGCTGGCACTTGGAGGACAAACAGCAAGTTGGTTTTGGGCTTGATTCCAGTTTGGGGGTTGGTCTCACAGTCTGAAATAGCAGGCACAGTTTTTCTTCTGATATTGGCAGAGCATCCTCAGCTGTCCCTCTGGATTAATCTTCATCTCGACTGCCTGTGGTGAGGAGAAGAGCTCTCTTTCCTGCGCTCCTAACACATCCAGCAGGGTTACCACTTAACAGAGTTGTTTGAGAGGAACTGTAACAGAATCCAGGAGAGATAACTCCAAATCAGTGCCGGTGGCACTACCTGCTTAAAGAAGGGGGTCTCTCTTATTGACTGTCAACTGGCAAAAGGTAATATTAACACTCAGGTAGAGGAATGGGCAAATATACAGTTTTGGGGATTTATACCAAGATTAAAAGATGTTCCCTCTGCTCACATGGCAAATGACCCCCCTGGAGATCACACAGCTCAGTGCAGCAGGGACAGCTTAATCTCTTAGTGCTTATGCTTTATATAGAATCATAGAATAGTCTGGATTGGAAGACACCTTTAGGATCATCAAGTCCAACCATTAACCTGGGAGTTATTGTCCAAACCAATGATAAACTCTGTCCCTAAGCACCATGTCCACCCATCTTCTTAGTACCTCCAGGGATGGTGATACAACCACTTCCCTGAGCAGCCTGTTCAAATGCTTGACAACCCTTTTGGTGAAGATATTTTTCCTAATATCCTTCCTAAACTTCCTGTGGTGCAACATGAGGCCATTTCTTCTTCTGGCTTGCTACTTGGGAGAAGAGACCAACACCCACCTCTCTACAACCTCCTTTCAGCTAGTTGCAGAGAGTGATAAGGTCTCCCCTCAGCCTCCTTTTCTCCAGGCTAAACAACCCAAAATCCTCAGCCACTCCTCATAAGACTTGTTCTCCAGCCCCCTTACCAGATTCATTGCCCTTCTCTGCAAAGACCACAATGTCTTACTCTTTTCTATCTAAATGTATCAACTGTTGGGTTGATTAATCTTAGCTTTCTGTTCCAAAATAATTGGTATTTAAGATAATTGGAGTTTTCTATTACCTATACAATGTGACCTGAAGAGACCCAAAAGAACAAGCACTTTTTTTTGTAGTACAGACCATTTTAATGGGAAGCTGGAAGGGAGATGGTTAGTATGCACATGGTTGAGCTCACGCCCCTCTTTGGGGATTAGACACGTAGGAGCAGGCAGCTTTATTCAATTTGAAAACCCAGACAGCTATGCTCTTCACTAACTGAGAGGTAACTAACAGCAATAACTTACACATTTGAGAGTCACAATTTGTTTGATCAACTTGTGACCTGCTTAAAATACCTTTAAATGAAACTTATTTTCCAGCGCACTGGTTATTATTTTGTTAAAAGATATATATAGCATAACAGACATTTTTCAGAGTTCCAGTAAGCCCTAAGTCTGAGATTTTGACTTCAGAAGGAAAGGTTGTAAACTGCTGAGAGAAACATAAAGCAGTATTCTGCAGAAAACTGTGTCCAGAAATAACTTTGGTCAGATAAGACACATTTGAATATGCACCTTTAGGTACCCTATATTAAGTAAGTGCTTGCTGCTTCTTCTGAGTGATTTGTGACAGTGTGTGCCATCTACCATGAAACACAACGCCTGACAGAAATAAAGGATAATAGTTTCTAAAACACGGTGGAAAAATGGAGTCTTTCCATTGCCTTTAATGGGCTTTGGATCCATCCCAAACAAGCTGCAGCGATGTGCTGCTCACTGTAACTCACTGGCCCTTTCCCCCTGCCTTGTGGCAAGAGAACGTCCTCTGGGGAAGTGTGCGCTGCCTGCAGTAGCTCCAGCAGCAGTAGCTGCTTCACCATTTGGGCTGCAGGCAGCAGCCAGGCCTAGTGCCATGTTTGTGACCCAGGATGGTCTGAGAGGGAAAAAGAAAAACCCTATCAAAGGCAGAGGCCAGCCCCAGAGGTTGTCACAGAAGCAGCCCTTCTTCACCATGCTGTTGGGGGGGATCCCAAAGTCACAGCCAAGTTGTTCCAATGCTTTGGATGGGCAGCTTTCCTGCAAAGGAAGGAAGACCTTGCAGAAACCCAGAGTCGACCGTCAAAATGCTGCTCATTAGGTGCTGCTCCTGGGGCAGGTGTCACCAAAGTGCTACTTCCCTGAACCTATGATGTCTCCAGAGCCCATGGAAAGGAGCAGAAGTTGCCAGCAATCACCTCATCTTGCTCACAGGCAGTTCCCATTCAGCCAGGGACAAAGCATACGGGTATGTATTTCCAAAGCTTCAGGTTTGTCTCCATGTTTCATTCTTTCCTGCAGCAGCACCAGCACACAGGACTCTTCACAGAACCACAGAATGATATTAGGTTGGAAGGGACCCACTTGTTCCCGTCCCCAGGCAATGCACCAGTTGTGCCAGCCCAGTTGCACAGCAGACCCCTGCTGACATGCAAACACACCTCCTACCCCCGCTGCTGCCTGCCCCAGTTTGCATTGTGGCCTCCAGGGTGCCAGGAAGGCAAAAATGCTGTTCTCAGAGCCATACTCTCAGAGTGCTCTCCAAAAGAAGACAGCATGAACTGTCCCCATTCCTAAAGATGCTGGTGACCTCCCATCTCCTCAGGCCTTTTCTGACCAGCTTTGCCCAGTGCCTAGAGCTGGCATAGGTCTGGCCAGCTGGGTGCTAAGCTAAAGCAAGGTGCTGAAGTGTATATGGTACCAGGGGGACAGGGCCACCTCCCACTCCAACTAACTGTATAGCCACCACAGATCCTTGGAGGTTGCACTGTCCCACTCCTCCAGGCTCCCTGGGTGATAACCCAGCAAAAGCTGCAGCCAACTAAGTCACAGCTGGGTGGTATTTAGGTTCCTGTTCTCCCTAACTTTGGTAAGCTGGTGTTTTTGAAGTCAGTTCCATTATTGGTGTGAATGGGAGTTGCAGGTTATTTTCTCCACACTGGGTTGCTACAAGTTATACATATGCAAAATTGTCTTGAGCTTGGGCTTCAATGTGGGAAACTTGTGTGCACATTAGTAACACCCCTCAGAAATGAAAAGACTGAGTAATTACTAGATATAGAGCACCTTGCAGCAAGAAGAAGGTCATTCTGCAATATAAATGTCTTTTTATTCCTGAAATGAAGCTGCTGAAACAATGCTCGCGGTGAGGTTTAGCTGCAGAGGTCTCAGCAGTTTCATTAAGAAGAATTACTTCCAGCCACTCTGCATCTGGAGCAGTGTGACACCAGGCAGGCTCGCATCTCTTATCAGGTTTGAAGAAACACAATCCCCAGCTCTCCTGCTTCATCTGTGATTGTTAAAATGCTGTACAAAGGAGACCAGGCATCACAAACCATTCTGGGGCGCCTTGCTTTTTGTGAGAAGTTCATTTTATTCATGAGCAAAAGCTGATTTGCTAAATCCAGCCTATAAAACCAGAAGTTAAGGTAGACGTAAGATTATAATCAGAGAAATAAAGTATTAGCCTTTCCACATCATAAAACCCCATGCATTCTTTTTAATAAGCGGATAAAAGGATTTCTTTAATCAGTGCTTTTTCACTGACTGTAAGCTAGCATCTAAAATCTTGGCAGTGATCTTCAGCACATTTGCTGAGACAAAATATCATTATTAACAATTAGAGCAGAGTTATTCTGCAATATTGTGCTTCACTTGGACAATTATCTGGGTAATCAGAGACAGAAGCGTACAGGCGATGAGGCTAAAGCACAGAGCTGAGTTCTTTCTTCCTGTTTTCCAGTCTTAGCCTCAGATTAAAAATCACTATGAGCCAGTGGAGATAACCTGTGTGTACAACAGAATCATGCAGTGTTATCACATCCAAACTTATGCAGAGACTTACTTTTCCCATATTTACCAACTCTGAATTTGTCCAACCAGATTTAAGCACATATGTGCATGCTCACAGAGGTCCCCATACTCTGCTGACCCCACCTTGTCTTGGTAGGATTCTCCACTTCTGAAGAGTACAGCTCAGTGCTGGGGACACTGCCCACCTGAGAAGAAAAATCTCTGAGAACTTCTCCATCTGATAACACCGATTGCTCACTGCAAACCCAGTTCTATACAAAGATCCTGCAATCACATCCTTCCTAAAGCAGATTTTGGACTCCAAGAGGACCTACATGACAGAAGGGCTACAAAGTAATGGTAGACAAATATGTAGCAGTACTGCAAAGTCCTGATGGGTCATCCAAATTGCAAGTGGATTTGGGGTGCATTGCCTCAATAGCTTAGCCAGGAGGAGAGTATTTTTGTTTTATTTCATAGGCCTGTAGTTTACAGCCCTTTTACACTCTTACTGAGTGGCTTGCCTGCTGTTCTAACTATTCTGCTGGAAGTCTCATTGTGTCTTTGAGGTTTATCTTTGATTGTCAATGCTATATAAATAGAGTCTTAGCTAAAAATAAGCATTTCAGAATGTTTATTAGGGGCTTGTTTTCATACCAAAATAGATTTGTGTGTGTGTGTAAAACATACAGATGTACAAACCTTGTTACATTGAATCAATAGAGAAAAAAAAAAACAACCAAACAATGCTATGCACTAAAGTGCACTCTCTTGCCAACATTTTCCTTTTATTAGAAAAAAAAAGGGATAGATTAAATTGCTGAGGTATTTCTCCAGAAGGAAGATTTCCATTCCTTACAATGAAGCTAAAATAATTATTTTTAAGTGGTCCTAAAAGGTGGGAAAGTCAGGTGTGAGATAGGGTGTACTTTCAAAATGTTAGAAATTATATTCAGGAGGGTTTTACAGAAGATGAAAACAGAAGAAGCACCATCACTGCAGCTCTTGGTGAGTGCCTGAAACCTTCAAGATTTAGGTGGCCACATTGTGTCACTTGTCACAAGGTGACCAGAAAAGTGCTCTACAAGAGACAGTGTGTTTGGAAGAGTGCAATCACTTATTTTTCTTCTTGAATAGAGCTTGGTTGTTTCCTTAGGCAATCTTCAGTAGAGAAGCAGAGTAGACAGCAACATTTCTGCAGCTGGTCAGTTTTGGGAGCTCTGTCAGACCAGAGAAATTTCTTTAGTAGTACTGGTGATAGGAGGACAGTTAGACTAGATGATCTTGTAGGTCCCTTCCAGCCTTGCCTTTCTATGATCCTATGAGCTCTAGCTCAGTTATCCACTTGACATGGTTCAGGCAAACTTTTGTGCCCTCAATGGGAAACAGCTACCAGAGGCTCTGACTTCTGCTCCCTAAAGCTAGGCTCCTATAATGCTCATTAGTCCATTTTTCCAGCACTGGCTAATTCTTTCTAATGAGTATTCCAGAAGAAACAGTTAAACTGTAAAGACCAGCGAACGACTAGCAGTAAAATTAATCGTGCATCTACTAGATAATAAAGAGGAATTGATGTCAAGTGAATGTCAATAATTAGTGCTTAAAAGGATTATTCAGTATCATTTCATTAGTGACTGGAGTCTTGTGAGTGAACAGCAGAGATATAGCGTAAAGAGATTATACTTCTCTAGGATATTTGATTTCCATTGCATCATTTGATATAGACATAGGTTTCACATCAAATACAAAACTGTTTTGTTTACATTGACTGCCTTATGAAAGTCCTATTGATCATATAACTTCTGCTCAGTCATGATTTCAGAAGCATGAGGATTGTTTTCAAGTTACAAAAGATTTTCAAGTTACAAAAGCATTTTACAGTAGCTTGAAGACTACTTGTATCAAAATGAATAGTGAAAGTGATGATAAATTAATGTATACAAAACCTGAGAAGTTAGAATGTCCCATGCCTATATATAAAAGAAGGGATTTCTCAGTTAAAGGTGAATTGTCTTATTGATACAGAGCCACAGAACTTGTAGTCCTTCATCTCCTAAGAGATGCTATTCCAAGTACTTATGCAGGTCTTGCATCTTTAATTTGTGCAATAACTTGCCTTCCTACTAGTAATTAAAGAGACATCACAACTAAACATGGCAGTTACGATTAATAATACAGAAGTGAGACGCACATTTTTAACTCTACATGTCCAGAACACATAGAAACCCAACCATTTGTGTTCTACTAAACTTTTAGGTTGAACAACATCTTACAGGAATAAGCACAACACTGATTATGTCTTTTATGAAAAAAGCCCACTATTTTAACTATGGATATAGGAGAAAAACCAAAAGCTTTTTCTGTCCTTGAATGAGTCTGATGCTATACAAATATATGTATTTTTTCCAGGCCTTTTTTGAAGAAATAGGTAACATTTATCAAGAGGTATATCTTAGTTTTGGTTCTAGTCATAACAATCTGGAGAATGAATCAAGTGGAGAGTTTTAGGATTGCTTACCTTTATATCTATCTTAAAGGTATATCCTTACTTTTCTGTTAGATAAGAGGAAATCAATCCATTCCCTAAGACAGATTTCTAAAATGGGTCAAATGAAGCCCTCTCTAAAATTACCTGTTGCTCTTCATTGACTATGGAACATTGAGTATGGCAAGCAGTATTACACAAGAACTTAAATTTAGGTACTTTGGGGCATACTAAGTTTCTAAGATCCCATTACAGTCACTGGAGCCTGAAGAACAATTCAGCTTACCATAAAGTAGGTATCTAGTGGCTGGTCAGCTGAATCGTTCATTGATTGCTTTTACTAGATCTTCATTAATGGTAATGGGACCTTAGCCGTTTTATATGAAGTTGCTTCTATTTAGGGGACTTAGTCTAGACTTGATCTCCCATCAGAAATGTTAGGGGTCTACCTGATACTTTCTAATTCCTCTACTTACCTCTACTTAGTAACAGTAAGTACCTCTACTTACTAATTCAGGGCACATGAGCCTTGCTCATTGTCTCAGACAACTTCCAGTTCATTTTAAAAGAATCATTGGAATAGATAAGGGACAAAAATGACTTGCAGACCCAGGGTCTCCCCTGAACTCAAACCTTAAAAGGAATTGCACATGGGAAAGTCATATTATTCTTGTCATAGAATACCAGGTTCAAAGGAACCTCAAGGATCATCTGCTCCAACCTTCCTTAGAAAAAGTGTCGTCCAGACAAGGTGACACAGCATCTTGTTCTGCTGAATCTTAAAACTGCCCATTGTTGGGGAATCCACCACTTCCTGCAGAAGTTATTCCAATCGCTGATTGTTTTCATTGTGAAAAATTTTCCTCTTGTGTCCAATTGTAATCTCACCAGGACTAACTTGCACCCATTAACCCCTGCCTTTTCCATGTGACTCCTGTAAAAAGGGAGTCCCCATCTTCTTTGTAGCCACACTTTAAATACTGGAACCTGATGGTAAGATCTCCCCTTAGTCTTCATGTCTCAACACTGAACAAGCTCAGCTCTCACAACTATTCTTCACATGGCAGGTTTTCTAGTCCCTTGATCATCTTTGTGGCCCTGCTCTGGACCCTCTCCAGCCTGTCCACATCTTTTTTTTGGTAATGTTATTGCAGTTAAAGACCCCCTCAAACAAAAGAAAAAACAAGAACAAAGTACGGTTCAGCAGAAAATGATGACCAAGACATTTGCTAGAGGAGCATGGTTACCGACACAGTTAAGGGCTGTTGGGCACTGGCCTAACAATAGTGCTGTTAAGAAACCAAGCACTCAACCTGGAGCTCGAACTCCATCAAACAACTGACAATGAGATGTTGCTGTGTGAAAATCATCCTTGGATATCAAACATCACAAGATAAGTACCTATGCAACATTTGAGCAATAGACACTCTCAACTAGGAGCCATGACAGGGTGCTGAGACAGTTGCCTCGTCTTAAATCCTACCTCATTCCTGTCATAAGGCATGTAAAGTCCATTGCTTCAAAGATGACACAAAAAGTAATTATGCAAACCCTTTCAGTAAAGTGCAAAGCTCAAGAAGTGTCTCAGAGGATAGTTCACTCTTCCAAAGATAGCAAGAATTATGATCCAAGCACATGGGGATTGTGGTGGGTTGACCTTGGCTGGACACCGGGTGCCCACCAAGCCACTCTATCACTCCCCTTCTCAGCAGGACAGGGAGGTGGGGTGGAGAAAATAAGATGGAAAAAACCCATGGGTCAAGATAAAGGCAGATTATAAAGCAGAAACAAAGGCTGTACATGGAAGGAAAGGAAAATAAAAGATTTTTTCTGCTTCCCATCAGCAGGGAATGTCCAGACATTTCTTGGGAAACAGGACATCAGCACACGTAGCAGTTGCTCCAGAAGACAACATCGTAAATAACAAATTCCCCCCTACCTCCTCCTTCTCTTAGCTTTTATTGCTAAGCAGATGTCATATGGTATGGCATATTCCTTTGGCCAGTTTCAGGCATCTGTCCTGGAAATTTTCCCTCCAAAGATCTTACCCATTCCCTGCCTACTGGGGAGGTGGGAATGTTGGAGAGACAGCCTTGATGCTGTGTGAACGCTGCCCAGTGGTAGCCAAAACATGAGTATGTTGCCAACATCTTTCTAATTACCAATACAAAGCACAGCACTATGAGGACCCCTATGGGGAAAATTAGCTCTACTTCAGCCAAATCCAGCACATGGATTAACGTAGGGCTGGCAAATCAGTAATTTCATTTCCAGTCATTCCATGTAATGTTCACAGACAGACCATGTACTCATGCCGCAAGACCCAGCTTCAGGAGTTGGGTTGTGTTGGACTAAAGGAATTAGACCTTTCCACTCCTTAAAAATCAATTAAAAATATTAAACTGCAGGGGTGCCTAATGCCCAGAGCTTAGGTAAGTCCAGAAGGAAGAGGGAGCCTTGTCAGAGGTATGCAAATTTCAGAAGTGGTAAAAATGAGGTGCTCAGAGGCAAAGTTTATTTGCCTTTTATTCACTTACACTGTTAAAGGAGAAACCCAGTGCTTCTGAACTGGGGAGAAGTCCTTTCCAATCCCCGGTCTGTCCCAGACCTTATGTAGCTTCAGTAGAAGTTCTTGTCTGGACAGAAGGTCCACACAGTTGTCCATAGCACTGCAGGAGATACAACAATACAAATAAGGAGAGCACCAGGTGAAACCAAGGAAAACAAACCATTCACAGTGACTTTACGAATTATTTAGTTAGCCTCTCTCAGTTTGCAGTCTCTGGGTAAGCCTGTGTATTGGCTGTGAATTTTAAGCTGTGTATTTTAAGAGGCAAGCTTTCACCAGGTACTGGAACATCATCCATGAAACAAAGATGGTGCAAAATTAACCTATTAAACTTTCAACTCATCAGTAACTTGGTGTGTTCCTCCAGGCCTGCAACCTCAGTCCAAGCTGTGTCCATTGCACTGGAGCTGGCAGTGAGGCTGGGTATTACACTGACCTTTAAAACCTAATGAAGCTTCTTTGGCCTTTCGGGAGCAGGGTGAGCCCTCCCACACCCCAGGAATGTCCCATCCCCTAGTTATCCACTTCAGCCCATCTCTAATCGTTGGGCAATTACCTCAAGGGGAATAGTTTTCCAAATTAACCTTTAAATACAGAAAAGCTTTCATTTTTTATTGCATTAGAGTGATTAGACAAAAGGCTTTGTGGAGCCAACTGCTTTAGAGCACCACATTATGAACTAATTGCATTACTACTTGGCAAGAAGCAGTAACTGCAAGTCTCCCTGCACCAGAGTTTGCAGAAAGGGCTGGAGGCCAGCACTGTGATTTCAGCAAATACAATCACACTGTACCATATCACTGCACTAAATGGGCAACCCACAAAAAGCAACTGATAGGAATGCAAATTTTACATGAAATGGGGACTTTTTTCACTGTTCCTGAAGGAAAGTATTCCGATACCTTCACGTTTACCCCAACAGATAGAAAACTCAAATTCGCCATGTCAGTCCATGGGTATTTTATATGGAGCACATGTGAATTTTGAAGGCACATTTGTGTAAATGTGGTAGGCAAGAGTTTAAATTAAAAAAACGTATTAAAGATCTAGACTAACATACATGTACGTTATTTTTTTGTCAAGACAAAAATAAAGTTCTTTGATAGATTTCTAGAGGAAAACAGAAGATTGCCCATCTTTTCTATCAATTATATGTATCCTGTCTTCTACAATGCATGGATGCTGAGAGAACCTGCATCACTTCATATGAAATCTATTGCCTGTCAGAAACAATGAAAATTAAGAAAAAACCCATCATCCTCCACCTTCTCTATGTGCCACCAGCCTTCTCACTGAAGTTCTGTTGTCAAATTTGCTGTTGCACCACGTCTGGCTGGGTTGGAGTTAACTTTTGGTTCTGTGACCAAACCACATTTGGCTATTGCTGAACAGTTCTTGCACAGCATCAAGGCCTCCTCTGCTTCTCTTCACCATGCTCCACCTCAGTAAATAGGTCAGGAGCGGGCAAAAAGGTGAGAAAACACAACCAGGTCAGCTGACCCAAGTTAGCCAAAGGGGTGCTCTATGCCATATGACTGTGCTGAGCAATAAAAAGATGGGGAATTTTGTCTCCCAAGGTAGCCATTACTTGGTACATCACTCTACTTGTTGGGGTGATGAATAATTGCTTTTGCACCATTTGTGGTTTTTTCTTCTCCCTCGCCTTTATTAAACTTTCATAATCTTGACCCAAGGATTTTCTCACTTTTGCTCCTCCTGTTCTCTCCCCATCCTACCTGAAAGAGGAGTGAGTGAGCGGCTGTGTGGGTGCTTGGCTACTGGCTGGGGTCAACCCACCGCACCACTTTTCTCTCAAGACATCTAAACATATCAAGAGGCTCTAAAAGTCTCACTAGCATGAACTTCCAAATGTAACTTGGCTATATTTTAATCCTTCATCATCTTTTACTTCCAGAGTGTGCACTTCCCATGTTCCAAGTTTCTGCTCCTTATTAGGTCTCTAGCCTTTTAATTTTCTTTTTAAGAGTACTTTCCCTTGAAGCCATGAGGTAACAAAGCAGCAGAATATGTGGGAGGGTTAAGTCCAGCTCACAGTGGAGTTGAAAATTGGTTAAGTAAATGAACAGCTTAAACAGGCTTTGAAGAATTTACTCAAAACAAGCCATGCTTAAGAATCCAAATGGAGAATAAACTCCTGTTGCATTATAACTAAAATTTAAATATTTTCAAAAAGTTTTCTGAGTGCTACAGGACAGTTTGATGATAACTTTTCACTGGCAAGTCATGCATAGATAGTGCCTTATTCCCAGTTAAGAAATTTAGTTGCTAATTGGCACTTAAATTATTCCCACCAGACACCTGAGCTTAACAAAATAAATATGTTCCCACGCTACGGATTTTCAGAAGGTACATCCATGCATCGATAACTTCTCGTTCACAGAATCATGGTTTTGCTCATAACCAGAACAGCCTAATGGTCTGTTTGGGATTCTGCAAGGCAAATGAATAAATTCATAGAAGTGGTATTTTGCCACAGGAGACATACAACAGTTTGAAATTTGGCTGCATTCAGGCTACTGATCTTCTCTGAAGGTTGCCAGACAGTCTAAAATCAACTGCTAAAAAGCATAAATTCCCATCTTTTCACAAATATTAACAATAATATTATCTCTTCTACAATTCAAAGTAATTCTAACAGCAAATCATAAATTGGGTTTCACGCACCGCTCAACATCCAATAACCTTAAAAGAGAAAATAGGTTTCTTTTTTTCTTCTCCCACAAAAACAAGATTTCACAGTACCCAACAGGCAGTAGCACCATTACATAAACCCTAGGATTTGTCTTTTCTATAATATTCTGTATATGTACTACTTTCTGGTCTAAAAACTATGTACCCTCACACTGGCTCAAAAATTTGCATTTCAGCCCATCCTTAGGAATGTTGATATACTGGAATCAAGATTGTGAGCCCGCTCATTTAAATAAAAGCTTCCTACTCAGGTCCTTACAACACCAAACCTCTAGTGTGATGTAGATATAAACAAGTGGACACATATATACCCATGTTACTGATGTGAAGAATTAGGGCTTCATGGCCAGCATAAGTTATTAGCACCCTATAGTTTCAAAGCACCTTATGAAGACCCTAAAATCAAAAATCTCCAAAGACAAATGGGTTAATTTTTAACAAATATATCTATCAGACTCCTTTAAGTGACTTGAAGAAAATATTCAACTATTTTAAATATATTTAAGACTTTATTCCTTTGCATAAAACAACAGTAGAAAAGACCACTAAGCATACAGGCTGTTTAAAGTGAGACCTAGGCTTACAAGCAAATCATCTTCCCCGCTGAAAATATGGCTTTTATTTACCTTCATACAAGTGTAATTGCATACAAGGCAAGACAATGAAGTACCAGACACCAAGTCCTCCATAGCAAGTATGTTTTATTACATGCTACCTAAAGACATGGCTCACATTCCAACCTGTGCTCACAAGCCCTTCACTAATGGTATAAGCACAAGTGAAATACATCTTAATTCAGTCTGAAGTGACTCGAGCATTGGCAAGAGCAGAGAAGCCAAGCAAGCCCCTTTTTGTGATTCTACTTTATTTGATCCAGCAGACTATTAGAGGTACTTGCTTGCCTTGCGTTTTGCCTGATAGATTCATAATTCCTGGAAGTATTTTGGGTTTGATAAGCACCAAGTACATCTCTTCTGAGAAACAGAAAGAATCCTTCCAGTCCTCTAAAAAGTTATATTTGTTGATTATTCTGCTGTTGTCAAATATCATTCAGGAGAAAAACATATAAAACCACCATCAACACCACAAGAAGTTCTTGGATCTCCTAAAACTCTGGCTGGGGAAAAAAAGCTAGGTTGACAGCTCTGTCAGAGGAGTTTTTGGGATTATTCTTCTCTTTCATACCACTTCTTCAAAAGGTAAGGGTGACTTAGCTGCCTTTCTCTTCCCCGAGAACATGAGCATCCCTTCTTAAGCTTTGCCGTGGAATACAAGAGCACACCAAGTCACGGGCTGGCAGGATTTCAGAGGGACTAGTTTTGTACAGCACTGTCCACCACAGAGCAGCAGTACCTCCTACAAATGACACCTCATCATTGCCAGCACTCACCACGGGAGCAGAGGAGGGGACATCTGTGCCAGAGGCTTTGAGCTTGTCTCCACGTAGCTCCACACAGCTCCAGGAGTGGGCTTTACAGGACTGCACTTACTTCACAGACTGATGTCAACGAATTATGTGCCTGATAATTAAACATTCTAACAAGCCAAATCAAACTCTGCCCCAATATTTAAAAAAAACCACAAATGCTGCAGAAAAAAACAACCCACGTCGATTCAGTTTCTAACAGAGCATTCACACAGGCCTCAACATTTAGAGACTTAGTTAAAAAGCAAACAGGCTTTCTTTAGGACATTGCTTTCCCTATAGTAGGATACTATATAAGGGCTTCTATTCAGGCAGAAATAAACTTGTTGCACAGGACATGAGTAAAACAAGTCCACTTTGTACACTCAAGAGCAGTTAGGGTGAACCCAAGGACATAATCAAGATACATATTTTTAAATACAATAGGTCACAAACTGAATGTAAATCAGTCTATACTACTTTTATGGAAGATGGGGACATATCTAGGAGTATGCTAAGAAATATGAAGAAGTGTGCTGTGTTTCAACACACATGGAAAAGTTCTACACTCTATTGAGGAGTTACAGGGAGTGACAATTCTTATACTGCTTTAGGCTCTGTGCTTCAATGAGTATGCAGTTGCAGAGTCCATAGCTAGGCTGTTAAAGCTGCAGAAGACAGAATATCAACGCTGTAGTGTATTCCCCAGATGTAACCCCCATGGATGGCCTCTCTGTTGCAGTTTGATCTCAATAGCTCCAAGGCTGGCTAAACTCCATGTCTGAGGTTATCTTTAGATAACCCCCAGTGAGAGAAGCAGAGAAGAGCTCAGTCACTGTGCTGAACTTCCAGAAGAGCCTCAGGCAGAGACTGCCACAAGCAAGGGAAGAGGGAACTACCCTCCAGCAAGGAGAGCAGAACTGCTCTTGGCCAGCTTTGGCACCAAAGAAAACCTGCTACTGCTTTGCAGCCCAAGGGGAGAGTATCGGTGCTCACATACAAAAGGGGATATGTCCTCTGTTCTCAGTGTAGAAAATTTAGTTTAATGGGCTTTAGCTACAGCAAGGGAGATTTTGATAGCTAAAAAAGCTCTCTGGAGCCAGAAACTAGCGCAGGATGGGAGCGAGTTGCACAGGAGGGTCTGTACAGTTTGTGCTCCTAGAGAAACTGGACAAGGGCAATGCTCCTGGTGCATGGCATTACTCTGCCTTTGGGCAAGAGGATAAAAGAGCTTCTCTGGTGCTTGACAGACTTATTTGACATAATTTTGGCTCCCAGACCTTCAGTACTGAGACTCTGGCTATGATTACTTTGTAAAGAGGGATATTCCCTGCTCTCCCTTCCCTCACTAATACATGGGGTTTTTTAAATTGAGATGACACTTTAGCTGATACATGACTCTCAAAGGGTAATTATATAATCAGGGGCAGGGGCAATGATGGTGTAATTAGGGCTACTCAGACCTACAGTTCCCATGTAGCCGAAGCACTTAAACATTGCCTAAGTAACTGGCTGTAAGTGGGCACAGAGTTGATACATTTTCCAAGAGAAAAAAATGTTCTTAATTACATTTCTTTTGAGCTCCCTACTTCCTGTACTTGTCTCATTCATGTATATAGTTCCACTGAAGTGGATATCATTTGAGGGATCCAGTTGAAAGTAATTGGAAGTTGGCATCATTTCCCTGAAGGCCACGAAGCATTAGGGACAGACCTCAGCTTGGCCAGGCTATCTTGCCGGTGGGGTGGAAGACTGTCTCATGCAGACTGTCTCATGCTGTTCTTACTTTTCCTTGCATCATCTTTTCTTCTCTTGTCCTTGCCACATGGTAGGTGGAAGTAATTAATGTCTGCAAAATGCTTTAAAACCTGAGCTGAAAGAAACTACACAGGAATAATGGTTATTTGGAGTGGCTTCAGAAGCAATCATTGTATATTCACTAATTTTACTTCCAGTCTGAATTTTCCATGGGTAATTTGCAATGTTCATAACCCACCACAAGCAGATCATTTGTTTTAGCCAGGAGCTGTTTGCATTGGCTCTTGTTGTTTACCTATTATCTGAAGGAAAACTTACTCAAAGGTAAGAAAGGTAAGAAAAGAGTTTCTAAGAGCTTTAAAGCCACCTACCCTAGAGCATTGGAACTCTTTGAAGAGCCCCATCCCTGTCATCATCCTGACAAGAATCTGGGTCCCACACTAACGCTCCTTCCCTGCGCAAGTGGTGTTTGAAATGCATCAGTTAAACATGAAAGTGTTTGCACACTTTATTTCAGGAATGTTACCTTAGAATAATTGCCCTATTTAGTTTCATCATCGAAGTCACTTGTACCTTATCAAATGCACCTTCAGATCCAGGGAACATGAAACTTTTCCATTTCTAACTAGCAGCTCCGTAGTACAGTACAGAGGTAGTACAGCTGCAGCTACTGGAGAAACTCTGCACATTTTTGTCATAGCCACACAGGGCTTCTAACAGAGTATTTTGGCAGAAGCTGGAAAAAATAATAATAATTTTAAAATTGCTCTTACCACCACCAGTCCAAACCCATCCTGAACTGCTGACCTTCTGGGCATGATGCAAAAGTACCTTAGGGAAGAAGGTGGTCTCTCAAGTGACAGAGTGGCACAGATGTCCCTTTGAATCATATTTTAAACTCTGCAGCATATCAGCTCATCCTGGGTAATGTCTGTTAGCATGCCTGCATTTAAGTAGACACGATTTCCAGAAGTGTCCAAGTCACTTATAGGCATGTATCTTATAAAAGTAAGGCCACTACTTTTGAAAACACCATGCTCTGCCCTCAGCTGCTGTCATCAGCATTCAGGTTACTGTGCATTGCTTGAGAAAACCCCCTAGAGAGTAGTTTTCAATGACACAGAACAAAGACTGTAACTGTGCACCGCTCAATACGCTTTTACAGCTTTGCTATATCACCATTAATCTCCTCCTTCCTTTTTCAAAACCACCTATCCATCATTTAGGTTGATGGAAGATATTTCCCCATTAAGCACACATTATTGCTAGGGACACACTGTCCATTGTGCAGAAGTTGCCATTACCCCTCGATATAACCACGTCCTGCTGCTGTATGCTCAGGAGAAGAGTACCTCTGGGCTTTAAAGCATCTTTTCATGGCTGCTCTACACCTCCTCTTTCATCCTAACTCTGCCTCACTAACTAGCCCTGCATCAGGATGATTCTCAGACACACCTTTTGCTGCCATTTCATTTTCCTTAAAGAGAACTGTCCCTCTTAAACAGTTTCTAGAAAATGTTTTGCTTTCCTATGATGGCCAACTGGCTGGACACCCAGAAGCGGAAGCCTAAAAAAAATCACCATGACAAACATTAATGTCTTTTTGGGATACAGATTCCCATAGGGAAGATGAACTCTTAGTCCTGCACCAGGAACAAAGCTGAATGACAACTTTTATGGGCTCACAGTCCAAGTCTCATCCTCTCCATTTGCCTGGTACTTGGAAAATACTATCTTTTATTTTGGAGACCATGACTGGGAAATTCTGGGGAGGGAGTTAGCTGGTGTAGCAAACCAATGGCAAAGACCAATATCACAAGTAAGCAGGATAAGCAACCACCAGGCAGGGATCAGAGGGTAGTTTAATTAAATAACACAGATCAGCACTTAGTCCTTCGCACAAGTTCTAGTCTTTCACATCTTAGATATCATAATCTCTGGGGAAATTCCATCATGTAAAATCCTGTGAGATTCATAGATCTTGGACTTGGGTTTTCTCCTGTGGAAAACTCATTGATAAAAGTCCTAAAGAAATTCTTCCCCTGTTTGTATCTGATAGTTTTGAAAGCAGACAGCACAACAGCAGCTGCCTTTTTCAATTCTGTGGCAAGATCTCCAAGCCAAGCTTCAAAGAGAGCAGTGATCTCTTAGAAACTGCAAGGGGCAAACTCTCCTGTTCTTATTATGCCATTTTTCCTAAAAGAAACATCATGAAAATTTTGCAGCATTTTCCCTTTATTACAATGGAAGGAAAAGTTTGATGAATTGTGTTCTATGTGGTACCCTACAAAACAGCTCTTTCGGAAGTCAGCCAGTATAATAGAGAGGGTATGAAGTAGGAGTAGGGTTTTATTCTGAGCACCAAATTGCTGTTTTCCCTGGTTAAGTGAACAGGATCAGAAACAGAGGGTCTGATACCATAAGTGAGTTTTCAAAAGCAAACAACCTCCACAAACTACCTGCAAGAAGTTGCTTTCTAGGTGTATAAGCCTCTCTACAGTTTCAAGAGACAGTGGTATCTGGATTTTATCTGGGCCATTTATCTCATAAATGGTTTGAACATTGCAATAACAACAATCATTAAACCTCAAAAGTGCCTATAAGCTCTCAGCCTGGCCAGGCTGTCTTTCTAGTTCTTCTTGGATTTACTTCCAATTTTACAGTTATAAACACCCTCAGTGGTAAATCGGCAGGGAAGAAGGTTTGTACAATCTGTTTGCTTTCACACCAGTTATTTAAGATTAATAATTTTTAAAATAATAATAAAAATAATTAAAAGACTGTTGAGTTCAAGGCTTTCTACCTAGAGTATCTTTGCACTTCATTGTTTTACTTTGCAGAACAAATATGTAACCATCTAATATACCTGTTTCCTTGAGGTTTCCTCAAGAAACACTTTGACAGTTTATAGAGGAATGTATTCTGCACTGCATAAACCAGCAACTCATAGCAGCAGTGGAATTTGCTCTGCTAACTCATCTAGAAGTTAAAACAAAAAAGACTGGATACCTTCAGCGTTTTTAATCCATCAGCTACTTTGAACCTCCAGCTGCTGAAAACCCTCAAAGATGATACTTATCTCCAGGACCCTCAGTTTGGCCAGAGCAAGGGTCTGGTAGGTGGCATGAGGGAGGATGTTGCAAGTGGATCAACAATGTCAGCATCATGAGGGAAAGGCATCATATTTTTGTCATGTAAAAATACAGCTGTGCCATTGACATTCTTTGTGTCAGTACTGTGAGACTCTGGCTTGGGAACAGCAAAGTACTTCAGAGGCTACAGATTTTTTTTCTTGCAGCAGCCAAAGAGGTATAATATCACTGCTGTTATCCCCATATCCTTCCTTATTCCCCAGCCCTTGGCACCTGGAGGAGCTTCCTGCACAGTGGAAGATGGTAGGACCTTGGAGGGTCCTGGATTCCCTACAGCACCACCTGGGAAGATCCTTCCACCTCAGCACCCACCTGTGCCCCATCTCTTTGAAATTTTGTGCCCCATCACAAATGAAGTTTTTCAATCCCAGACTCCCCGGTGGCTGATGCCACAAGCATGCTTAGGCTGGGAGGTGCTTCTTGTTCTGCAGACAACGCACAATATGTTAGAGTTGCTTTCACTCAAACACCAGAACCAGAGCAGCTGGAGACAGCATCTGCAAGAAGCAGAAGCGGGGATGCGGCATACTCAGGATTCTGTTCTTTTCTCACACAAGGAAGGTCACACATACAGATCTCCTCTCCCAGCACAGTGCATAGGCTGGAGGAGGGACACCATCCTTGAGCCTCTCTCATCATGGGTGCCCATATAACAGAGCTAGTTGCTCAGACAGAGACTACTTTTATGCACTCTCAGCCTACCATGCTTGAAGACACTCTCCCACGGGCACACATCAATGCAATGATCGTATACTGAAGCCATTTGAGGGAACAAGGACCAGGATCTTGGATTCCCTAGGCCCCAGGAGAGGGGTTACATCAGCCTTTTATTGTTTTAACACAAACACGAATCTCACTTCGTCTCCTCAGCGGTTAGGGTTTCAGAGGGACTGGAGGGAATCCTATATCGGCTGTATATCCACCCTGAGGGACACTGTTTTCTTCTATACTTCATGAAAGACTGAAATAAGAGAGGAAGACTCAAGGCTACAGCATCCAGACATAGAGAAAGGAATTGGATATAATATTTTTTTACAGTTGTTGGGTTTTTTTAAGATGTAGCTACTTATAGCACTTGTCTGAGGCATCCACACAGCAAGCACCAAAGTCTCACTGACCTTGACAGTGGTGGAGAAGTGCAACACACCATCACCAACCTGAGCTGTTCCCGGCCCTTCTGCAGACAGTGGCTGTAAGCAGGCAGCAGCCTGGAGTATCTGCCTCCCCTTCCACCACTGCCTTCCAGGGGAAGGATATTCCCTGCAGACATCCCAGTGCAGATCCCTGTCTCCAGCAGCATTAGATGGGTACAAAGCACTGGGTTGCTGGTAAATAAACTGATAAGCATTGATATTAAGACCCTGTAGTTTCAATTTCATCTGCAGGTGCTCAGCACCCCTCAGAAAAAAACTTGGGGGAACCCAAGACAGTGTGTTGGGATAAACCAACCAGTCTTTTGGCTGGCTTCTCAGGGAGATCTCCTGTGAGGAAGAACTCCTGAAGAGAGTTAAAAGCAAGAAGAGGAAATCTGGTACCTTTCTCCTCCTGGGATACTTGATTAATTTAAGTAATGTGTTTAGATTGAAAAAATTACTTATTCACAAGGTACATGAGTAGACAATAGAAGAAAAGAGATGGTGAGTAGCAGAGAACAGCCATCTTCTCTGTGAGTCTCCCCTGGTGAGGATCAGAGGTCAGCACAGCCTTTCTCTGTACTGCTCGCTGGAGCCCATCCAGCTCAGTACTCCAATGACAGCATTTCATAATCTGTTGTAACTCAGGACTGTTTCTCAGGATATAAAACTTGTTAAAACACAGTTCCATCCTCTATTGAAGCCCTGCCAAAAAAAATATTAAATAAAATGGTGTAGGAGCTCAGAAATTGGTAATAGCGTAACAAAGGAAGTACAGAAAGTGTATGAGGTCAAGCTAACTCTTCTCCTGGTAACTAATATTTGTCTCAACCAAGCCTCATCCCCAGTAACATGGATTTTACTGCACAGATTTACCAATGGTTTCACTTGTATTAGAATTTCCATTTCAGAGCTTGTGCCCACAGCCCTTTCCCCTTGCAAATTATCTGTCTTGTGAGCCATTTCGGATATAAATTAAATGCACATGTAACATGTACACAAGTGCTGCTGTATTAGCAGATAATCAAGCAAGGAAGTTTCTGTAAGAGCAAAACATGGTTCTTAAAACCTTTTGTTTATGAAATTACCTGAAGCCTTATATGTGATATTTTCAATGCAGATAAAGTATTTTGTTAAAGAGGGTTGTGTTTCATTCTGTATCAAAGCTATTGTCATACTCACCACTGTGTTACCTTAAGGTTTCCCATAGTGCATTATGGAAATATGACTACTTTTCTCATATACAGGGTTTACCTTTGGGGGATTTTCCTCAGGGGAGGTGGAGTGACTTATTTTGAAAGAGTGCTTCGTGGGTTTCTATATGCTTTCTTAAAATAGACCTTTGTGGTGTATCTGAGGCAGAAAAGGGAGCTGAAAAATCTAACTTTTCCATTAGAGTTGAAGGCAACAAAGTCTGTGGTGCACCTCTGCCCCTTGGAGAGATTCTTCAAGGGTCTCAGAGAGATTTTTGGTGAATTCCTTTCAGACAAGCTTTCTCCTTATCATCAAAAGAAATGCACCAGGGAAGGAAGGCTGGCAACATCCATTTTGCATGCCTACACCAGCCTGTAAGCAGCCTTCTGCATATCCTTAGCCTCAAGCATAAGCTCTTTAGCAGTAAGAGCTGAAAGCATGAGCTCGCCTCAAACTTCTGTAAGGAGGGAGGAAAGGTCTGGTGGTCCCTCTGCAGCTGTACAGGTGGGGAAATGTATTCTGCACTACTTCATGGTGCCAAAGCATTGCACATTTCATGCTTGATTACATTTTTGCTGCCGGCCAGCTAAGGTATATTATCCAGGCCACAAAGCAACGGCTTATCTTACTCTCAAGGGTAGACTGGAGCCTGTTATCCACCCAGAAGTGAAAGAAAGAATTAATCATAGGAACAGATACCTAAATCAACGAGAAATGTGATAACTGTCAGCCACAACTGGCTCTGGGGAGAGCCAGCATCACAGGGACATTCAGCTGCCTGGGACCTGTGTTGGTTACAACGTCCTCAGCGTGAATTTGGAAGATTGTATCTGAAGTGACCCGCTTATATAGGCTGGGCCAGCAGTTGACTTGGAAAGTCCTATGGAGCTTAATATTTTTGTTTGTTTTTTTGCTTCATCAGCTTTGTCAATACTACACTAATGCCTTTGCTTCTGCTATCCTGTATTGTACTCACACCCTGAAGTATTCTGAGAGCTGTCATTTGTCCCAGATCAGCTGGGACAAGCCTCTGTGGTGTTAATCATGGAATCAGGGAATTGTCAGAGTTGGAAGGGACCCCTAGAGATCATCTAGTTCAACTCCCCTGCTAAAGAAGGATTGCCCAGAGCACATCACTCAGGACTGCATCCAGGCAGGGCTTGAAGGTCTCCAGAGAAGGGGACTCCACACCCTCCGTGGGCAGCCTGTTCCAGGGCTCTGGTACCCTAACCGTAAAGAAGCTTTCCCTCATATTTGAATGGAACTTCCTTTGTTCCAACTTGTGCCCATTACCCCTCATCCTGTCACTGGCAACCACTGTGAAGAGTCTGGCTCCATCCTTCAGATACTTATAATCATTAATAAGGTCTCCCCTCAGCCTTCGCCTCTCCAGGCTAAAGGGTCCCAGATCTCTCAGCCTTTCCTCATAAGGGAGACGCTCCAATCCCTTAATCAATCATTAATGACAGTTCTCTGGTGACATCTCAGGCTGATAGCAATGATGTGTTTTGAGGCAGACCGTCGAGATTTGCCCCGGGCAGATGGATCCACAGTCTGCTGTAGCTCACTGAGCTGGCAGCAGCAGAGGTGCTATCCAGGGAGCTGTTGGCACTCCTAGCACCAGCTCAGTTTGCTCAAACAAAAGCATTTTGGAGTACATAAATATTTTCTCAAATCATACAAAAGGTGTATCTCATGTCATGTGACTGGCCTGGCCATGTCTACATCAGATCTAGCAAGACCAACAACGTTCAGAACTGGAACTAGCAAAATCTACATTATATTTGAACTACAATGAAATTTATATAAAATAGTTGCATTTGAAGGAAGTCCAGTTCTTGAAGCACTAATATGGTTCTCTATTTCTGCATAGACAATGACAACCAGGTTTTACCAACATAATCCTGACTCCATGTTTAGAAATTATCACCAAGGCCAGCTGTGCATATGCCGAGATTTTCAAAAGTTGAGCAAGAAAGGCTTGGAGGAACCCCACATGATTTAGAAGTTGGCCCTGCTTTGAGTTCAGATACTTTTGCCTTAATTATTTTGTGATAAATAGTAGACGATTTGAAGGATGCAGCCACGGATGCATCAGATGACATAAGGGATATGTTGTACCCAGCAGTTCTAAAAACTTTGCACCAAAATATTATGACTGTCACAGTTACCCTGGGAAAACTTGGGGAAACTATCTGGTTTCCATTTTCCCATTCTGGGTGCTCCTCTGACTACAACTCAACTTAGAGACAAAATGCTTTGGCCCTTGGCCAGGCTGACCAATGTCTTCTCAGTAGCACAACCATCCAAACCACCCTGTGGGGCTGATCCATGCAGTGAGCCCAAACGCTACCAGGGACTCTGTGGCCACTTTGGGGAATCAGACCTGAGCTGGGATCCTGTTTCATTTACAGGTGTAGCCTCTGACTGGGTAACTAAATTTATCATGATGACAGGCATTTTGGAGCATATTATTCCAGTAAATGTTGTTAATAACATCCTCCTGAGGATGACAAAATGCTTGAATATTTTCCTGTACCAAAAAGTCTGCTATTACCTACAAAACTAGGAAAAAAAAATGTTTCCTATGTTCTGTGGTCTTTGAGTACTTTTTTGTTCCTTCCACTGGTTGTTTCTCTCTTGCAACAGAGGAGTTTGGCGCTGTTGTCTCCACTATTCTTCTCCGGCTCTGCACTAACTGGTGCTCCCCATCAGCAGTCTTTTCACTTCTTGAAATGCAACTGCATATACCAGAGTCTTACTAAAGGGATTTGGGATCACTACAGAGGTGGCAAAAAGAATAAATTATGTTCTCCTTTTTGTATATACAAGGATAAAAAAACTTATCAGCCTTACCCATTGCTGTCTGCTTCTAAGACTAGGTTCTGCATTTAGTTATTTTAAGCTGTTTATTCTTGGAATATGTAACTAATGTATATCTAGGAACTGTTCAGCCTGAATAACGTTATTTTTGTTTCATGAATCAGCAAACATTCCTCTGTCGAACAACTGTCAGAAGAATCAGAGTCAAACCTAGCTCATTTGCACTTCAACTTGAACTAAACAATGTGCTTCTGGCCAAATTAAGTGATGAGTCTCAAAATATTATAATATGCACCTTACTCCAATTCTCCCATCCGCTACATGATGTGCTTGCAGACATTGCCCTTCCTAATGAACCCCACATATTTCTATAGGATTTAATCCCAGCTACTAGAGGAAAATGCCATAAGTGGATGAATTTTCAGCAGGGATATGGAAAAGAATGACAGCCCCTTGCTGGTTAGCTCTCTAAGAATACAGTTCTGCAAATGCATTTCATCAAATGTATTTTTGATGAAAAAGCATTGGCTATTCTATACCAAATGTCTAATTAACAACCCATAGCCAACAACATTGCTCACACCACCATTGTGTTTAAAAAAAGAGAAGCCCTAAGAAACAGTAAGAGAGACTAAGCAAAAGGACTTATGCTAGAAACATATATGAAGATATGTACTGGGTCTGGTTGGGATGCAGTGAATTTTCTTCACAGCAGCCCATATGGTGCTGTGCCTTGGATTTGTGACTAAAGCAGCATTGGGATGTTTTAGTTATTACTGAGCAGTGCTTACACTTATGAATGCTTTACAATTATTTTACTTTTCTTCTGCGTGCAGCTTTGTTTCCTGTATTAAACTATTGACTTTCACCTAGTATTTCAACCCACAAGTTTTCAGCTTTTGTTCTTTCAGTACTCTCTCCCATCCTGCTGAGAGGAGTAAGTGAGGATTAAAGGATGGGCTCGGCTGCCAGCCAGGGTCAACGCACTGTAGTCTGTAAGGTTACATATGCTAATCCAGGATCTAACATACCAAGCTATATGCTCTATTGGCTCTTCAATGTACCTCCAGGAGAAGCTGAGGATTTGTGTGGCTGCAGTGTAGCCTGCCTGGGACATCACAATGTAAAATAGTGTGTAATAGTGTAAAAATCAAGACACACCTACTATTCTGTTTGAAGTGGCTTCAGCAAACTAGTGACTTGTAAAGGAGCAGCTAGAAGAGTGGTGCCAGGGCCAGCTGGAGACCTTACAAGGAGCACTTCCTCAGTAGAGTTTTCCAGGAAAGTTGCAGCTATGCTGCTGAGCAGTTGAATCCCTCTTGGGCGCAGCTGTGCCACCAGGCCCAGCAGGAGACCCACTTAGCTGCCTTGTAATCCCACTGATGAGCAAATCTAGGTGTTGTCACTACAGAGTTACTCCATGACCAGCTGAGAGCCCTTTATCTCCCACAGATGGGTTTTTAAGACCAGCAGCAGGGTGCTTCACAGCATGCTCTTCTCCCGGCTGTGAGGCACAGCTGAGAGTACAGGCCTGGAGTTCAGGCTTTGCTTCAGCCTGCCCCTTGCATCCTCAGGCGCTGGCACTGCAAAGCCCATGTCACCCTGTAGGGGCTAAGGGAAACCTTGCATAAGTCAACACGTGTTGATGGAAAGACCCTGTGAAGAAGTGGTTGACTCTCCTGAGCTGGTACCTGAGAGCTATGTAAGCAACCTGACTGAACCAGGCTGCTCTGGGTGTTAGGTTTTCATCACAGCCAGAAAAAGACAGAAATCTTTTTACCAACTATTTTGCAGAGAAAAAGCTGTCAGACACTCAGTCATATCCCATGGTCCTTCATGTGCTCTGCTGCCTTGCTTTCATTGCCTTTTCAATTCTAGCCTTGCATCCCATATCTGAAGAGATGGGACATTTTTCCATGTTGATTTTTGTCAGAGGCTGATACCAGCTTCCTGCAAAAGCTGCCAAGGGACATCTGCAAGACCTCTGCTTTGGACAAAGTTGTCTCATGCACCATTTTGATGCAAAAGGTCAAAAATGAGGTCAATCAGATGTAGAGCACCCTGAATGCATTAATTACATGTTCATTACTACTTCTTGCTGTTTGCTTTTCTTTCCAGAATTGACTGTGCTGATGAGCAACTCATCTGGGAATGCAGGGTTGTGCTCCCACCACTGCAGTGGGGCAGGTCTGGCTCTGGCAGAAAGAGATGGCCCTGGGAAGGAGTTCAGAGGGTGCTCGATGCACACAAGGCTGGAGGGTGAAGTACACCCTGCCTGCAATGACTTCTGCCCACTGCATCATCTGAGTACAGTTTCAGAGGACTGCATCATGGGGGTTTTTGATAGGGAAAATATTTCTGCCTGAGCTTGTGCTGGCCTGAAGTCCTTCTAGATCATTGGTGTATGCTTTTATATTCCTTAACACACCACTTCCAAATTAGGCCATGACTGTAGTCATTCTGTACTGATACTCTACATAGTCCTTCATCCCAAGAGCTAAGTGCTTTATACATTCAGATAACAAATTTCCAAAACAGTCTTAAAGATATTTATTCCATTAAAGTGCTAAGGGCAATGGAAACTTCCACAGGAATATATATATATATATAAATTCAAATGAGTGACAGGAATAAAACACAAATGTCCCTACCTATGGCCTTTGCAATCCCAATGGCTGGTATTTTCACACGTGTCAGATCATGGCATGCGAATATACTTGGGAAATGGGAATAAAATCATCCATTAATAATTACAATGCACTTTTAATAACAAGAATTTCTGTTTGTCCATGTTTGTTACTAGCATTTAACTGCTATAGCAACAAGCCATTTATAAATGAGCGAAGTTGCAAAAAGAAACATTGCCAGTTTCACTTGAGCTTTACAGAAGTACAGCCCATTCCTGCACTTTTGTGCTAGATCTTTTTTTCAAGGTGAAACTGTGGAGAGTCTTCATTCGCTGTTTATTTATATTAGGATTAATTGTTTAAATGAGGTTATTTTGAACTATACTTTATTAAATGGCATAGTACTTGCTCCTTTCCTTCAGCATGTAAGAGAATGTGTGTTCATGCTGGTATTTGAATTACTTAATCATATTTCCACACTTAAATGTAAGCAAGTGATGGGCCAGAATCATGGCAAATATATGCTGCAAATTGTCTATATTTGGATCTGCACTTTCAGTGGTCAGAATGAGTAATGAAGAGCACAAACTGACAGAGTGGGAGAGTTAGGTGGGACCATAGGAAAAAATTTCTATTGATGTGTGTAGGAGCATTGGACTTGGTTGCCTAAAGTGCATGTAAAGTTTCCAGTGCAACATTTTTTTAAAGGAAAGGTTAGACAGCAGTTTTTCAGGAATATCATAGGTGGTAGAGTTGGTCCTGTCCTGGTGCAGAGGATTGACTGCAGAGATTTATAAAGTGTCACCTGGGCTTGTAAATTAAGTAGTGCTGGAACCTGAGCATTTAAAAGATTATCCACATTGTTTAATTGATATCGCTTATGCTAGAAAAGTTTATTCCAGTGCTCTGGGCATCTTCTGGATAAGGTAGGATATAAATATTTCTCTATGCAGTATAGATGAGGTCACATTTGGACGAGGGAGTTTATGGAGACAAGGAGTTTTGTGCCACTAGTTGTCATTGCTGGTGAACAGACTCTTCATTTGCCTTATGATAAGACAGAGTTTTGTTTGTATTATTAGCACAGACATCGCCATAGGTTTTGCTCCAACCCTACTTTCCCAAACTTTGCAGTCCAGCCTTTTACAAAAAGGAATTGTTTATGAAATGTTGGTATTAAACTCTCAGTGATGTTCAGAGTCTGTTTTGGTATAGCCCCTATCATTTATCTCTCCTCTGAACTTATCTTCACAGCACTGTTTTCACTGATACATCACTGCTGACTTTGGAGGACTTGGGCCCTTGTTCCAGCACTACTTAATTTACAAGTCCAGATGCAACTTCAGTTGCAGTAGAGATTATCTTAATTTACATTTACCAGTGCTCCAAAGATTTTGTTAAGGTTTTGGTAAGGGGAAAAGCTTACCAAAGTAAGTTGTTTTCTTTATGAACAAAAAGATGTAGAAAGAACTAAAGATGTGGATGAATTAGAAAGAGCTAAAGATGAAGAGCCTTATGATCTAACATGGAGACGGAGACAAAAAGCTACAGAACCAGACTGTTGGCAGCTGGAAAGAATTTCCTTAACTTTATAAGAGCGGTGGATGTTTTCCAGTCTCTCTTTCTAATTTGTATGGTCAGTTTTTAAAACAAGTGCATCTGAGGGGGCTTGCACAATACAACTTTTCACCCAATAAAATCTTGCTTCTATTCAGTGCATGAAGAACAACCTGCAGTGTCACTGGATTAGGACCCCTGGGCTACAGACAGGCTTTACATGCCAAGCAAGTGATCCTGAGTCCAATGGCATTAGTGGCCCAAATGTGTTATCTGGAGTAGGGGTGTCCATGATCACTAACTAACTGTGCAAACAGGAGCCCTCCACAGCAAGACTAACTGTTCCTGCTTGTTTCATAGGGGACGAAAATCTTGCTGAGGCAAGCATGGCACAGCTGTTTTATCTGTTCTCCATAGAATAGATGAAGTTGTAGATGAAGTCTGTCAGACTTCCTCTACAGTAACCTTCTTTCCCAAGAATGGGACTTCTGGAGTTGTTGAGCTTGGAGGTTTCAGAGCAGAGCCATGAAGGGATTTGACCTGTCTTGTGGTAAAGAAGCTCTCTCCGGCCTGGAATCCAAAATGACTGCAATGAACTTGATGCTTTTTCTTAGATAAACTGTAGATTTTCTTCTTTTGACTTTGAAGACCAACCTAGGAAAGAGCTGTGAGGTCATGGCACTCAAGATGGCCACTTGCTGAAGTGACCTTTAGGGCATTTCCTTGGCGCTATGGAGAACAAAAAGGGTAAGCATACTATCAATAGGTTTTATGCGATTAGAAATATCTCCAGGTTAAAGGACATTTTAAGATAAAACCATGAGCCAGCCTCAAAGCTTAGCTGAAAGGCAGTGTTATGGAGGTCAGTTCTTCCAGCAACAGACACTAGGAAGGGAGTAGCACTGTACTTGTTAGCACTCCAAATACATGTCAAAGTCTACATTTCCTGAAAAACACAGTAGCCAGAGAAGAAAGCCTGAAAAGAAACAGGACATTGAAGAAGATTCTGTCATGCTCTTGGCACTGATAATTTGTCTGTGCCTGGCAGACAATCCTGTAATCCACTAAGAATGCTGATGGTGCTGGGCAGATAGGTGGTTCCTACAGAAAGTCTATGATCTTGCTGCTTTTGCACAAGGAAGGCCTACAAGGGAAGACCCTAAGGAAGGCCCACAGAGTAACAAGTGATCTTGATATCTTGAGCAGATTTAGATTGGATATTAGGAATAGATTCTTTACCATTGGGGTAGTGGAACATGGGAACAGTTACCCAGGAAAGTGTTTGAGGCCACTTCCCTGGAGATATTCAAGGTGAGGCTCGACAAGGCCCTGAGCAACCTGGTCTAGCTGGGGGTGTCCCTGCTGACTGCAGGGAGGTGGGACTAGATGACCCTAGAGGACCCTTCTGGCCTGGACCACTCTGTGATTCTATAAGCATAAGGAAATCCTCATCCATTCAATAACTGTAAATCTTCCTTTCTCTCAATAGGGGTGTCTCAGAGAGATCTGTGCAGAGGCTATCTTGTGGTAGACTCAGCCAGCTTCATTTTGGCATGGGTGGTGTCAGGGAGGGTGTCGCTAGGAGGGGTATCCTTCTTATGCCCCATGGTCACCAGGGTGTGGGACATTTTGATGACAGACTGGAGGGCCTTTTGATGACAGGGGAGCTTGTTTGTGGAGGGAGAGCAGAGAAAAGGACCAGCCAGAAGAGTAAGAAAGGATTAGGTCCTGCATTTTGTGAAATTTGAGGCTTGCACAGAGCATTTCCCAGATGAGAAAATTAGTTGGTTTTTTTTTGTGGCAGCTTCTGAAGTACGGAACAAAAAAACATCTTTTGAAAAAAATGTTCCTTTGCAAAATCAGAGAAGCATGTTTTTCTAAATAGTGCTGAAGCTTCTCACGAATGGCAGATCTTGTACCCTGGGATTTTCTTACTCTCTTCCTCTTGAACTCTCTGACAGGATGGATATAAACAATAGCTTCGCTGTTTTACAGAAGAAACACAGAGGTTTGGGTTCTAAAACTGTTAACAACCCACAGATAACTAACATCCATTTATTAACAGTATACAGGCAAGAATTACATTTTTCTCCCAATCCAGGGTTTCATTAAGGGATTCTCTATTTCTTGAAGTTCAGAAACAATAATATGCAAAGAAACCTTTAATCAAAACAAAGGAATTGGATTCAAATATATATATATCCTTTTTTAGCGTGGGAGAAGAACAGATGGTTTGTGGGAACAATTCATTATTCTGTAACATAATCTCTTTAAGTGAATCTTTCTTTAGTATGTGTGAAGGCTGCTAGATTGTTGACTCTGGGCCCATAAAGACCTGTGTTTACACACAGCACAGGCATGGTCAGAGCAAATTCGCTGACTGAGTCTTAGGCTGCAGCATAAGTTGAACGGTACATAACAGAGCTTGGGACTTCCACTTGCAATAATTTGCAATATTTTGAAATTTAATTTCATAATCAACAAATGAATTTACAAAACAAAATTCTTGCAAATCCTTATGGTTTGGTTTCAGTTTGAATAAGCACTGGCGAAAAGTGTCAGACATGGAAACATCTTGGGACAGCAACAGCTGCTGACTGAGATTAGCACATGTAATATAGACAAAAGCAGAATGGATGGGATACCAATTTAATTCAGCAGGTAACAGAGCATCCAACACCTGGGTTCATAGTCTTTTGACAAACTGAAGGTGGATATCAGAAGAGACTTCCTACTCCTTGAAGTAGTAAGACTGTGGAAAAGTCCTGCGGGGATAGTGAGAGAGGAAAAAAGCAAACTATTTTGAGGTTGAACTACCTATATACCAAGGCTTCTCCTCTTAATACATCAGGAAAAATTCTTTGTAGTTAAAGTGTGTTTCCTGAGCTGGATGAGTAAAGCTGTTAAAGACTTGAAGAGACAACACAAGAGCCATACAGACCCAGAGTGATCTTTAATTAGCTGAACTCATTGACTGCAGCCTGTAAATTCTGACAGTGAAGGACTGCACAAGCACCCTTGTGTGCTCTGTCAAAGGAGTCAAATGGGAACACTCCTTTGCAGCTGTGATGTTAAACTTACCTGCAAACTAATATTTCTTTTTCAGTTTAAATATAATTTCACCATCCTTTACCTTAAAAGCTCATGGGCTGACTTGTTTAGGACTAAGAACATAACTCTTTGTAATCATCTATTTGGTGGGGAATGATAAATATTCAACATGACACTTCTCAAAAAATTAAAATCAAAAAAGACATAAAGTCTTTTAGAAGAAATTATTAAAAACAACAAGAACAAAAAAAAAAAAAAAGTCTTTGGGATGGCAAACAAAGAGAAGTCAGGTAGAACTTCCAGATCAACCATTTAAATTCATTCCCTCCCACCACCTTAGAATTTCTAATACTTATAAAGAAAATATATTCTGAAAGATAAAAGGGGAAAAAAATAGAATAGTAAACTTCAATTGCACATAAAAGGAATAAGTGGGAGTATGGGAACATATTTGTAACTATTTTCTTATTGCTAAGTAGGGCAAAATGACTCCAAAAAGGCATGGGCTTATTTAAACCACACTCTTATTTTGTTGATTTTTCAATATACAATTTCCTTAAAGAGAAAAATGTCAAGACAGATCAACCCAGGGTATTAATGATAAGAAAGCCAGTTCTTGGTTTTATATTATTGACTTGCTTTTGAATAAATAACTTAGTATAGGATTCATTTACTTAAATTATATGCATTTGAGTACGCTCATAAAATATACTTTAGACTCCCTTTATATTTGGTGGACAGAAAGGACACTTGTAGAGTGAGATTTATTGCACTTTTATGTAGACTTCTCAAATAGGTTGCTGAATTGCACTCTCAAAGTACCAGTTTCCCTCAGGTACTATAAAGAGAGTTGAGTGTAACTAGTGCTGATGTAGACCTCGACTGTGCAGAAATCTCAGTTTAGGCAAGATGAATCATTCTTAGGTCATTCAATTGACCACACACAGGTAGGCAAGGCCATTGGAGAGGGTGTTGGAGGTGTCCATGTGATAGCGCAGATAAGACATTGAATCAGTGGAAGACCCATGCTCTTCCCTATCAGCATCTGGAGATCACACAGGACAGCCCACAGCATCTGTAGTATAGTTACACTATACATATATGTGGAGACAACTGAACTGAGACACTGTCATTGCCCTGTTCTATCTGCTTGATAT
>VZTM01017843.1:175422-259209 GCA_013400555.1 Jacana jacana | reverse complement strand
GTACAGCAGGTATTTACACAGGTTGGGAACCAGACATCTAGTGCCTTAATTTTGGCAGATTGGATTTCCCTCTGGAGGTTCTCAAAGGCACTTATTTTTCCCTGTTAGTTATAAAGCAAATTTTGGCACTGACTTTTGGAAGTATGCTCCATTAGATGCGAAGGGTTAAGCATAATTTGTGTACCTAAATGGACAGGATCTTAATTCATGCACCTATTTTTTTTCTAAGTGACTCAATCCTGTATGTGATTTTGATATTTCTAAGAAAACCATTCCTTAGTCATATCCCCAGTGTGGGTGACAGACTTCACTGTTTTTAATGGGTTTGGGGGTCTCTTCATCTATGCATCATTAACCGTGTACCAGTTAGAGGAAGCAGCACCTCCTCGTTTGACATAGTGCCCTTGGGACATAGTGACCTGAGATGGACAGAAACTGCAATAATTAAGTACTTAAAATACATAATTTCAATCTGCTAGAGTTGAGAAAATTGCACTGGTTTTTCCAAACAGCCCTCTGCCCCCTTCTACCATTTATTAAGCTTCTAAGCTCATTGCTTTTTTTTATTTTTAAAACCCAGTAGTCCAACAGTGGATCTGCTGGGAAAAACACCAGATAAATCACCAAATTCAACATAAATACAAAAGGAAGAGCTGACTGACATTTAGAGAGACTGACCTTTCGACAGACAAGGCGGTGTGTGATTGAAACACTGCCTCATTCGAGGGTTTAAGAGGGTTATTCCACGTAATAAATAATGTAAAAAAGAAAAGGCATTTGGAAAGCATAAAGAGTGAAGTCCTCTCATCTTGCCTGGTACCCAAGCACAGACTCAGCTCTGTGCCATTCAGTACTTCTGCATTATTTTAGTCAAATGTACACTGGGGAAAAAAAAAAAATAAATATTATTGACAGATCATTTAAGCATTTCGGCAAAGATACTATAACAAGATAGACACATGATTTTTTTGGCTTTCTTTGTCATCTTCTATTCTCCCTTCTGTTGCTTATATCATCCAGTTTATCTTTGTCTCTTCTTCAAAGGTCATTTGATAAAACTGTTTTTAGAAACCTTTTTAAAGCGTTGTTTTGCCCAGCCAGAATCAACAGCTTTGTTACTATAGGTTTGCGTTATCCTGTTCTTATAGAACACAGCATTTGAAAGGGCTTTTTCAGAAAATATGTTTGAGAATAGAGACAATATCATTGTATAGAGAGAACATTTAATATTTAAAGACTGTTAACCTTTTTAAGTCAAAAATATCTTGTACTCCTTTTGTTTTCATTTATAAATAAGTGGGTGGATCAGTCACTAGGCACTTCCAGCATCTTGCACAAACAGCTCCCATTAGTTTCATTTTCAGTCCAATTATACTCCCAAAGAAAGCAAAAAGCATAAGACCAGAACAAAATGGAATAGAAAAAAGTGCTTTAAATTAATGAGACAAGATTTTCCACAACATATCTTTAAGGGCTGGTCTTTTTCTTACTGAAACAGCTTACTCTCCAGTTGAAGCCAGTTTGTGAGCTAGGAAATTAAGAGCAGTTCTGATTAACATTATGCCTATTAAAAGTCAGCATTGGATATACTGAAAATTTACATTTTTCCAGCATCAGGCAATTGCTGAAACAACTGGCTTTTTAGTAATTCCAGAATGATTCAGTGAGACATTCAGCTGACAAGCACAGGAATGCACTGTAAAGCTCTAATTAAGTAGTACCATAAGGAACATTTTAGATCGGCTAGCTGTGCACAGGCCATGTCATTTAACAAAACCTTTTATTACCATACTTTATAATAATATATAATTTCTTATTAATTGATATCATGCACTTACCACTCACAAAAATTCCAGTACGTACACCAGATTAAACCAGTATGAAGTGATGTGCTCATGTCACCTGGGAACTGACCCCACCGCATTTCACTTCTTTTTTTTTTCTTTTTCCTTTTCAATGCAGAGATCAATTACCTGCACTTTTTAAAGCCACCCCTTAAAGACATGGTGACAGGTACAATTGCAAACTTTTCAGACCACTCATTGCTGAAAAAGTTGCCCTGTACATTTCAATTCACACTTCAAAAAGAAGTGTTGAATATTTTTTTTTTTTTAATAAACTATGATGATTTCTAAAGCCAGTAGAGATATGTAGATCAGACAAAAATGAATAGCTGTTTGAAGTGTGCTTTCTAGACGGAACTCTCTGATCAGCATCTCCCTAAGTCACTTTGATATAGTTATTGGCTGCTTGGCTATATTTGAGTTTCAGGCTGTTTTTCTAGTTGGATTGCAGAGTTCCTTCTCACTCCCACCGAGGGAGACTCAGGTCATGGCATTTGGTCACGGACTTCAACCCCTGCAATTCAAAGAGATCCAGAGACTGCATTTCTCCATGGCATTGTGCAGCCTCTCTCAGCAGTAAGTAAAGACTATGGTTCAGCTGAATTCAAATTTCAAAGACACAGAGGATGATTTGTCCACTTGCTTTACTTGCAATTAGATGGCTGGGCAAAATTACCTTCCCACTGGGGTATGTGGCAAACTCACCTTCCTGTTACTCTGGTGCAAGTTAAGGTTTCACTGCAAGTAAATGTTTTTTCTGTTAATTTACATTACCATCACGGAGAAGTGGATTTGGCCCACATCCAGAACAATTTTGCAGTATCATAAAAAAGCAAAAACCCCAATTTTTCATGCCCTGATGATTTTCTCACTTCCTGAATATTATATTACTGTGAATTCGAGCATAATTAAGGCTCCTGTCACTTCATCCATTTCCAGCAGAAGCAGAAGGGCTTTTATTCCATAATTGCTTGGTTTTCAGTGTCCATGACCATGATTGTTTGCATTCACATTACCGGCACTTGCAGAGTGACAGAGGAGAGCATGAAAGAGGAAGCATTCCTGTGTATAAATCTGCAAGCAGCTGTGAGGTCAGAAACACTGTGACCAAAAGCTTAATGAATTCTAGAATTTTAAAACTATCTGGAGACGTCTCTTCCTCCTGGTGTTTCCTGCTTAGCTGCATTATCCCCTGTTATCTCTACAGTGGTGGGCATTGCTCTTGGAACTGTGGCTTTGGCAGCTGGTGATGCATGAAAGCCAGAGAGCTCCTCAGTCCAGTGTGCTCCAGAGGACAGAGATATTCCTCCCGGTTTCTGTCTTTAGAAGCAGCAGCAGAACGATTTGAGGGTTGAGACTTTAAATGGCAGCTGCTAGTGCAACATAAGGAGAGTTCGCGTGGCTGTCTGCATTTAGACACAATCCAAGGAGTTTGCAAAACTGGCTTCGTGACATCAGGGGCTCAGGTCTTCATGGGTATTGAGGTATCTCTCCCATTTAGATTGATAGGAGATGGATTCTGGCCAATTTGGTATGTGAGCACCCTGGGAGGGCTAGATCAGCGGAAAGCAGAAGCATTTCAAGGTTTTTAAAATAATTGTAAATGCACCGACCAAGCAAATAACTATTGAAATCACCCAGCAGAATAGCTTTATCAGTCCAGGTGCCAAAAGAAAACACTTAGAAGCAATGTCTGAAGAGAACTACCCATTTTAAACAAAACAAAACAAAACAAAACAAAACAAAACAAAACAAAACAAAACAAAACAAAACAAAACAAAACAAAACAAAACAAAACAAAACAAAACAACAAATCCCCCCCCCAAAACCAGCAAAAATCATCCACCATAAAAAACAGATAAAAGTTTTTCTAAGTTAAATAAAGGTAAGAATTTTTGTTTAGGATCACACAACACAGAAAGATTCCTGAAATGAAACTGTAACTTACCCTGAAGACTATGTGATGTTCCAGCCACTTGTATGCAGAGATAAACAAAGGATAATTGATATGACTAGGCTCAAGAGGCACTTTTTTAATAGATGAAACTTAGCAGTTTGGCTTATTTAGCCAAGAAAAATGAAGGCTGGAACAAGATATTTACTGCATAAGCATAGCTGGAGAATGGACAAAGAAGAGCTAGCAGAAAACATGCACAGAGGCAGAGGTTGGGCATACATGGGTCATGTATGCAGATTGGCAGTGGGGAGACTTTCCCACCATCAGAGGAGTGAGAGTTGGGAAAAAAAGATCTATTAGGATTATCAAGGACAAAGTCTTCATGGGTATTAGGTTCAACTGTGGTTCGTTTGTGAAGGCTGCACCAACCACCTCAGAAGACCAAGTGTCCAATGTGCAACTGGTCTAATTAACATATCTGGGCTTTGGAGTATGGGGTGGATGATCTAAAGGTTCCACTTTAGGGAGAGGTAGGGATCCAGGGATGCATTCACTCACCTATACATGGATATCTCTAATTCACTGACTGTATCTGAAGCAGTATTTGAGAGAAAGACAAGGCTTGCCACTCTTTAGGATGGTATCCACAGAGGTAATGAGAAAAACTGAACTCACATCTGTTACATTTTGGGTGCATAGTAATTCTGTGCCTAATGAGTACAGCGGAAAATATAGAGGTAGAACCAAGGTCAGAAGCACAAGGCTACAGTATTGACAATCTAATTGCTAGAAAATGTTTTAACAAACAAAATTATTTATTGAATTCATGCAGAGTCTTGGGGTAAACAAATCTGTATTTGTTCTTAGCAAATGAAAGTTCAGTGAAAAAACACACATGGAATTTAGAAGTAACCCCTTAAAATATACATTCTAATACTTTTCTTCTATTGCTGGTAAAATGCCAAAAAAAACCTGAATCTAAACTGATGACAGAGAGGAAATGAAAGGCATTAGGGGCTGAGTGCCTAATTCCTGCACTCTGGCACACTGCTGTGCTGTGATTTAAAAGGTGGGGACTGGCTAACCATCCACAACTGTGTTGTTAAAAGATAATCCAATTCCTGCAATGGCAACCTAAGCAATACCACAGATTAAAGGTAGCAACGATTTACCTTCCATAGTCAGCACTGAAAAGCTTACATTAACCTTATGGAAACAGAAGCATTGTGACAGTGATTGGAATTGTGTTCTCTCTCCTCATTTGGGAAATAGCTGAGAGGGTTGATGGCTGCCCTTGTCACTCTCCATGAGCAGCCATAGAAAGACTGAGGAAGACATAATGCCTGAGCTAAGCTGTGAAAGGATTCATTTAGGAGATAACATTTTCTCCTCAGCCTTACAATCATGGGCATATACTGTGCACTGAGGAGAAATACATATACGAAACGCAGGCTCAAAAAGTTTCTGACAATGCAGGATGGAGGCTAGAAATTCTCATAGGAAATATAACACATATATTGTGTGTCTTGTATTTTTTCCTACATTTTTCCCCATCTGTCTGCTTTAGGGCATTGCCCAAGACGTAAGCATTTAATTCAGGAAAGTTCTGCAGCTTCTTTTGTGCAAGTCAACTTATTTCTTCTTTTGTTGGCTTTTACAGGCTAAGCTTTCTTTAGAGAGGTAAATTGTGTGTTAAGACTATACCATCCCTCATCTGCCCAACCTGCCATTAACTGGAAGAACTGGGAAAGCAGCAAAGGGAGCCCAAGGAGGTGGTGGTTGTCCAGAGCTGTTGTAGTGATCATGCATGCAAAGAGCACCATACCCAGACCTTGGTAAAGGGATATACAGGGTACAGAGGGAAGAGAGCTTGGGAAAGAGAATAACAAAGAAGTTAGAGGACAGAATATGAAATGTTGATGTAGAAAAGACAGAGGAAGTTAGAAGAAATCCTAAGATGGACGGCAGGAGGCAAAATTTGAAAGGGGAGAGTAACAGTAGTTGGGAAAAGACTACCAGATAGAGAAATGGTAATGAAAGGGAAATCAGAAAAAGATAAAATTGATTTCAAAATGAGAAGCCAAGATGAGAAAACAAAACACCATCATTACCTACCAAAAGGCATAAAGAAAAATTCCTCTTCAAGCCCTCTTCCTCTCTGAATTCACAACAGGTGGCAGATGCCAGCTTTCAGGGGAAGAGGTAGTTGCAACCCCCTTCACCCCCAGCCAGGCTCACGCCACTCTGCTTCTCCTCCACATCCTGGCACAGCCACGCTCTCAGCTGGGCATGGGGGTGAACCCCAGAGCACCTCAGTCCCACCCAAAAGCACCAGCACGACGCCCTCAGCTGGCTTCCAGGAACAACAGTTTGCCACTTCTCCGTCATCGCCATACACTTTTTCATGTTTTTAACTTAAAAGTGCACTGTGACTGAGATAAAGGAAGATACTGGCTTTAGGTTTTACATGCTAAGATAATATCAACCTCTGTTCTAGCATCCTAAATGGAAATGAGAAAAACCTGCCTGCAGGAATAAACCTGTCAAGGATTAAGGGGATTAATTGGAGATAAATCACGTTCTTCTATCTGTGACTGACATTGGATTTTTCGCTTTCAGATAGTCTTCTGTTTAATCTCCTCAAGACATGTAAAGCAAAGGAAAAAAAATGTCTAAAGCACAACTGCAGAGTGTTCTTTATCACAAAGTCTCAGGAAAAATAGAAAATGCTCTTTGTAGGTGGCAAGAATCTCACTTCAACCAGCTACAGAATGGGGGGAAAAATGTTTTTGGTTTTGGTTTCTTTTTTTTTACTTAAATGGAATCAATTTGTTTCTGACCGTCAAAAGACAGTCAATTGTAAGCAAAAGCAAGGAAAGAAGAGAGAGTGCTGGGAAGTAGAAGGCGCTTCAGCACAGAAGAGCATTGCTTTGAGGATAAGAAATGTATTCTGACTTGACAGTGCTGCACTGCAGTGGAAGAATAGACTTACTGGAGATAAGAAGGTGGGTTTGTGTATCATAATATACTTGTGTCCCTAGGATTTATTTACACAGATATAAGGCTACAAAGGAGTGTGTGAAAAGGTTAAACAGCTCATTTTAGAGTCTCTTTTTCCCAGCAGATTCACAGGAGTCCAAGCTTAAAAAACATTCTCAGTTGTTGATGTGCCTTAGACACAACCAGGTTGCAGGAGCTGTGGTGCCCAGGGTGGAAGCAGAAGTCCTCTGCTCTGCACATCTCTTCCAAAGGGACCAGAGCACATTGGCCTCTGCAAAAGGTGGGGTGGAGGGTGCTGGCTCTCTACGTACTGGGAGGACCTGTGCAGTAGTCATGAGTATCTTTTCTTTTGTCTTGCACAAATCAACCTCTGTTGCCAAAGCCCAAAGTCAGGACACCACAACTGGATGGCCTGGAACTAACCTGGGGCAAGCAACAAGAAAAATATGGTCCCTGCTCTGGCAGGGTTGCCACACATGGTGTAGGTGTGTTCTGTCACTGTGTAAAATATCAAGACCTTACGTAGGAATGCTTAAGTGCAGGGTCCTGTGACCTGGGCACAGCAGGGTTAGACACCCGTGACCATAGAGAAGGCACTTAGCTGCCCAAGGTAGAGAAACAGAACAAATGGACGTCTCATCAGTTTTTCATAGCAGGGGCTCTCAGTCCCTGTACGTTTGTAGGGCACTGCATGGAGAGGTCTTCATGGCAGCCACTACCGCTCTGAGCTTATGCAACCACAAATGCTTATTAATAACTGTATCAGTTTTGCATCTCACCCTCTAAAACAGGTTGCACCTCCTTCCACCCCCAGCCCAATCAATCAAAAGCCCTTAAAATAAATCTTCTCATTCATGCTTATAATCAAGTCTCAGAGAGAAAATAACAGTAGGTATTCGTTATCACACAAATCAGGTTATTATCCCCAAATTCTCCCAAGCAGAACATAAAAGATACATTTTTGTCTATGTCCTTCTCAGTCTTGATGTTATTTCTTTCTCTGACCTTGCTTCTTAATCCTTCATTGGTGAGTGCTATTTTGAGTTCAATATAGCATTTGTTTATCACCTATATTAGAGATGTACCTCTTCTGTCACTGTGACAGATGATTCCTGTTGCTATTCACAGACCATGCATGAGCACAAGGGATATAACCTGCCCCAGACACCCTCTGAAAATCCAAACACATCCACAGGCTGTGGCTAATGCTGTGGCACTTCCCTGAATCTACACTGCTGTCTTCAAAGCAGATCTTTATTACTTTATAATTGGAAACCACCATTTAAAATTTTAGCTTCTTCCAGGAAGCACAAAAGTCACTCAGATATAGAAGGTGAATTTCAGATAAAGTTTTGTGACTGAGCAAGTCATTAGTTAGCAAATTTAAAAACAAATTTAAATCATCACTTAATTCCAAATACAGCTTTTATTGTATTGGTGCCAGTGATGGCACAGATACAATACCAGCTTGTAAAGTATTCACTCCAAAAAAAAAGCCGTAATGTCATTTCAGTGGTAATTGCATCACAGGAAGATAATATTGCAATTGAAAAATTAGATACATTGCATTGAATCTATATTCGGCCTTGCATGTTCTTTGGTGGATGTAATCCAAAATCTATAGATGTAATACAAGTATTTTAACATTTCAGAGGCCTGTGAGTACCAGACAGAACTGCTCACTGTAATTGGAAATGAAGGTCTATTATAAAGTCAGGTATTTAAGACTTCTTACATAAATGACCCCAGTCTTGTCAGTGGTAGCCCACCACACATTTGAATATAGGCATTATAATTCTCTGCAACTTGGCTGGAGGTTCACCTGGGGCACAGCCCTGGGCTGGGATGAAGCCACACTTCACTTTCAGAAGAAAGATCATGTATATTCCATTAGGAGGAATGAAGAGACCTAAATTACCTCTGCAGAAGATCTTCAGTGACTGCACGTGATAAAAAGGATCATGGCAGGACTAGCTGGAGGCTTATGCAGCCAAGCACTGTGACCCACGACTGTGGGCAGTGACATTCGGGAAAGGGGGAAGTGAGAAGCAGAATTTGTTTTAAGAATTATTATTTGTCTAAGCTTTCAAATTTCATTTTAAAATGTAATCATAAACCTCTATCTTTAAAATCACAGGAGGCATGAGGTAGGGAAACAGGAAAATTGAAAACATTTTTTCATCTAATCACTTACTGGCCCTCAGTGCCTGATTGATTAAAATCAGCACAATTCGGGGACAATGCAGAATCACAAATGTCTGGTGTATAATAATTCCCCAAGTATCATTCCATTCATTCACATAAGGCAATTTACTTAAGTGAAGACAGCAGAATTCCTAGAATTGCATGACATGGCCAAATATATATTCCTCCAAATGATCTTCTCTCGTGTTTTTTTGCCATAAGAAATGTCACATTTTTCATCTTTTATACTTAAAAGTTGTCAGTAATTGCAATTCTCCTTGTGTTGTCTGAAAGGGGTGAAATTAAGGGCAGGTATTAAAACTTGCTAGGTTTAATTAAAATATTTCCAGAATCATGCTCAGAGAGATGAGTTTCCCTTAAAAAAAAATGAAATACTAATTTTTAATGTTATGACATTTCCATCCTTCTTTTTGATTATACTGTTCAATCCATTAATATTTCTACTGAAACCTTTCCATGAAATAACCATAGTCCACTGCAACTGTGCTTGTATATTCTGTGCATACAATACCAGGTAATGAGGCTATATAGTTTTATCTCTGTAGTTCCATTAAAGATAATAACGATGTTTAATGGTTTCACCACCGCTTCGCCGATGAATCATTCCATTTGTACAGCTGCAAAGCGCACAAGGGGAACCACGCTCCCTCATAAAGAAAAGGGAAAAGCAGACAGAAAGGAGTAGAAGGAAAAATGCCTGTAAAAATCCTACACATTGTTAACTCCAGCTGTAGAGCAGCAAAGTAAACCTGTACCGTTCACAGAAGGTCCTCAGAAAGGTGGGATGTGGTGTCACAGGCAAGGCATAGCTCAAGCTGCTAGCCCCATTAGAGTGGACATGATGATTAGGCATGAAAAATAGGTGGAGTTGAGGTTCATGAAACTTCCAGGTCTAGATGCCACATACAGACTAGAAAGAGGTAGACAAAAGAGGATAATCTTATGCTGGGGACATACCAAGTATCTACAGTCCTCATTATTGCTTGCACACCAGATGTTTAGCTGAGGTCCTGACCATCTGCTTAGGAAGGGGCTGGAAGAGAGGATCCATCCCTGCTGGCTCCAGGGATTTGTGCAAAAAACAGTGCCACTTCAGGCACGTGTCTGCTTCAGCATTCATCCCCAGCAGGATGTTCACCTCCTGCAGACAACCTTCCCCAAGGGCTCTGGGTAGGTCTGTGCTCTTCTCTGACTTGAGTAAAGATATTTCTAGAGTTTTCATCTATAACTCATCAAGACTTCTTTCACTGCTTTCTGCGGTGTGTGTGAGTGGGAAAGGTGCATGTACAGCCCAGAAGTCTCGTCTCTTGATGACTCTTCACTTTCCTTGGTTGTCGCGGGAGAGATGGTGAAACCAGAAGGGCTAAGGGAAAATCCATGGTTTCTTACTCCAGACTTTCATAGCTCAGCTTGGTGCTCTGTGCCTGCCAGCCCCATACCTTTCTGCTGCACAGAAATGAGGTCCTAAGGCAAAGCAACCGCACCTCTCCCTCAATTTGGGTTATAATTGCCTTTAGCAATGGTCAGGTTTCACTCATGCCCTTTACTGTGCAGGCATGTCTCAGTCTCACTGCACATAAAATGGAAAAAATCTCACATTTTCAGCTCATGTAGTGGGATTCTTTGCTACTGACGAGGTCCCAAGTAATGTATGCATTCCATAAATAGGGTGTGAAAGTTGCCTAGAAAGATGTACAGATAGGACAAAGGATTGTCATAATCAAACGAAACACCTGGACTCTCAGTCTGAAAGCAGAGGTCTGTCCAAAAGAATGGTTTAAAAAGTGCACATGAAAGCATTAATTCTGTAGCTTAGAAGTGTTATCATTCTGCAGTTGCTGCAAGATGCTGTTTCTTTCAGATAAGAGCAGTACAGTAAATGTCAGAATATGCGGTGCCAGGCTGACTGGGGAAGACACTGTGCTGTAATCTCTGAGGTGTTCCTCATCTTCTCTCCATCCAGATTTCTAAAGCTCTCTTACCTCAGAGAGTATCTATATTATATTTTAGAATTCAAGCACCAGAGGACACCATTCAGTCAATACTAAATGCCACCAAATCACTTAGGGTAAAGCCTTTTGTTGGCTTTCCTGACATCTCATTTTATTTAGTAATTTTTTTTTTCCTATATATGCAGATGAAGTAAGCTTTGCTTAAATATATTTTCTGGAAGTGCTGGGTTTTTTCACAGGGATGATTTCCCTTCATTTTTTAAAGAACAGCTTTACATCGTGAAGTCTGCTGGTAGCTGCAGTTAGTCTGCAACCAGCATAAAAACCAGATCTCCATAACCTATGGTGGTTTCAGTGAATGCAGGGAGAAGCAGTATTTCACACCAATGAAAAATTTCATCAATAGAGTTAAACTGTGTATATTTTACACAAGCAATTCATGTATTTGAATTGGATGATTAAAGCAATAAGGAGCTGCAGGAACTTGTGAGGTAATCCTCTGCCTCCCTTTTCAGCTTGCACTAAATCCATGGTGCATGGGTTTACCGTCAAGTTTGGGCAGCAGTAAGAGAGGGTTTTCTTGGGCGTTTCTGCTAATTCTTGGCAAAACCCTGGCCCCAGGCAGTCATTTGGATTTGGGCTGATAATCTGAGAGACATCCCAGGGGTTTGCTTGCCTGGCTCAAGGTGAGATGAGAGGGTAGCCAGTGGCCTTAACAGAAAGAGTTGGGGAAAGCATCTTCAGATGTTCTCCCCACCTTTGCGGGCTCATTTCAAACTTGAAGTCTTGCACTTTGACTTAACAGCATTACACCAAACCTCCACCAAAGGTATGTCTGCATCCAAGATCATACTTCCCTGATTTGGACCTGTGGACTTGGCTCCCTGGCTTGACTGGGACCTGGTCCACTGCTGAGGACTTTCTGGGTGCTCACTGTACTCTCATCTGACCCTGTCTGCTCATCTTGCTCTGATGCTGTGGTCAGTGAGGCTACTGCTCTTCCAGCCCTGCATTTCCTGGCTCCCCTTCACTGCAGAGTGGCCTGCCTTTGCTGCTCCCTGACAGCCAGAAACAGGGCAGAGAAAGTTTTCATCTCCAGAAATCAGTTAGCCATGCCTATTTGCTGGATGCCGTTACCCTTTACAAGTGCTGTTCTCACTTCACCCTTCTACTTTACAAGCCACGTTTGGACCTTTTTCTTAGTCAAGGTATTGTCTTATCCAGCATTTCATCTGCCTGTAAGTCTGTAAGATCTTTAAAAAGCAAAATATGAAGAAGTGGGAACTTTGTGCTTGGCAAGATGAGTCTCGCCTGTGTCTGTAGTTCCTTGAAAGCTCTGCTACAGGATGGACCTGAGGTGGCATCAGGCCTCTGGTTCACTTCACGGTAATCTTTGGGCTAATCATTGATGGATAGCTGTGGAGAGAGCCCAGCAATGTCCTTCTTCATGGGAAGTGTTTGCTCCTGGGTCCTTTAGACCTTCTGTAGTTCAGGGCTCTGTTTCCAGTTTCTGCTTTTGGCAGGTATTGCGACAGACCTTTTAGCAGCTTCTCTGAAAGGTCTAAGTCTCTGTGGGATGACTCTGAAGCATTTGGGGACACTAGTGAGGCGGCCTTTGTACAAGCAGGCTCTTACCCAGAGCTGCTTTTCTGGAATAGCACTTGAAATATGAAGTTTCTGGATGCTTTGGCAGTTATTTCTTTATTCAAGGATGACTTTCATCCCCTCTATCGCCTGCTGTGCTCCTGTTTTCCAATTCTCTTTCTTACTAAAAATAGAAAATACTCTTTGAGTCCTTAACCTTTGTGCAAACAAAGAAGTAATTTGTTTTAGCAACTCTGCCAGCTTCTGGGCTACGCGCCTCATAAGGAAACCAGTGTGATATGACTCTGCTGCTTCTGGAGACTTAGACTCCAACTATAGTCTGAGTAGAGGAAACAACTAGAAATGTGAGTACTACTTATGCCACCAGCTCTGCTCCTTGTTCCTGGCAGAATGCGTGGATGGATGCCCAATTCCCTTTTCTATCCCTAAAAACATGAGCAGTCCCTTAGGATGCTCAGAGGTTCAGAGTTGTTAAGGAAACCAAGTGTATGATCCTGGCGTGTGTGAAGATGACAGGATTTTTAGGTCACTTGCGGTTCAAAGCATGTCCATAGAAGAAACACCTTTTAGCTTCCATCCATTGCTGCCAACTTCCCAGAGGCACTGATGTCTGTGCAAGGAAGTTGGAGATGAAAAAGATAGACCAAGCTGTTCCAGGGCTGGATTGTCCCAGCAGGTGAAGGTGTGATGGAACAGTATATGACCTATCCCAAAGGTGCATTAATCACTGGTTTCCATCAGGCTGCTGATGTGAAAAACAATGTGAATGAGGGCAAAACCAAGGATGTGCTATTAACAAGAAAATGTGCTATATATTAAGTGTGCAAGAATAAATAATCCTAGGAACTTCCAATGTGGCTGAGGTTGAGCCTTCACGTTCCCCAGGTGAAAGAGTGCCGGGTCTTGGTTACTTTGTTAAATTTAGAATATCCTCCTTCTGAAGCCTTTGCAATAGAGAAATAAAGAAAGAAGAAAACACAAGTCAACCAAAAGCTTGTCCCAGTCCAGCAGCAGCCAGAGTCGAGGAGAGGCGAGAGCAGGTCCAAGCTGCAGCCCTGGCAAAGCAGAGACAGGGCAGGTGAGAGCCTTCCAGCAGCCCTTCGCCTCTCCTGCAGGAGAGGAGAGAGGCCACCAACATCCTCCCTCCTGCAGAGCCAGGATTTCTCTTACAGCAGAAGCAGCAGGAGTCCCTGCACCTGGGGAAGGAGGAGCTCAGAGAGACCCAGGGATGTTCTGCGGTTGGTACTTACTCTTTGGCACAGGTTTCCTCAGTGTCGAAAACCAGGAGTATCTGGATGGGCGTGGAGATTGGAGTGACCAGGTTCTGTCAATGATGTACCCTCCAGAGGGCGGCTCCTCAAGTGGTAGGCGAGGGCGGGTGTATGGCCCCTCTCTAACAGTATCTGGGAGGAGAAAATGGACGTGCAAGTCACATACCCATAACATGGACCAGGGGCGCCTTTTCAGCATCGTAAAAGGCTGCTAAGATTCTACAAGCACTTGTTGAAGAGCAAAGTGTTTCCAAGTTGAGCAAAGAGATGCAGCGGTCAAGGTTTCACCCAGCCAGCACCTCCAAGGGGAAAAGTAAGAAGCCTCAGAAGGCAGAGAGCAGCTGGTCCCACAGCCTTGGATCCCTTGCAGACCCTTCAAAACCTTGCCCTCTTTGCTTCAGGGGCATCTGTTGGCTCCTCCTGTGCCCTTTTCTGGTTTCCCAGCTTGCGGCTGGGGCTTTGGCCACTCAAAAGTGTCCCATCCTGCCCCTGGCTGCTGGAAATACCAGTGCTTGGATGGGCCTTCTCTTCCTGGGTCTCTGAGTCCTGGCGTTCAGACTTCTGAGCATGTCTGCTCCTTCTGGAGGGATAAAATGCCCCAAATTGTTAGGTTAAAACAGGCAGCATGCAGATTGCATCTCGTGCTTTATGAAAGGCACTTTGCTGCCCTTTAAAGGCCGTTTAAAGCTGTTGACTCCACCCTTAAACTGCAGATTCCCTACAGTCGCTCCCTGCTTTCACCCCAAACTACGGCCACCAGGAGCCCAACACTCTGTGGCCAGCAGGGGCAGGAATTTCAGCGTCTCTATCAGGATCCCCAACAGGGTTCACTCACCTCTCCTCTTCTTCGTACATGTCTGCCAAGGTGTGACCTGTGGGCATGGGATCCCCCACAGCATTTTCTGTGGGCTCCTCTCCCTGTGCAGCACTCACAATCCCCTCCTCACCACCGTTCTCCTTCGGGAGAGAGCCCAGACATCAGTTCATCTTAGCAAGACAGACGGCATCCTCACCTCTGCTCAACTCCCCACCATGCGAATAACGGTAACCCCCTGCCAGTCCCCACCAGGTAGAAATAAACCCCCTTCATCCAACAGCAAGGACTCCCCAGATAATAAAGGATGCTTTCTGCAGCCCCAGTAGCGGTGATGACAGCTCTGTACCTCCAAGATGACTTAGCTCTGCCTTAGACCAACATTATGTGTAGCAAGAACCCAAGTTAATGCTTACCATGGCTGTGGCTTTGACGACACAAGATGTCACTAATAATCGTCAGGGGGTTTAGCTCTACTACCTAATACCTAACAAACTCTTAACCTAACTAAACCTACGCTAATCAACTCTGAAACTGATAAACCTTAACGATAACCCGGAACTAGTACCTAATGGTCCAACAAACTATTAACCTAACTAAACCTATGCTAATCAACTCTGAAACGAATAAACCTTAAAGATAACCCAGAACAAGTACCTAATAATCTAACGAACTATTAACCTAACTAAACCTACACTAATCAACTCTGAAACCAATAACCCAGAACGCTAACAAACTGTCTATCTAATAATCTAACTAACTACTCCTCAGAACTGTTGCTACTCTTAGTTGACTCTCAGACCAAGGTGAGTGTGGAGCTGTGGATGCATTCTCTGAAGGCTCCACACTGACTGCCTTTTAGCTCTAGAACCGCATCCCCGGGGAACAGTTACCCTGGGGACTTGACACACACAAAGGAAGCAGCAGAGACCTCACAGCTCTTAACGCAAGAGCCTCCGCTGCCACAGGCACCTCCAGCAGCCTCTGCAGAGCTTCTCTTCACCAGAGCCCACTGCCTCCTCACTATTCAAGTGAGGAGTTTGTTGCCCTGACCCAAGGCTTTGGTTTTCTTCTTGGCTCTGGAGGAAGGAAGCACTGCTCCCCACATCAGGGTATGTTTCGGCGCTCCTGAGCCAGGCTGCCATAACCTGGCTGTGCTGTAACCCACAGCTCACCAGGGCTGCAACCCTCTGTCCCAGCAAGTCCAGGCTCTCTGTAATGCAGAGTCTCTTTGGGGATTCATGAGCTCTGGAGCGGGTAACGTGCTGCACCACCGACCTTAATGGGGGGGAAACAGAAAGGCAGAGGGGGAAGCAACAATAAAAGAAATCCTCAAATGAGGTAAAAATGCCACCCCTGCCTCAGTCTCCTCAGTCTCCAGTACTGCAGTTTCTTTTCCCGCTCTGGGGCTCAACAAGCCCCCTGGCAAGTGCAGCCCTTGGCCCTGTTTCTTCCTTTAGTCCTAGAGTCCTAGACTTGTCCAGGTTGGGAGGGACTTTTCAGATCATCTTGTCCAACCATCAACCTGCCTCTGACAAAAATCCATTTCTCCCCCATATCCCCAAGCACCATGTCAACCTGGCTGTGAAATCCCTGCAGGGATGGGGCCTCAACCCCTGCCTCAACAGGGCCTCAACGGGCTAGGCAGCCCGTTCCAAGGCTTCATAATCCTTTCTGTGTCAAAATTTATCCTAATATCCAACATGAACCTCCCCTCGTGCAACTTGATGCTGTTTCCTCTCATTTTATCACCTGTGACTTGGGAGAAGAGACTGACCCCCCCATGCCTTTCAGGGAGTTGGAGGGAGCCAGAAGGTCTCCCCTCAGCCTCCTCCAGGCTGAACCCTCAGCTCCCTCATCCGATCCTCACAAGATTTGTGCTCCAGACCCCTCTACAGCTCTGTTGCCCTTCTCTGGACCCACTCCAGCCCCTCAATGCCATTTTTCATGGTGTGGGGCTCAAAACTGGACACAGCCTTGAAGGTGGGGCTTCACCAGTGCCCAGCACAGGGGGATGGTCACCTCTGGACTCCCATTCCACATGCTGTTCCTGACACAGGCCAGGATGCTGTTGGCCTCCTTGGCCACCTGGGCCCACTGCTGGTTCCTCTTCCGCCCGCAGTCCACCAATACCCCCAGGGCCTTTTCTGCCAGGCAGCTCCAGCTACTCTGCACCCAGCCTGAAGTGCTGCAGGGGCTTGGTGTCACCCGAGGGTAGGACCCGGCACTTGACCTTGTTGAACCTCATCCCATTGACCTTGGATGCATGGCTGGCTTTTGTGTTACCTGCATTTGGCGCCTCTTCAGAGTCGTCATTGCAGCCTGAGGACTGGAGTAAAGCAAATGTCACTCCAGTCTTCAAAAAGGGCAAGAAGGAGGACCCAGGAAACTATAGACCGCTCAGCCTCACCTCTATTCCTGGGAAGGTAATGGAAAAACTTATACTTGGTATTGTCTCTAGGCATATCAAGAATAAGAAGGTCATCAAAGGCAGTCAACATGGTTTCACCAAGGGGAAGTCATGCTTAACCAACCTGATTGCCTTTTATGAAAACATGGCCAATTGGATAGATGATGGTAAAGCAGTGGATGTGGTGTACCTTGACTTCAGTAAAGCATTTGGCACAGTCTTCCACAGCGTCCTTGTAGCTAAACTGAGGAAGTGTCGCCTGGACAATAGGGTAGTGAGGTGGATTGTGAACTGGCTGAAGGATAGAAGCCAGAGAGTGGTGGTCAATGGGACAGAATCTACTTGGAGGCCTGTATCTAGTGGAGTCCCTCAGGGATCAGTACTGGGACCGGTACTGTTCAACATATTCATCAATGACTTGGATGAGGGAATAGAGTACACTATCAGCAAGTTTGCTGGTGACACCAAACTGGGAGGAGGGGCTGACACATCAGAAGGCCATGCTGCCATTCAGCGGGACTTGGACAGGCTGGAGAGCTGGGTGGGGAGAAATTTAATGAAATATAACAAGGGCAAGAGTAGAGTCTTGCGTCTGGGCAGGAACAACCCCAGGTACCAGTATAGGTTGCGAACTGACCTGTTGGAGAGCAGCGTAGGGGAACGGGACCTGGGGATCCTGGTGGACAGCGGGATGACCATGAGCCAGCACTGTGCCCTCATGGCCAAGAAGGCCAGTGGCATCCTGGGGTGTATTAGAAAGGGTCTGGTTAGTGTGGAGAGAGGTTCTCCTCCCCCTCTACTCTGCCCTGATAAGACTGCATCTGGAATGTTGTGTCCAGTTCTGGGCCCCTCAGTTCAAAAGAGTCCGGGGCAGGGCTACCAAGATGATAAAGGGAGTGGAGCATCTCCCATACGACGAAAGACTGAGGGAGATGGGTCTCTTTAGCTTGGAGAAGAGGAAACTGAGGGTGACCTCATTAATGTTTATAAGTATGTAAAGGGTGAATGGCAGGAGGATGGAGCCAGGCTCTTCTCAGTAACATCCAATGATAGGACAAGGGGTAATGGATGCAAGCTGGAACATAGGAAGTTCCACTTAAATATGAGGAAAAACTTCTTCACAGTGAGAGTGAACACTGGAACAGGCTGCCCAGGGAGGTTGTGGAGTCTGGAGACATTCAAACCTCGCCTGAACGCATTCTTCTCTAATCTGATCTTGGTGTTCCTGCTCCGGCAGGGGGATCGGATGAGATGATCTTTCAAGGTCCCTTCCAATCCCTGATATTCTGTGATTCTGTGTGAAACCTACTTTTGAATCCATGAATCCAATGGCGTCAAGTAGGTTGGCTCTTCACACTCTTTCTCCTTTAAACTCAGATTTTCCTTCAAATATAGTTGAAGCAAGTCTAGATGACTGCCGACTCCCCCAGCCCAGACATAAGACTGAGCCAATTGAAATAGAAATTTGCAAAAAAAGAATGGAAATAGGTCAGAGTAAACAAACAAACAAAAAAGGTCTGCCAGGCTGCAGATGCCCCCTGACAGTTGCAGTCTGCCCCACATAGCTTTGCCTCAGGTTCAGCTGCAGGTCAGTGGCAGACACCTCATGTCTTAGATTTTTGCAGTAGAGAACAATGTCTGCTTGTTTATTCTTCAGGAGCCATCTGGGGATTCCAAAGGAGTTTGTAACCATTAATGAAGCAAGTAAAGATAAGCAGTAATAATCCACTTGTGATGTACTGGATTTTAACATCCAGTCCCTAAAGTACCAATTTAGCTACAGCACTTTTTAAAACAAATAAATATGCTTTTGCATAAAGCGTTTGTCCTTAAGGTCCAACAACCTTTATGGGCTTTTGGTATCTTTTAAGACATCTCCTTTGCAGAGAGAGATCTTAATTTATTCCTTTTCTCATGCATGCAGCCCTCTGCATCAGATCACACCACAACAACAGGGGCAGCAACATGATGGGGAGGCTGGCCTTGCAGAGCAGAACCTCGAACCCCATTTTCCTTTGAGGACAGCTCTCCGTCAGACAAAACACTGCTGATCTCCCTATGGTTCTGCAGTATTTTTTTCACTCCTGCCCCTCACACACCTTACAACACTGAGTGGTCATCAGTAGATCACAGCAGAGATGCTGTGATGCAGCTCTGCAAGCAGGTGATATGGCCACACAGCCACAGAACAAGACAAGAGCCACTGGTACAAGAGCCAGTTGTGGGAACCTCTGCCCAGCACAAGAGACTTGTCACATCAAGGAATGTGTAAATGCACACTGAGGAGACAGGCTCACATTATTTTTTAGCAAGCCCTAAGCTCCTCAGGGTAGAAACCAATCTATCACTGTTTGCATTCACAATTGGCATCACAGGAGCCTCAAGCTCCAAGTGGGATCCCTGGGCCAGCCCGCAAGAAACAAATAATACTGAGCAGCTCCCCAGCTGTTTAAGTCTGATTTCTGTCTATCATATGTAAAAATATTTTAAAGTAAATGAAGGAATGTGAGAAGCTGACCACAGCATTGTAGTGACTATGGACAAAGTTGTAACATGACAGAGCTAAAAAAGTTTAGCATTTGATTTTTTTCACTTATAGTTACAGCATTTATAGGTAAAGTACCTTCCAAAGAAATAATATTTTTCCAGTGTAAATTGGTGATTATCTTTAGCTGTTTTTATCGATTAGAGTTCACGTTGGCTCACCTTCAACTCTCCTCCTTGGCACTTATGTTGCCTTCTTGCAGAGCTATGGTGCTTCCAGCTGGAAAGATCTAAGATGGGACAATGCAAGTTTTTGCTTTAATATTTATCAATGAAAGGCACATTAAAAAAAAAGCTTTTAAAAAGCCATCTTACAGATGGATAAGTTAATACAAGAGGGAACTGAAGGACTTCTGATGCATTTAATTATTTTCTGGATTATATTAGACACTGGCACCATATGGGGAACATCAGGAAATTATTAACTTGAGCTATAAGGGAAAAAAAATTAGAGCAAATTGCAGTGTTTCAAACTACAGCCTCTAGATGTTCTGCACTTACCTCAGTGCAAAAATGCCAAAGGATCCTTCCAATTTCTCTGCTGAGCCCCCGATATCAGCAAGTCCAGCCTGGGGAACAGGTTGTACCCCTTGAGCAACCCAAGATACAAATGTGGCCTGATTCAGCTCCTTCTCCTCACCCCAGCCAAGGTTTCACTCACTCCATCAGCCTGGAGCCAGCCCCTCAGCTCAGCAGAGGATGCTAACCCTCCCTCTGCCACCTGCGGAGCTTGGAGAGCTGGAGCAGGGAAGCAGGTTTCCCCAAAGCAGCACTGCAGACCAAACCTGTGTCAGCCCGTAAAAGCTCCCTCACCTTGTCCCTCCAGAGAACAACTTTTCAGGAAGAAAGCACAAGTCATGTGTGAGAGATCTGCCAACTCCATATAACACCTGGGCCTGCTTGGGTCTCACATTTCTGCAGGGAAAGCTTAACTGCTTTATGACTGAGGGGTTATTAATCTTTTTTCAGCCTCAGAAAGCCATCTTAAGGCACAGTTGTGGTTTCAAACACTTTCCAGGGCAGATTCATCTGGCTCTGGAGGCTCAGCACAGAAATGAGAAGAATTTGGTGGCATTTCCAAATTGGGATGAGTTCAGAGTGCCTAGAGGCTGCTCAGTCCTGTAGATTGAATTCATGACCACTTTTTCCACTGCCTGCTAATTTCCTCCTCCGGTGTCCTTTCTGCCTTCTCCAAAGGCGTGCTGTTCTGGTGAGAAGCACAAGGCACGTGCTTTCATCCTGCCAACCTGTTGCCCATCATCTTTCCCATTCCCCTCGCACGAGACAACATAGAATCATAGAATCATTCAGGTTGGAAGAGACCCTTGGGAGCATTGAGTCCAACCATCAGCTCTACTCTACAAAGTTCTCCACTACACCAGATCCCTCAACACCACATCCAATCTACTCTTAAACACATTCACGGATGGGGACTCCACCACCTCCCTGGGCAGCCAATTCCAGTGTCTGACCACTCTTTCTGTGAAGAATTTTTTCCTAATGTCCAGCCTAAACCTACCCTGTTGCAGCTTGAAGCCATTCCCTCTTGTTCTATCGCTAATTGCCTATGAGAAGAGACCAGCACCAACTTCTCTACAATGACCTTTCAAGCAGTTGTAGAGAGTGATGAGGTCTCCCCTCAGCCTCCTCTTCCTCAAACTAAACAGTCCCAACACTAACTAAACTAAATGAAACTAAACAGTCCCAACACTAACACATTGTCCATGCCTAAAGCTGCCACTTCCACCCAGAAGCTGGAGAATTGCCCAGAATGTCATGTCAGCCCAAAGCACTAGAGGATGATCCATGTAAAACAACTAAAATGCAGCAGAGTAAATAATGTTGCAATAACCTAATACTCATTATTTATAGCTACAAATGCAGAAGAACTCCATGCTTAATCCTACGTTATATCATCTTCATTTATGTAATATCATCTAAATCTATTTGTTCTTATCACACCATATTTTTCTTCCACTACAACTTCTCATTCATATGCTTCCCTTGAACTCGCTGGCTGCCATGTAAGAATTTGGTCTAGCACACAGAACCACCTTTGGTCTTTAATACATTTTCGTACTTGAATGTTTACTGATCGCGTCGTCTCCCTATCTAACACGATTCCTGTGAAAGAAGTTTCACACCAGCTCACTGTTATTGGCAGCACTGATACTGGATGCCAAATGATGTAGCATCATTTGTCTCAGGTGACTAAGCAGATGTGGAGGTACACATTGCTGCTGGTTTTCCCCACACTCCCTCCCCTGGTTACAGAGGAGATACTCTCACAACAGGCAGGTGCCCTTGGCCTGTCTGACAGAGGGAGCAAAGACATAGTGGTTGAAAACACTGTCTTTTGTGAGTAGACATGAGCCTCTAAGGAAGCTTGAAAAGTTAAACATCTAAGGCCCCGATATCGGGCATGTCATTATTCACATTCGTATTTTATTTCATCATCACCAAACATCTACCTAAGTGCAAAGCACAGCCTTAGGATATGTATTTCAGTAGCTAATAATATAAAGGCAGTAGTAGTGAACGGTGTCTTGAAAGAATAAAATTTACTCATTATACAATTTAAATATAACATTCTTGCCAGGTTTATTCCCTCAAAGATTTGCAGTGATATTTCTGAGACAGGTTCTCAGGTTCTAGTAGAGGAAATATTCAATGTCATTCCTAAATAAAAACATTGACACTCACTGTTAGAAACCATTCTTCCAATACACTTTCAGTACTGGTATTAGCAGTCATAGCACATACAGATGTGTGATCCCATTTAAATCTTGGTCTTCAGCTTATATGGTTCCAATCTTTACAGTGAACCACTACCCTGTTCATTTTGAAACACCTTTTCCTTGTTGTCTGGTGAAGCCGGATGTCAGTGTGACAGCTTCCAAGGTTTTCACTTACATGTGCTGTAAAACTTCTAACTTAGAGATAGCCAGGACACAGTAGAAACCTCTAATTTCAGAAGTCAGAGACGTTAGGAGAGCATTTGGAAGCTAGGCATGGTGGCTGATAGCATATCTTAAATCTTAATACAGAAAGTTTAAGAAGGAATATTTTCAACTCTGCAAGGTAATGAGTAAAAATGAATATATTACTATAATAACATTTATAGTCTTTGCATGAAACTTGTGTGGATACGAATTGACTAATAAGCCATAATTTATAGTGGCTCATGACAACTGACTTAATATTTATCAGTGTGACCGCAGCTTATTCATCCAAACTTGTTTCATGTTTGTTGAACTAACGTAAGGCTTTCATTGAAAAAAAGACGTTATGAGGGTACATCCTACCTCAAGCAGCACTGCTGAGCATAAGATGAGGAATGTTTGCCAGGCTTTAGGATTTACTGAGCTTTTAAGAAAGATAATTTGTTTTGGTTCTCATCTGCCTGGAGAAAAACTTCTTTCTGCATGTAGCTGAGCAGTGGTCACTAAATGGAATACATCGATTATTGCATTTTGGAACAGTATGGACACTTGCTTTGAATCTAATAACACACTGGTAAATTATACGTTAATTTGACCATCAATCTGCTCGCTTTTCTTAAAATTAAAACTGTAGATACTAGAAGAGAAGCAATTTAATGCTTTATTTATGCATTATGCTGCAGCTTCATAAAGGGAGAGCCTGTGCCTTCAGCCTGTTTAGTCCCTGTAGTCACTCTTTTGTCTGTGAAGTGAAAATAAGCAAAATATCATGGGAAAGGCAAAATATTGAATTGGTAGTTTAGTTCTTCTCTTACATTTCTGATATTAGCCACATCTGAAAGTATAGCAATTATTGAAAGACCACTATCTTCTGAGACTAGAATAAAATTCATTCACATTAAATATTAATTTCAGTATTTTCATGCACACACATTTGAGAACACACAGACACATGCACTTGCTAAAGACACAAAAATACGTTGTTAATGAAGGTGATACCAATTACCTTCTGGACAAAGTGAATATTATAAATATAAACAAACATGGAAAAGCCATGATGCCTATACACGAAGAGAAAAGAAAAGCCAAAAATATGTAAAAGAAATCCCTGTTTATATAATTTGTACAGGCTTTATGCAGACAATGTGCTTGAAAGAAAAGATAGTCCTGTGTGCAGGAAGAACCTGCAAGAGTGATAAAATTAGCACACCTAAGAAGTTGCCAGCCCTGAAGTCCTCCAGATCAACTCCATCACATCTTCATGAGGTCAGTTAGGTCAGAGCAGTGGAAAGGTTTGCTCGTGAGGCAGAGCTGCTGAAAGTTGTAGTGACAAAGGTGGACAGAGAGGAATTAGGAAGGACCATAGGAAAATGAGTGACAAGGAGGCAAGATATATATATATATTATATATACAAATGTAAAAAGATGCAAAATAATTGCAAACAAATCACATATAAAGCACTGGCTTCTGAGCCAAGCATGACCACTCAGGAGTGAGGCCTTGGGAAAGAGCAAATATTTCTTTAAAACCATCAGCTCGGTCTTTGGTACTAGTCAAAAAAAAAAAAAAAGCAAGAAAATGAAAGGAAATATCAGGTAAAGAATGGTTTCAAGGGGAAAATGGAGAATTCCATAAAAGTGCAACCCCTTGGAGCTTGGAGGGCTACACTAAACCAGCTCATTCACATAGACCAACTATGTTCTTTGCCTGGTAACTTAATCTGAACTTCGAATAAATTTTCCCAGATACTTGAGTGAATGTAAAGTTTGTGGTCTTTCATAAGGAGACACCTATGAAAATTATTCCCATTGACTTTCAGTGAACTTTGTAGAAGCAGAAAGATTGTGAACTTTTTAAACCAAAAGTCCTGGTCCTTTCATTTAGGTTGAGAGGCAGCCAACACACCTGTGGATGCTGGAAAACAATCATAACAGTAATTATTTGTGGGTTAGTACTAAAATTATTAGCCTTACTGTGGAAATTCAATCAAGTTAAAAGTTGGCTTCTGTTCATGCAACATCTGAATTGCTCTGCCTTTCCTTGAACCCTACCCGACAAGCAGCACGCTTTGTAAAGGTTACTCAGCAGGGTACAGAGCCGTTTTATTCCAAATGCACATAATGAGAGGGTGCGAGAGAAAGAAAGGGTTGAGTCAGACACAGCTTGCCATTTGTCACTGCCTATATGGGATTAAGCAAGTGACCTTATGATGAAAGACCAATATTAGCAGATTATTTATGAAGGCTGTTTGATACTGGAATAACACTCCGCAAAAATGAACACTTAACTGTTGTGATATAAAGATGTATTTGTCCTCATTTGCTCGACTATAAAAAGCTCCTATTGCACTTACTCTTGTTTAGCCCCGTTTCAGCCGTTTTTCCCTGCCTGAGTTCCTGCCCTGGACTTCAGAGCCATGCTGCAGCTTCTTCCCAGCCTTTTCTCCTTCTTCTGGATGGGGCACTTGGATGAATCTTGGCCCTGGTTCGTTCCTTGCCATATCAGGGCTGTCAGACCCCATTATCCACTCCTGCGGGATTGGGAATGTGATTGAGGGCAGAGGTTTCACTGGCCCATGCTCAGCTCCCAGCTTGTCTCTCCTTGTGGATCTGCCGGCCCTCACTGATCCCAAGACAAGACCTCCCTGTCTACATGGTCAGTAATAGTGGCTGATGCTGACATTTTCACAACAGGTCTACTTCAGTATTATTTGAGTGGATGTTAACCTTGAATGAGTCTTTCATTAGACAACTATTATTGTCGTGGCCCTCTGTGATAGTTACTAGGCTAGAACAGTCCTAGATGAAAACAGAACTTTATCCAACAGTTCCTTCATACAGTCAAACTTGTGGTTGCTCTATAATACATATGCAAAAGGGATGTTCTTCTGAGTCAAAGACTGAATGATGTTCTCTGCTAGTAGCTTTCAATGGCCAACTTCAGTGCTAAAACCGGTCATCATTCTCATCATTTTACCTTTGGTTTCAACTTGAAGGCAGTAGATCTGTGTATATCCTGCAAAAGACTAAGGTTACTGCAACTTGAAGCTTCTCGTATTTACATATGTTTGATCTGACTGTGTATAATTAGATGTAATTTCATGTTCTTTCTCCCAGTTGACAGAGTTTCTGTTTATTAAACTCTGTAAATACAAAATGGGAAACACAACTCATCCCAATTCCATTTCTCTGGCATGGCTTTGCTGTTTCGAGTTCTCTAAGGTTCTCAGATTCCCATTATCTTGCTGACTTCACTGTGCTTTAGTATTCATCTTACTACAGAGGAATCAGTGGGGTTACTCAGAATTAAAGGAGTGGAAAATGTCAAAGATGGCTGAAGTCCTGAAAGGAACCTATGTTCTCCAGCATCTTCCACATAGGGTTTCAAAGCAATTTTCTATTGCCAAAGGAAATTATGTGCTTCTTCCTCCCTCAGGCCACACCTTTCCATTCACCAAGTATTCTTCCTGTTTAAAAAGATGGTTTTTTCTCTTGTGAAGTGAAGATGGCAAAGAAACTCAACCAGAAAGTTTGATCCCTTTATTCAACTGCATCATTTGGTCTAATAAGACACTCCTGTACCTACAAGTGTTGCTACCCTGCATCCTTTGACCATTGCAATGATAATTCTATTAACCCTTAACATTAACTGAGGTGCTCTGTTTGAACAATAAACTCTCAGGAAGTCTTGTCTGAATAAAGTCCTGAGCAACTTGGTCTGACCTTGTAGCTTTAAGCAGGAGGCTGGACTAGAGACCTCCCGAGGTCCTTTCCAGCCTGAATCATCCCATGAATTGGTTCATTTCTCCCAAATCCAAATGAAATCACTGTGCAAGGCAGCTTGTTACTGGATATTTACTTCTGGAGGCAACAGACAATTTCTTCTCCTGGAAATATAAACCTTGTGGCAAAACATGTTTTTTTCACTGATATAGTCAGTTCACCCATTTACTGTAGGTTGATGTTCACATTCTGGAGGCAATACAGATGCCAGTTGTATGGAGCACAAAGGAAAGGCAGGAAGAAAAGGGAAAGAGAATTATTAAAGGAAGCTAAATAATTCTTTGTCCCTCTCATAACATCTAAAGGCTACTTACTGCCCAAGTGACATAGTATTTACATCATCTCAGAATTTCTTTAGTAGATTCATGCTTTTAACAAAGATGCAAAGATGCTGGAAGTTGGGCAAATAGGCTGTATTGCTTAAGAGATGTATCTTATAGCTTCTTAGAAAGGGCTTATGGGCTTTTTGAACTGTGACTCATGGATTGTTTTGACAATTTTGTGATTTAGCCTTACCTGAATATTTCAAGGCTTGGTCTCTACTGGAGTCTTCCCTAGGAACTGGTCATCTTAGGCTACCTATTTCAAGGTTTCTTGTATCTTCCTTTGGTTATAAAGGAAAGAAAGAGAGGGAGAGAGTAACCTAGAAAGTGGTCTAAGTGTCAAATTTTAAATTGTTGCTATGTAACATGCTATCTCTAAGAAGTTATAATAAACTATAAAATATGAACTTGGCAAGATATATGTATAATGAATATTTTATACAGTGAATACTGCTTTCAGTGCATAATTTAGATAGTTTTAAAGAAGTCTTGCATCTGTTGTGGTATCTCCACCTCCAGAAAAATGCAGAATGATTCCTTCATAGAACCCAATAGGATCTGGTCTCAGATCATTAAGGCTTTAAAAAAAGGAGATGAGAAAACTCCAGTGCAAAGAACCAAGGAGAAAGGAAGAAACCTGATTCAGACACTTTCGGGCATGGGGAAGTGTATGAGATGACAAGTTGAAAATAGCTCTCTAGCCTTCCTTCTTAAGGCTGACTTCCAGCAGAGGAGGATCAGGAGGTGAGCTTGACAAGGCAAGGCAATTCTATTAAAACAAAAGCACAGGTGGGTAACTTTATATGCTCAAGTGGGACATTAAGCCTAAGAGAGTGAAGGTTGTCAGCTGTTCCAAACCATACAAAATACTCATAAAACAAAGCAAAAACATACTATGCTTTGTTATTTTTCTTTATTGATTTTGTTTAGAGTTGTGTAATGGGTAATGTAGCCCTTTGCCATAATATAATAATATTTCTTGTATCCATTAAAACCAGTTGATTAATCTTAAGGGAATTTGATCATTTGATAGACCACAACAGCGGCATGTTACGCGCTTTGCAAATATATCCCTTGATTATCTCTAATTAACCTCAAAATTAAGGATTAGAGTGTGGTTTTCATCAATGAGCAAGGACTGTTTTAGAGGCTACTAACATTGGCTACCATCACAGAGATGTATCTGTGCATTAATATATCTAATTAGATAGGGCTAGAGACAATCCATCAGTCCGGATAATCCCATATTGTGGAAAAATGAACCTTGCTGTGTGGGAAGAAAACAGGAATACCTTTACTTTAGAGAAGATAAAGACTGTATGGTTGTACACTTGCAGCAGCCTTGGGAAATGAAAGCTATCTCTTGAAAAAAACAGCCTGGGATCCCAGTTTACAGATTTTCAAATTATTCTAAATTCCCAAGCAAGAGTATAATTATTAAAACATATTTTCTTTTATAGGCTGTAGAAAGCTACTATTTTCTACTATATAGTGTAGGGATAAAATGTCTATATTCTACAGATATTCTCCAATTACTGCCCAAATTCTTTCACAATAGCTGTCTATAGGTAACTCAAGACTTGTGAGAGCAGAGCCATTGAGTATAGTCAATGACTTGAAATGGTACCAGTGCACCAGAAGGCAGAGTCCTATGAAAGGGAACTTTTCTTGTATCAGTTAGGAACTGGGCACCATCCCCAGAGGCTTCCTGTCTCTGAGACAGCTTCATTTGGTAGAATATTTAGTGAATATTAACAATGTGGTATCATGGGTTAACGGAAGTTAATAGGCAATGAAGAAGGAACATTTGTGAGTTGGGAAATTAGTCAATGTTTTGATCTTAAAAGGAGAAAGGTTAGAAACATTAATTTCAAACATACAGTTTACAAGTTCTTTACAAGCTCTTTGGCTGTCAGCGTCACCCAGCCTGGAAGAAACCAGGCAGTTGTATGCACATGAGGAGATGGCACAACCTGGGCTTCTGATCCTCTACTTGAAGTATCAGCCCCTTTCAGTTTTGCCTCCAAAATCCCTAGCAGCACAATAACCGATGGTCTGGGCTTGCTCTTGGTGACATCCATGGCTGAACCTTCAGTGGCGTGAGAGTCAAATTTTGCCTCTAGTTTTCAAGAGTAGTTATGATGTATTTATTCCTGGGTACCTAATATTTACAGTGACAAAAACATCCTTTAAAGGTAAAATCAGACCTACTATCAAGTCTTTCATAGCAAGCAATAAAAATCTCATTTCTTTTTAGTACAGTTTTACATGCAGAAAATCCCAAACCAAACCAAGAGCAGCATGTTTAACCATGACACACTTTTCTGATGAAATACACATTCATAACCTACATGTCCAGGAGAAATAATATATGTTAGAGGCCTGTTAAAGGTTTATCAAGTCACCTGGTAGCACATAGCATTCAAAGAAGAGTAATGAAGCTGGTGAAGGGTCTGGAGAACATGTCTTACGAGGAGCGGATGAGGGAGCTGGGGTTGTTGGAGGCTGAAGGGAGACCTTATTGCTCTCTACAACTGCCTGAAAGGAGTTTGTAGGGAGGTGGGGGTCAGTCTCTTCTCCCAAGCCACAAGGAGTAGGACAGGAGGAAATGGCCTCATGATGCACCAGGGGAGGTTTAGACTGGATATTAGGAAATTAGGATATGAGGCATTAGAACAAGCTGCCCAGAGAAGTGGTGGAATCACCATCTCTGGAGGTATTTAAGTGCAGATGTGTCACCTAGGGACATGGTTTAGTAGTGGACCTGGCAGCAGTAGGTTTATGGTTGGACTCCAAGTTCTTAAAGGTCTTTTCCAAACTAAAATATTCTATGAGTCTTTGATTATAGCAATATGACATAGATTATAATAAAAATATTTTATATTTTAATATTACTGAGTACTGAGTGTACATGTTATTATTAATGGGGACATGAATATGAACTATTACATGCCACATGATTTCTGTTTCCAGTCCAAGCAGTTTTCAAAGTGATGAAATAAAGTTTAATCAAAATTTTACAGGGATCTTCAATGATTAAACTGCAGCTCAAGTACAGCACATAAAAAATATCTGGCAATTACTTGCAAAACATTTGTGAGAATCATAATCTGTTTTGACAGTCTGAGAACAGCAAATGGAGAAATTAATCAAACAAGGAGCAATACTTGTAAATAAATGGAAGAAAACTGAGAGAGAAAGCAGTAGTGCATGCTCACTGTCTAACCAGCACGTACTAGAGATTAGTCACCGTTCTCTTTTCAGTCTCTCTCTTTGTTGGTGTCTATGAGGAACATGAATTGGTGAGGACTGATCTACAAACAGAAAAGGAAGGGGTGTTTGTTCCCAGTCAGTGAAGTTCAGGAAGGAAATAAACAGATGTCCCTGCTCACGGCAGGGAGGATGGAACTAGATGATGCTTAAGGTCCTTTCCAACTCTAGCTGCTGCTCTGTGATTCTATGATTGTATGTAACTGAAGAGAAATGGAGAAGAGCAAGAATGGTGTACTCAAGCAACAGTGACAGGGAAGCAAGAATTTTAAAAGTCAGTCTCAGATTGGCAATCAGGTACAACCATCTCTCCCACAGATTCTTTCCCTGATTGTGAACTAGGATGAAAAATATTTCAGCAGTCATTTACTCCGGATGTTGTGAGATTGTACTGGCCAAGCTAAGTGCTGTCAGCCCACATTTCAGAAATCTGACAGTAGAAACACTGACTCATGAATCCTGCAGCTGAAGTAGTGTTAGAATAGGACCACACAGGGATGCAAGCTGAGCTCTGTATTTTTATTGAGACATAAGACTGTTTTGTACATTTCTTTGATATTTCCATCTCTTTAATACATTTCTTTGAATTGATTCCATGGCATTTCTTTCCTGAAATATCTGTCTATACCAAAAAAAAAAAAAGGATTCATAGCTTGTAAGTCCCTGACTGAAGCACCATCTTTAAACTGTAAAGTTTATTTGACTTAAAACCGGAAGAATAAAGCTATTAATTTTAATTTTACCTCTCTGAAGTAAGATTTATCTTTAAGTACATTTTATCCTTACTTTTATTTCTTTTCCAATACAAACCTCACAGAGTAGAAAACTGGGTACCATTTCATAAGCTGCTTCCATGAACTCTTGAGATAAGGAAACTTTTTTGGGGTTGTTTTGGTTTTGGAGAGAGAAAAGAATAAGGCTTTAGGGCTTTACATTTCCATTGTTTACCATGCTTCTCAAAACCCTCTCTGGAGAGTGTAGCCCACAGGAGCTGGAGAGATAATAGAGAATGATGCTGGAGGCAGGGTTCATCTGAAAAGGTCCAGGCTGACCTCTATGCTGTTTGCTGGGGCACAGGGGCTGGCTGTGGGTCAGTCGTCTCATGCCAGGTATGTCTGTCACCAGAGCAGTAATCTACACCTCCAGGAATGCCAGTGGAGAATGGAGGACCAGTGGAATACAGTTAAGCTCCGCATGCGCAGCCAGCTTCACTGAGATAAACTGATACTCCTTTACCAGCACTTTATAGCTCCCCATTACAGAAAAACAAAATAAAAAAAAATTACCTTGAGCTCAAAAACCTTTGAAAGCTGTGAAATCCATGTTAAAAATTGGGAGAAAAAAAAAAGCTTTAAGTCAAAATAATAAATGAGGCCTTAAAAAACACTCTGTCTGAAAGTTTGTATGTATTTCATGAAAGTGGTTACTTTACAGTGCTCATCCATCAAACTTACGACACTCAGACAACACATATTACATCAGTTACAGGATAATGTCCCAAAACGTAACAGCTGTAGCTGCTTCTGCACCACAGGTAGAAACCACCAAGGCCAGGACAATCCCATCTGAGCTTTGCAGACTTCCTTCTGGCCCTGAAATCAGAGACTTGTCACCCTTGACTTCTCCTAGAGTCAATGAAGAGAGAAAGGCATCTTTGAGGGACTGAATCCTGCTCGCTGACACTATTTTAGCTTTTTTTTCTTACCAATCTGTATAGCATTTGTTGTCAGAGCACGTGACTGGGAGAGCAGCAGGAGATGAGTGCCAAGTGCTGAGGTCTATGGCAGTATGGTCATGGGGTCCCCTTAACTATCATACCCTACCACAGTAAGAGACAAAACACAGGACCATAAATATCTCACTGAGCTTATTTGTACACCAGAAAGATTTGAAGACATCTCCAAGATGGTTAAATGTGTCTGGCTTACTGTCATTCATTTCTTCCATGGAGTTCATTGTTGGTCCAGAACCAGTACTGGCATTTCAAATGGGATTTCACAATCATAATATGATCTGTCACATTGCCATCCTTCCTACTAGTCTTTACTGTACTAAAGAGGCAGAAATTTCACATGAGCTTAATAATGCCCAGAAAAATGATAAACACTGTTCCTTATGGCACTTGTTCTGTTTATCACCATTCTTTAAAAAGTACGGATGCAAAAAACCACAAAAGTCAAAGGTGCTTTGTTTGAATTCCCCTACACAGAATGAGAATTTCAAAACCAGAAACTAAGTGGTTAAATTAGCTCTTGAAAAAAAAGTTATGAAATATTGAACACAAAAGAGAGAAGTGTTCAGCTAAAATGCTAGTTTGGTCAAAGAATGCTCTTTCCTTTACTTATTTTTTTTATTCAGACAGCACAGGCTGAGTTGGAGATGGCTTTTCTTCAAAAATAGTATTTCTGTAAAGCTGTGTGTTTTGTCCCGGTGAGATACTGCACAGGAGAGATATTTTTAAGCGCACGTTTTAAAGGTGAACTTCACAACAGTGACACACCTGTAGGCATTTGTGTTGCATGAGTAATAGGGAAAAAGACTAACAGGTTGTTATAGTAACAAGCATTAAGTGATGACTTCATGAGAGGAATTGAATGACATCAGCATAGCCCCTTCCAGCTGCTTTTGCTGGGAGTCTCGTTTTGTGGGACTGAATGCCTTTCTCTTGTCCCAGCCTTTTCAGCTCAAAGAAGCCTCGAGCACAGGGGAAACCTGAACTCACGACTCATGCTCAGCCCAGGGACGAGGAAGGAGCACAAAGAGGTCAGAGGGTGTTCCATTGCCTATCTCACAGACCTCTGAGCACTTCCAAGAAGAAGGAATTATTTTCCCCAGAATTTGCTTGCTGTTACTCATCCAAATTTTTTCCCTAGATATCAGACCAACTCCTTGACTCAAAGTTTCTCTGTCCCTTCTGTGCAGAGGGTTTCTGCCTTCAGACCTTATCACAGTGTCACCCTGAGCCTTCCAACCCCCAGGCAAAACAGAGGTCAGTGAAGGGAAGAAAGTATGCAGCCTGAACAGGCTGGGGCTGGGATGGCTGTGGTGCTGATGGAAGGAGTTGCTGTTATTCTGAGTGATAACTGAGGAGCCGGTGTCTAATTCCATCCCCATAACGATTTCTTCAAAAGCAGACTCAATCTCCTTTCAGGTCCCTTTTCTTGCTTCTGTTAGCTGAGAGGCTCAAGAGTGAGAAGAGAAAAGAGGAAGAATAGGAACATCTTTAAAAGAAGGAGGGAAAAAAAACCAAACCTCATTAGCATGCCAAGGCATTTAATTTAATTGCCTGGGTAACAGATTGCTCTGTGAAGAAAACAAATACCTAGTGTGGCTTCCCATCTCCCTATATCTCTGAATGAACTAGCCTGGAGAGAGATGCTGTGTCCCTGGACACCTGCCCTTTATCTACCGTCTCAATATACATGCCAAAAATAAATGTAAATAATAGATGCCCCAAATACTGGGACAGGTTGACTTGTAAACAGTGAATAGCCCAAATCCAGTACTAGTCTTAAGAATCCAAAAGCAATTCAGAAGCTAGCATCAGCCATAGTGCTTTAAATCTCACCTAGGAAGTTATGGATGGAAGACAAACTGATTTGAAATCTCACTTCAAGGCATGCACTCTTAGTAGGACATACCAGCTCAAAAATATACCAGTATGTTTCCCATGAAAGCTCCTCCCTAAATCTAAGAAAAAAAATCCAAGTGCTTGATTCATTCAACTGTTAGTTTGTCTGAACCCGCGGGCCTTTTCCCTCCCCTCTGCCCATGGGAAGCTTTGAGTAAAGCCCTCAAACTGTCCTACTAGTCAGTGTTGGTCACAGCTTCATAGCTGCATAGCTTCCCCACTCTACTTTCCACCCCCTGCCCTGAGGCTGGGGTGGCTGCTGGTCCTGCACGAAGGCATATGAAAGGAGAGCTTTTCATCTCACCAAAAAAATAAAGGATTGGAACCTGATCATACTGTTGCACAGAAAAAAGAATTGGAAGTCTGGGAAATGACCAAGAAATTACACTTCAGGAATAGTAAGACTACTTGCTATATATACAAGCAGATAAACTTATATATATATATTTAAACTAAGAGACAGCATATATATATGGTGTGTGTATGTATTTATATACACAGACCTATACATGCACACAGAGCATGTATGAAGATATATGTATTTATATGATACATCTTGAAAACAAGGGTGGACTCATAATGAGATGCCTAAGATCTAGTAGTATATACTCCCTTGGAGGGAAACAGTCACTGACAGGGCATGATTTCTCTCATTCTCAACTAAATGTCCACAACAGGGCAAGTGAGTTGCATCATAAAAGTGCCTATTTTTCTCTATTGACTATTAAGGGAGCCTAAAGGGACTAGTTGTTTGCCTTCACAAATCTTAGAAAAAGGAGCTGAAAACAGAAAGACAGGAATGTCTGTTGAATTAATAGTTAGCTGGAAGAAATGCTTTCAGAAGAGGCCCATGTTCGGTAATAGAGATAACAATACAAAGCAGCATTTCTTATTTATAGAAATCCTAATAAGAATAAAAAAAAATCCAAGCTCATTTAGAAGTCTGGTCCAGAAGTAATTCCTCTTTTTGTAGAAAAATTTCTTACTATTCACAAACAATCTGATATGAATAATACAAACATGTTTCCCAGAATGTTGTGGTTTAATACGTGGTATGCCTTCAAGAAGCTGAGAGGGAGGAAGGGGGGTGATCTTCAACAATAGTAACTCGGAAGTACCAAGAAGGTTTAAGGAAGTGACTGAAACTCTGGAAAAGATCCAATCTAACCTTTCACAAATTTAAATATAATGCCTATTTTCCCATTAAAATGTTAGACTATCTATTTATGAAGCCACATTAGGGAACAAAACCACACCATTTCCTAATACAGTTGCTATCACCAACTGAAATAAACTCTCAAATTAAGAAATAAACCTGTATGCATTATACACTGAGCTTTAAATCTCCAAATTTTAATCTTATATTTGGCATCTAATCTGCATTAGGCAGTCAGTTTGAAGTCAGTCTTTCTCGTCTCTGTATAACCTCAGGAGATGCAGATCATCCCCAAAGTCCAACCTGGGAGCACCCTACCTATCCATAAAAGAAGATACAAGCACTACCAGAAGGTGCATCTTTTTATTGAGTGATTTTAGGTGAAAGCTTGGCCAAATTTGAGTTGTCTCAGTGAGGAGACCTGTGTTGAACTCCATTTCACATGCATGGTAGGGGACTGTCCCAGTGGAAGGAATATTACAAAATCCTGAAAGAAGGCTCCATAACAGAAGCACACATAAAATGGCCTGAAATTCAGACCTTCAACATGGTGAACACCATGAGGAAACACAGTGACACTGTGTCTTCACCTGGCCTGAAAAGGGGGTGAATCCCATAGATAGGAATCCCTATCTATGCAGTATGTGGCCAGTATGTGGCCTGGCCAGTCCTAGGACAGGTGTGAAACCTGACATGGTCTCCACTGATCCGTACATCCAAATTGACCCAAACCCAGGTTGTTGCTGCAGAACAAAACACTAATCAGGCTTTGCACACCCAATGTCAAGATCCACTCAACATCCTCATCTTAATACAATCACAAAGACAGGCTGGACCCACACAGAGACCTTAGGCACTGCATGTTGCTGGCCTGATAAATGCAGGTAAATGCAGCTGGCCTCAGAAAGACCTTTCAAATACATTAAAGGCACAGCCAGAGATTATTGGATGCTGCAGCTGGCAGAACTTCAGCTTGGAGAAAATTAACTCACTTGATTGCAGATCTGAGTCACATTTACCTTCACATTTTCCTTTATGAGAAGCAAATCACATCAGTTAGTGCATCCACAAGACTTTCTGCTCTTCTCATGGTATTTCTTCCTGTTCCTGCTAAGGGTCCCTCCAATTTCTCATTGTCTTCTTCCTTAGCCTTACTCCAGTTTTTCCCAGCTCTGTCACTGTCCTGACATTTTCCTGCCCTCCCAAACCCTTTTTCTTATCTCACATTTTCCAGATCTGTCATTGTCCTTTTCTGGTTTTCCATATCTTCCTTCCACACCTTATATTTCCATCTGCAGTCTTCTGCACAAGAACTTACATTTTTTTAGCAGCCACTGGTGGCAAACAATGGTGATGACCATTTTATATGGGCAAATGTGACCAAAATCAACTCTGTGAGAAGATAAAAAAATGAAAAGAAAACCAGACCAACCCAAGTCAATAGGTGGCCCTCTATTTGGATCATATAGCTCTTATCCATCTGCAAGGCAGGTACAGAGCAATGTGATATAAAGAATGAAAGGAATTCCTTGTTGAATCAATACTATATAAAGGCTTTATCCTGTTAATTACTACGGAACAAATTCCAAAATCTTGAAGAGATAAATTAATATGGAAAACTGCAAACAGATGTTACTGTGCTTCAAAGTATAATTTTTTCTCTCCACTGCACTCCACAAATATTTCCTCCAGATTAGCTCTATGCCTAAAATGACCAAATCCATGCCCATTAACGTAATTTCCACATAGTTATAATCTGTTACACTTGTCAAGTAAAATTGAATCTGCACAAACTTCCTTGCCATTGGGTATGTAGAGTTCAGTTATTAAAATGTACTTTCAACTTGGGAAAATGTTGTCAGCAATGGGTCTTTGGCTTTGTGCATTGACAAACATAAATCAAAAGAGTATCCCTAAAAGAAATTAATTGGTTCCCAAAATGAGAAAGGAAGAGACAATTTTGAAAAATCTGTGAACACAATGACTTGGGGAAAGAGGGATCAAGTACTGTAAGAGAAACCTTAAAATTGATAAAATACATTAAACAGCCCATTCTTGCTTTTTTATTTTAATCTCTTAATGTATATTTAAGCTTCTGGCTCTAATTAAAATATTCATATCTCTCAACTAGCATCTACTGCTACAAAGTGATAAAAAACTTAAATCACTGGCCTTCAGAAAATGAAGAATTCTGGTCCTGGAAATAATTTGGTTTATAGGTCTAAATCGATTGTAGGCCTTAACTGATTATAAACCTAAGATCTTTCTGTCATATCCTAATAATTATTTCTTTCTTGATTGTCCTAGTGCAAGAGTCTAAGCACTGCTTAATTACTGAGGGCAAAATAACAACACTATTTCAGACATAGCTTTAATTGGATTAAGGGCACTGTCAGGCTTGGTCTTTCATAACTACTTACTGAATTTCGCAGTCCTACAGTTAATGCCATGAAAAGTTTGGGGTTTTTCTTAAAGATAAGACTCCTACCAGTGCCTGGTCTCACAGGGGCATGTGAATGGCCTGCAGTCCTGCAGATTTCAGCAACCAGACGGAAGGCAGGGATGTGTCCCACAAGAGTCTCAAAGGACCCCAGCAAAATTGTCTGGCATACTAAGTAGGGCAAAAATATACTCCTGTGAACAACATTAATGACTGGCAAGATGACAATATGCAGAGAGGTCTGAACACCGGCTTTGATTGAGAGTGATACGTTAATGGAAGTAAAGTGAATTCTGGCATGTGTCTCAGTAGAGAAAGACAGTGCCTCCTGTGAAGTAATTCTGACCAAAGGAAAGCTAAATGTCAAATATCAGATGCCTAAATTTAACCAGCTAAACGTATCTGGATCTCCATCTCCGTTCTGTTTAGTGAACTGGTCCTCAGCAAATCGGAAGAGCAGGTCACGCTTACTTATATGGCGTCAGTTTCTAATACTAAACAATGAAATTTAAGATTTGGAATAGGTCTATTTGATGGTAACACAGAAGTCAGAGTAGAGGCAATAGACCCTATTCTACATTGCCCATAACCTGGCATGGTTCACACAGCTCAGTGGGTGAAGGTGGTAATTTACTGGTTGTCTCTTCACTATTTTTCAAATTATCTTCCTACTTCTTTCATTGTTTCTTTACATAAAACCAAGAATTTCCATGTACCAACCTAAAAATATATTCAATACAACACTTTTCACATTTTTAGTGGCATTTCTCTGTAAAACTACTAAGTAAGTACAAATTCTCTGAAATTTTCCCTATGATTTAGTAACAGTGCTGCAGCAGGACTCTCATACAAGAGAACCACCTGCTTTTTCTTTCATTCTTATTTATTTCATTTCTAATTACCTATTTTTCAGAAATTGGAATTGCTTCTAATGGTCTGCATTGAATCATTCATCCCATTTTCTTTCTGCATGTATTTCTCATTAGCCATGAAAAATAGAGTCCTGAATCACCTTAAGGTGGCTGAAAGTTTAGGCAAATTATGGTCAATCATTTTTGTAAATTGAAAAATGACAAAAGCTGCACCAAGACTAGAAATTTCATTAGTAAAAAACATCAAATAAAGTGCTCAATTCTCCAAAATTTTCATCAAATCAAATGTCCTTTTAAGCCACTTGCCTTGGAGCAATTAAATAATTTTTATTAGCAACTAGTGAAAGCAGCCACCAGATTTCCTGGTGGAGCATGCAGAGGGAAAGATCTTCTCCTCAAGCATGACCAAATTCAACACAGAGGTGAAAGGAAAGGAAATTTTGGTGGCTGGAAGGGGAGGGAGTGTATGGCCATGGCAAACTCAGGAATTTAATCCATGTTTCTCAAGTCATGGCTCAACACGCTCTCTCTATTAGATCAATGTTGCTGTATGGGGTTTGCATGGCAGAGTTTGGGTAGTAGGGGAGCTATAGGGGTGGCTTCTGTAAGAAGCTGCCAGAAGCTTCCCCCATGTCCCATAGAGCCAGCTGAACCCATCAGAGATGATGGTAGCACCTCTGGGATAACATAATTAAGAAGGGAGGGAAAAAAAAACCTGGATGGCTGCAGCTGGGAGAGGTGAGTTAGAATATGTGAAAGCAACAACTCTGCAGACACCAGGGCCAGGGAAGGAAGGGAAGGAGGTGATCCAGGCGCTGGAGCAGAGATCCCCCTGCAGCCTACGGTGAAGACCATGGTGAGTCACGCTGTCCTCCTGATGCCCATGAAGGTCCACAGTGGAGCAGCCTGCAGCCTGTGCATGACCCCACACCAGACCAGGTGGATGCCTGAAGGAGGCTGTGACTCTTTGGGAAACCCCCAGGTTTGCTGGCAGGGCTTGTGACCCCCTAAGGAGATCCACACTGGAGCAGCCTATTCCTGAAGGACTGCAGCTCATTAAGAACTACAGCCCATAGGAAGGACACACATAAGAGCAGTTCATGGAAGATTCTCCTGTGGGAGGGATCCCATGCTAGAGCAGGGGAAGAGTATAAGGAGTCCTCCCCCTGAGGAGAAAGGAAGAGCAGGGACAACATGTGATGAACTGACCACAACCCCCGTTCTCCATCCTCCTGCTCCACTCAGAGGGAGAGAAATTGAAATTGAGCCTGAGAAGAAGGAAGGAGTGGAGGGAAGGTGCTTTTAAGATTTTATTTTATTTCTCATTATTGTCCTCTGGTTTGGTAATAAAATAAATTAATTTCCACAAGTCAAGTCTGTTTTGCCCATGACGGTAATTGCAGAATGATCTCCCTGCCCTTATCTGGACCCATGACCCTTCCATTAAATTTTCTCTCCTCTGTCCAGCTGAGGAGGAGCGTGATAGAGTGGCTTGGTGAGCACCTGATGTCCAGCCAGGGTCAACTCACCACAGTAGCTAATGGCCAAAATACGTCCAAAAAAGAATCAGTGTTGCAGTACTGGGTGCAAAGATGTCCAGTGAGGGAGTTCAGGCTAGCTTGTTTGGGGTTTGGTTGTTGTTTGTTGTTTTTTTTTTTCTTTTTTTAGTTTTTTAAAGTTCCTTTTTAAAAGTTTGCTGGTGGGTTTGTTGTTGTTTTTTTTTTAATTAGGGTAGATGTGGAGCCCAGCACAGAACTGCCTGGCCTACAGGAGACACTATCAGAAGATATTTGTGTATGGTTTACACTCTTCTGTCTTACATTTGGTGCAGGATGGTGTATGGATTAACCCGTGGCAGGATACCTCTGGACAGATCAAGAGGCTTGGAGAGAGAGCCTGGTCTTCGTTTTCCCCGCTGTATACTTCCACAGTGGAGCTGGACACAGCTCCCAGCCCTGGGTGCCTTCACGCTCCTCCCCTCCACTCCCCTCCTGGAGCATCTCTCTGGCATTTGCCTATCATGCAGTGTGTCCACTTGCCTGTCCATCATTGCTGGCAAAGTCACGCTTCCTAATGCTAACTGCTTGTCAGGTTTTCCTGTCCATACTGTTTTCATAGACCAGTCTTTGCACAGAACTGCCAGCGATGCCGTCCACCTGCATGTGCTGCAAGATGAGATGGACAGGAGCTGCTGCACCCACCAGCCACGCAACTGCTGGAAAAAGGGGAAGGGGCCAAGCAAAATGTCTCTGAAGCTCAACAGAAGCAAACAAAAATGCATTACCTTTTCATGATACCTTTGGTGTTCTGTACAATTCCATAACTGAATCTTACAGGTTTATTAAAAACCTACAGAAAACTGTAGGTATTTTACTTTGTTAAATTCTACAGAGCTTTTCCCATAGGGATCTTGGATTAAGGACTCTGCAGAATCACAGTAATTAAAAAAATTAGGTTTAAGTCCTTTTTATCTTTATCACCTACCACTAATGTGAACTACTGCAGCCACATGCAACCATTGCCAGAGAGAGATCTAGGAAGCCCTGCAGCATTTTTGTTTGGCATCCCTGAACAAAATTTAGAAGAGGACTGTGCACAGCTCCAACATTGCACAAGCCCTGGCATTCATAGAGAGCCTTAAGCACCCATTGATGAAAACAACAGTTGGGTGATCACATCATACCTGATGAGGTGTTGGGCAGTAAAATGTCCTGCCCCACTGGGAGCCAGTGCCCTGGAAGCTCAGAGGCCATTCCAACCTCACTCTTTGAGAGGAATTCAAAGCAAGCCATATCCAAATCTCTGCTAACTTTGCAGTTCACTAAATTCCACAGCAAAAATTTATAAAAATCAGAGAATTGTTTTTGTTGGAAGAGACCTTTAAGATCACCAAGTCCAACCATTAGCTGCCAAGGTATCCCTAAACCATGTCCCTAAGCACCATATCTACCTGTCTTTTAAATACCTCCAGACATGGTAACTCAACCACTCCCCTGGACAGCCTGTTCCAATGCTTGATAACAATCTCAGTGAAGAAATTTTTCCTAATACCCAATCTAAACCTCCCCTGGTGCAACTTGAGGCCACTTCCTCTTGCTCTATTGCTTGTTACCTGGGAGAAGAGACTGACCCCCACCTCACTACAACCTCCTTTCAGGTAGTTGTACAGACCAATAAGCTCTCTCTCCCTCAGCCTCCTTTTCTACAGGCTGAACAATCCCAGCTCCCTCAGCCACTTTTCATAAGACTTGTGTTCCAGATTCTTCACCAGCTTTGTTGCCCTTCTCTGAACAAAAACGTATTCATTGACACTAATTCTTGCTTGCAGATGGTGCCACAGCAGGTCCCCTGCAGTGTTGGGTTCCAGCACAGCCACATGGTGCTGCTCAGTGGGCTCCTGCCTGCTCTGTTGAACAGAGCCATCACACCCCTAAAGCCATTAGCACTGCACTCCCCATCAGAGCAGCAGCGCCAGATTGCAAGCGATAGAATACTTGGGGTCATCTTGGTAAAGGCACATGAAGCAACACATAAATAAGCTAATGGTGAGAAGGAGGAAAGAATAGCCTAATAATTTCCTGTTGTTTAATTACAGTGAAAGTAGCTAATCCTGAACCAAGTTATTGCTTCATTGCTGTATCCATGGCAACAGACACGGATAGCAACCATTGGAGTATCTGCAAACGAACATGGGTTTCTTCCCTATCACATAAAGCGCTTCAGTCTGCCCTAATGCTTCAGCACGTAGGCAAGGAAGGACTTGGGATGGCCTCCATGCTGGGGTGGTGTCCTCCATGCTGGGCTGAGCCCAGTGGCAGAGATATGCACACCTATGCTCAGCCAGCTCTGTATAAGCCTTTCAGAGCATCCTGGTCAGCTCCCCCAAATCTTTTTCAAAGGTACGAACAGGGAAACACAGGGAGAGAATATGCATGGTGCCTGGAGACACGGGCTTACCACCAGCCTTTGCAGTCAGCCCCCCACCTCCCAAGAAGCTCCCAGGACCAGCGAACACCCTCAGCCTCTCCTTGCTTTTTCTTGCCTGCTTGTCTCCAAGGAGAACACTAATGGTGGTGACTAAGGAGAACAGGCAATCCATGTGTCCACTCATCTGTCTCTCCTGCTGCTGCAACACAAGATCTATTTTCAGCTAAAAACAAATAATTTCTTTTGCGTCATATTGCGTTGAAATACCAAACTGCTCAAACCTTACAACTTTTACCACAACACAGAGTGCAATATGAGTGTCTTAAAATAACTTCCTCTCTGGTGGGCATTTGTTTGTGTATTTGCCAGTCCTGTACATACACAAATTCATCTTCTGCCCCTGTAGTGCTCTGGAAAGGAGCAAGATGTTACTCCAACTGCACAGACTTTCTATGCAGCTCTCCCTCAATACTGCAAACTCTTCACCACGGATTCAGTCCTGGATGCTCAGCTCGATGAGGAATTTTTTCTCCTGTCATCAGGCACAGGCACTGGCAAAGCTACAGAATTTTTTCTCTGTGTCAAACTAGGCAAGATTCCCATGTTTGTACAGCAATAGTGACAAATGCTGACAGAAATGGCAAAAATTAGAGCACAAAAAATAGCATTACAACCTTCCACTGTAGACCAGCAGACTTTAAATGCCTGGTTCCAGATCTAAAGTAGGTAAATACAGATTTATTGGCATCTACCATTTAACATACTATGTACCCCAAACCAATTTTGAATAAAAAAGGCCTTTAGGGAGAGTTTAGTTGACTGAAAACAAAACAAAAAAAACAAAACAGAAACCAAACTTTCACTTTCCCAGCATTCTGATACAGGTACTGTATTATTACATTTCAAAACAGCAATTAACTTCTTGCACAGCATCCAGAAGATGGGAGATAAGAATATCAATTACTATGTTGGATGATTTAAAACAACAGAAGAAAACTGCAACTCTGCAGCATCAGGGTATAGACTTTTTAGGGTTTATTAATGTTACATGTTTATCCTCTTCCAGTTTTCATTATTCTGGGGTAAATACATCACAGTCTTCTGCTCCTCTAGATGGCAGAAACAACCTCCTTTCTCCAGGAGGCTTTTTTTCCACGTTTGTTAACACACACCTAGAAGAGGTGTGGCGAATGAGGCCCCTTCAAAGAAAGGGTATGGCATGGGGTTAAAACCCTCTTTCTCCTTCTTACCTTTTAAATTAAAGGTTTTGTGCAGGACACGTGGAGGGCACTGCAAACCTAGAAATTTTTTGGAGCTCATACAGACCACCTCATACCCGGCTTAAGACTTCCTTGAGGTCAGCTGAATGGAGACAAGAAAGTTCACATCAGTTCAGGATTTGTCCTCTCTCTTCTCATTCTTTTATCAATACTTTAGGCTTACTAAATTTGCTATTTGGATGCTTCACAAATAGCTAAAATAATGTTGACATTTCATCTGGCATTCACTGACATCAGTGCTAAAACCCTGCCTAACAGGCACATAATGGAAAATCATTGCATCAACCACAAATTGGTGGCTTTCTAGTGGATAAAAAAAAAAGGTGATTATTGTTCCTCTCTGACTGTATATGGAGTATTGCACACTTTATCTTTTCTGTTCTTAAATGCTTGAGCTTAATATGGTTTGGGGATAGTGCAGGTGCAGGAGTTCACCTTATTCAAGGGTTATTCAGTGACTCCTCAGGCTGCTGTCTGCATTGTACCATCCCAGGAGCCCAGAGGATGCTACTGAGCCCATCTCTGTATAGAAGAGAATGAGCAAAATAACAGCAGTTCTGAAATGCAGCTACACAAATGCCTAAAACAAGGTCATGCATTCATCTTGGTTCCACCTCCCACCATGGGCACAGAGTTGCTGTGCTAGGGAACAGAAGTACAAAATGACTCCATAAATGAGATTAAATAGACTTGGATTCTCCAGCCTGAAAAAGTCACAACAGAGGGCTGCTATACCAGAAGCTTAGAAAGCCAAGTGCAGAGAAGGGAAACAAGGAGTGCTTATTAATTATTTTTTGTAAAACAGAATTGAGATGACAGTCTAAGAAATAGGCAGGTGGGGGTTTCAAACAAAGTCCAGCTGAACCCATACACATTGGGTCCTCCAGGATAATGCCATGTGTTACAGATGGGGATCATCAGCATCCTTTTTCACAGTAAGTACTACACCCACCTTGTGTAGCTTCTCCTTGATGTAACAGGGTCTGCTTATGGAGTCTCGTCCCAGCAGTCCTTCCTGGAAGTTCAGCCTTGGAGAGAGAGCACCTCCCTCGGATCAGGGGTAAGAACTCACCAGGAAAGAAGCCGAGAAAAACTCTATAGTGACAGTCTTACAAAGTGGCAATTAGTAAACTATGAAAGAAACAAATGCAGATCATTAGATCTTGTCAACTAATTAGCATCCTCCTAATGAGAAGTGGCTGTAACAAATTACTTGAAAAATGGTCTGATTTATCTCAGGATCATTCCAACTTGCTGGAGGGTGTTTTCCTCCTGCACTCAATAAACACAAAGGGAAACTTGTAGAAAACTTGTAGGACAAAGGTGCAGCCCTTCCCTTCCCCTGTGTTCACAAAACTCTTATTCCATTGGCAAGAGAAACTAAAAATTATAGTTTCCTGATTGCTGTTATTTTGCTCACCTGAAGGCAGAGTACTTGGGTTCTCCGTTGCAAATCAGCAAAAATCAAATGATAAACGACCAGCTGAAGTAGACCAACACCTCTTCATGTGTAGCAACAGGTTTCAGTGCATGACTTAGGTGTTAATGGAAGTAAAATGTTGAGCAGGACCATTTGTGTTCTGATCTAGAGAAATATCTTGGTACATTGCTACTAATCTGTAAATTACCTACTGACAGTAACATGTTTGTGCTTCCCCTGTGAAACTTCATACACATCACTGCACACCAGTGAGCAGCAGGTCAGTGTTAGCACCCCATTTCAGCCCCGCTGAGTGCGCTGAATTTACATCACCATGTTGATGAGCCCATCAACATTGTCTGGAAAAAAGTAATCACCACACCTGCACAGAGGCATAACTTTTATTCCCAGTTGGAAAATATCCCTTATTCCATGTTCTGTTGCCCTATTTTTTATTCTGTTGCCCTGATTTTTATTCTGCATGTGAATTTTTAGTCCAAAAGATTGAGACTGGGATACAAATTTCAAATGTCATGCCCAGGTGACAAGCTGCCCCGAGTATTGTATCTGTCACATCTGCATGTGCTCATCTCCTGCACAAAATTAATTGTTGGTCATGAAATTCCTCCTTGTGAAATGGACACCGTATTTGATTATAATAATCAGTTTTCCTTTGATACTAAGGTTCTTTTAAGTACAGTGAATTGCACTATACTTTTAAGGGAAAATCATATAACACAAAATCTTATAATATTTTCCACTTGTGACATAGCATCAGGAGCATGTGAAGTTCTTACAAGTTTGTTAAAAAGAAGCTTTGTTAAAAAGCGCTGGAGAAAAAAAAACAAACACTTTGTAACAGTATCATGAGCACTGTAAAAGTTTAGAACACTGAGCTGCATTGGAAAAAAGAAAAAAAAATATTATATTTTTCAGGTCAAAAGTGTAGGTTAATAGTCACAGCTTCTTTTAAAAAGTTAACCATATCCAGAAAGTTGTATCACCTTTTGGAGAAGAATAAGTGCACAAAAGAGGACATAACAATTTGTGTGTATACAACAGTGTTCAAAGGAACATTGTTAATTTTTTCTGTTTGTGGGTTGTTGGGTTGTTTTTTCCCAAGGGAGGGATTTTACTGAGAATCCATCTCCATGGATGGCATTTCTGTGGGGATTTTTGTTAATTACACAAAATTAATAAAGAAAAAACCCCAAAAAACCCATTGTTGCTTAGGTGAAGGCCATACAAAACAACCAAAGAGAACAAGTCTCGGGTTTCTGTTGTAGTTCAACTGGCTTTTTGTAGCATTGCTTTCATAGGCAGGACAGAACCATTCTGTAAGCAGAGTTAGCCTTCCCACTGCTGTCCTGATACATGGAAATGTCAATTAATTCTTTTTGCCCAAATCCCCTAACAATTGCACGCCCAGAACATTCTCTAGTTCAATGGCTTGGATTGTATACATACAGCTAAACTCTGCTGGCCCCAGTGCCCACCCTGCCCCACAGGGAGGGATCTTGCTCCCCCATGCACCGTGCCCAGGCTGTGCCAGGGACGTGCCAGCAGTGCCACAGTACAGATAGCCTTCTGCTAGCGCTGCCCCACGTCTTTATCTTCATTAGTTTACTGGTATGGACGCAACTTACGTTGCTCAGAGGGAGCTCAGTTTTTTACAGCAGCTGCTCATCTAAAGGTTAGCAAAGAGCTCTCACTGTCACGCTGGTGAGAGGAGTTAATCCATCACACATTGTTTGCAATTGATCGAAATCACTGCTGTAACTGGAAGAGGCAGTGACGGAAGCAAAAGAGAAGGACAGATGGACGATGTGCACTCCAAAAAAATCTGCCTCTGGATCCCAAGGACATCTGTATGGCAAATCTCCTGTTTTCTTGATATCTGTCACATTTATCGATAGCAGCCTGTACTACCTCTTAAACCCCTTGCAAAACATGTCGCTGTGTTCCTTTCATTCAGTGTTTCTGGATGCAGCCTCTGCCTCTTTTACACTGCTGCTTTCTCATTCATCTTTAGCCCTACTGATTGTCTCCTTTGGTAGCTATTCTTCTTCTCCTCTGCCAAAACCAGCCACATTCATGTTAGTAAACTGAAGAAGGTCACCTTGGTAGGAGGTTCCCAGGCACAGGTTTGGCCAAGCCACCTACCACCACCCCCAGCAATTCCTAGGAAGGGTTCAGAGATCAGCACAGAGAGGTGTCCAGGAGGTAATTCCAACAGGGGATTTCAGTGCAGCTACTATTTCAACACAGTCTCTATTTTGAAACAGATGAGAGCATGTCATTACTGACATGGCCAGGCTGTGCTGTGCTATTACACTCTAGTGCTCCAAAGATGGCTCTCCTCTTCTCCAAACACAAGGTCAGCCTACGCCAATTTTGCTCAGAGAGTGGATCCTTGCACCATTTAGCTTCTCAGATGTGAGCTAATAAGCGGAGGTAGCAAATATGTTTGCAGTGCAATGGTAGTTATGGCTAGGTAATTCCTTGCTGCAAAATTTTAGGGCTTCAGTTATTGCCAATCTACTCTCCTAATGTGCTTATTCGCTGTTTGGACACACTGACAAAAGCCCTTTATCCTGTTACAGTGGACACTGGAAACTGAAAACGCTGTGCCTAAGATAGAGGAACAACCTGAATAAGTGACCGGATTTGCCCTCAGTGCAACAAGAGCTGCTCAGGGAAGCGTCATCAGGACAGTGGCTGCACCCTGCAGGGAAAGATCCCACTCAATGTCTGCACAGTCCCAGCTGCGCTGGTGGAAATGCCCGATGTCCATCCTACCAGAAGCATTCCTGCACACAGCAGGGAGCCCTTCTGTCACCCAGCTCCAGCCAAGTACATATTATGTACAACACACGAGGGAAATTACTGGCTTTTGCCTACAGAAAGAATGGTGGCAGAAATAAATATTTTCCCATTACTGTCAAACATTTTCTTTGACATCTTTCGATTTTTCTTTCAAAAGAACAACAAAAAACAAGAAAAAAAATTGCCCAGAAGCAGTTTCTGAAATTTCCTCCTATGTGTTTTTGTTAATGAATGGTTGTTTTTATCCCCATTTTCCCTGATGTTGTGATTTAACCCCAGCCAGCAAGTAGGAGCACACAGCCTCTCACTCATACCCCACCTTACACCCCTAGAATGGCAAAGAGAAGAGGGAGAAAAGGAGGGGAAAGGGAAAAAAAACACCTCATGGGTTGAGATAAAGACAGCTTAATAGAATAACAGCAAAGGAAAATAATGATCATCCTCATCATCGTAAAATAATATACAAGACAGTCACTCTCACTGTCTGATAAATTGGCTGACTCTCACTGCCTGACCCAAGCAGAGATCCAAGCTTCACCCCACCCCAGCCAACCTCCATTTATATACTGAGCATGACATTCTGGTATGGAATAGTCCATTGGCCATTCCATTGTTCTGTCCATACTCCTTCTCAATTTTTATGGGAAGCTGAAAAAAGTCCTTGACTAGTGCTTGACATCACTTGGACGCAACTAACACCATATGCATTACCAACATTACTTTCATAACAAATCTGAAAACACAGCAACACTAGAAAGAGAAGTAACCCTATTTCAGCTGAAACCAGGACACCCAAACAAAATAAAACATATTGCTACAGAAAAATATGTGTTAATAGGGATGTTCTGTCTCCTACAACAGTGGGAAGGACTGTGATTAAATAAGACAGCATGGGATGCAGGAGAACTATCCATGCACGGTGCTGTGATGGGATTGTATGAGGTTTAATTTTTATTTTTCATTTTCTTGAAGCTGAATCCTTTCCTGTACAGTGCAGGTGAGCTGGCATGCAAGAAGGAGGGAAATCTTCCCATAAGCTATGGCAGCACTGGGAGGATTAATAGTCTCAGGCAGTTTGGAGGCAGTTTGCAGAGCACCCACCATTTTTACACAGCAGGGCTCTGCCAAGCTGCATTTGAAAGGATGGTTCATATGCAGAGGCTCTGTTTTTTAATCCAGTTCCAATTTTTTCCTGTTTGAAGCCTGTCCTGTCTAGGTTTGCCAGGGCTAAAACCCTTTAGTCTCAGCACAGCACTGGCAAAGGTAACTGGGCATGATAGGAAGCAAAGCTGCTCATGGTTTCAGAGACCCAGAGTCACAATTGTGAGTGAAATGAACCATTACGGGGACAGTGACAATAAGGCAATATGGAATCTGTCAATTCACAGGTATCTAATACTGTAGCATCTGATTGAGCTGACAGGGTCAGAAAGACATGTCACTTTTACACGAGACATTTTTACATTGTTAGTGGCATGCCTCCAAAAAAGAGACCCTGCTTGCGGCTAAGGAGAGTACAATGATGCTGTTGCTTTTAAAGAGATCCCACAGACCATCTGAGAGCAATAAAATTGCATTACTAATTCCTAAAATAAATGTTACTGCATGTATTTTAAAAAGTTTTCAAGGTTTCCATAAAATGTTGGGTAATGTTATAATCTGAATAAATATTTATTTCCTGGGAATGTTTATGCTAGGGTACCATTTTTTTCTTGTGTACAAGTTGTAAGAGTGACTATCCCTGCCCACAAAAACATTATTACTGTACTTGAACAAATTACTGCAATGCATAATTTATGTTGTATATTTATTTATTTCCATTTGTGAGCCATCTAGCTATAATTTTTGCTGTTTGCTCTTTGCAATTGTTTTGGCATTTTCAAATTATTACATTTCACCTTGTGAATGAATAAGCAGATCCTCATGGTAAAAAGTGGATATGTGAATTCAGTGAGTAGGGACCTAAGTCACCCAGTATTAGTTCTGCTCCCAGACTCAAAAATTTCACTTTCAGTAGGCACTGAACCTAAATAAATGGTGGGGGTTGTACCCTCAGGGTGGCCCAGTTTGGGGGGATGAGGTGTGATGTGTTTGGGATGCTTTAAAATCTTTCTCTTTCCCATTTACTTGATGTATTTTTGAGTGTAGTAGAGAGACCAGGGTCTCTCAGAGGCAGCCAAAATACTCAGTTCAAAGTAGAGAAGGTGCAGGAGACCCCAACATATAGATTTCAGTTTTGGAAAACAGCAGCAGCCCTTCTCTCCCCAGATCACTTTGGCATTATTGTACCATCACCATTACCATGAGGCCTGTGGATGAGACCAGGGCCCATTGGGTGCTCTACAGACATAAGGCTTGCAAGCCCAAGACTGTGAATCCTAAAGACCTTATGGCTAATCCCCTCAAAAAAACCCCAACCAAATACATGAAGAGAACCAGTGGCACAGCAGGATAAGGTATTCAGCCAGACACATGGTGAAATTGAAGGATAGGCAAATAGAGAATCAAGGTCTCATGTGTGCTACCCTCATGGACCATGTCATGTTGCCTTTAGAGACTGAAAACAGTCAGTTGTGCCACAACAAGTAACTTTTTTCCAGTAGAAAGGCTGGAAAGAACCCATCTGGAATCAGAGATATGGGCAGGACACTAGTATTTATCATCACCACCACCACCTATAGAAACAGGTATGTCTCAAAAGCCTTCTAAGGATTATCACATCCTCACAATTTCTGGGCGTGTCTGAAGAGTTGTTTTATCAGTTCCTCTCCTTGGCCACTCATTCTGGATGGGTTTGATCTTGAAAGATACCTTAGATCACATCTGCTGCTTGAAATAACTTAAACCAAAATTCGGGATGGCTATTAAGACAGTTTCTCTGAAAATGTGAGCTCTTTGCAACATCTTCCCCATGAAACCATTTCCTCTTAAATAAAACAAAAAAAAAAAAAGAAAAGAAAAGGAAGGGGGGCAAGTTTCAAATCTAATTCTAATCCTCCAGGTGGCTGCAGAGAGGTGCAATGCAGTGTTGCAACTATTCAGACAACTCAGAGCCACAGGATAAGGTAGAGGAAGAGCTTTGCACTGCCTGACAGCAGAGCACAGAGTGATGTGCAGCCCCATGAAAAGTGGCTCTGTTTCTATGACTCTTTTACTGCAACCAGCTGCAGGGTTTCTTTCTCTTCTTGTTTTCCCCTTGCCAATGTTTTCTCAACCCATGCTTGTTCCACATCCTCAATCTTTCCTGGGGGTTGCAGACCACATGCTGAACAATTTGTCAAGGTCTCCACTGGAGCCCTCTCTTTGTAATCTCCCCTTTGCTCTTTCAAACCCTGGGGATCACTCCAGTCCCAAGGGGCCATCAAGCCGATACTCTAATCACAGCTTCAGAAAGTAAGCCATTTCTAATACTCTTCTGTATGGAAATGATAAACCCTGGTAAATCCTTTGCCACTTACACACTCCTCAGTAGTGGCTGTGCTGTTTTCTTCTAACTCTTTGCTGAGCATTTTCCTTCCATACTCACTGTGATCCCAGGTGTGCCACTTCCCCACTGGCAATGGCTGCACATGGAAGGCCCTTCTCCCACCCCACACCTCACCTTGGAATTTGGGGAAGATGCCATGAGCAGACTGCTCCAGCCCCGCTGCCAGATGCCACCTCAGGAAACATTCAAAGAGAAATGTAAGATGCTCCCCCAGCCCTTGTGGGCAGCTCAAAAAGGGAAAACTTGCTGCAGCCTCCAGCCACCAGCTTCTACAGGGAGCTTACTTGGAACTTGGAGCTTAGAAACCTTAGTATATCTATAGATGCTTACACAGGAAACCATAAATTCATGAGTTTTAGTTTCACACAGAATCCCTGCCCTAATATCTGTAACTTCATCCAGAGACACAACTGTCATACTCTGCCATGGCTGCTAACTGTACTGCATCTAGTAAAGATGAGAAGGTCTTTGAGACCCTCTGAAGGAAGGCATAGTACGTCCAAAATCACAGAATCACAGAATCACAGAATCTCAGGGATTGGAAGGGACCTTGAAAGATCATCTAGTCCAATCCCCCTGCCGGAGCAGGAACACCTAGAGCAGATCACAGAGAAACGCGTCCAGGCAAGTTTTGAATGTCTCCAGAGGAGATTTCACAACCTCCCTGGGCAGCCCCTTCCAGTGTTCAGTCACCCTCACTGTGAAGAAGTTTTTCCTCATATTTGAAGCAGGAGGCATGGAGAGCCTTCGTTGTGAGAGAGCATGCTAGGAGGGCAGTTACACGCCATACTGTGCATGTAGGAAGGTCTCCAGGATTTGAGGTCCTCCAGAGCATGCTGCAGGTTTAAAGCAACAGTGTCAGACTTTTAACAGTCACCAGATTACTTGAATCATACAAACCACATTGAAAATGTTGTCTCTGTCCAGTAAATTGTGATGGTCACTGCAAAGCAAGCCCGATTCCACAGGACCTCGGTGAAGCTACATGAAATCCCAAACAATCTATTGAATAGCTCAACTACAGTTTGACTTTCTAGACCTTCTATATAACATGCCTCTTCAGACTTTCATAAAGACAGCAACATTTTATCTAAAAGTCCATGGCAGAATTTAAAGTGTTACCAGCAATTTTTAAGAATAAGCATTTAAAGATGCTGATGAATAGTACTGTTCACATCAATTACTGCTTTAAAAAGCATCCATTCAGCTTCAGCAGTCACAGTAAAAGAACTGGTGTTCATTATTAAGAAAATTAAGCAGGAACATACTCTCTAACGTTGATCATAATTGTACTAGTCATGGAAAGTGACAGGTCTCCTGTGAGCCCAAACTGGTTGAGGACACTATTATTTATCACAGTGGAAGGAGGAATGATTTGCCTTTGCCACAAAACCAAACCTCAGTATTTGTTAACTCAGTTACTTGTGAGGTTAGACTGGTGTGATGCTGAGGATGTTGATATTAATATAAGCCTCTGAAGTGATAAAGAAATGTGTAGGAACCATCCTGAATGATCAAAATGCTTTACAAAATCATTTATTATTGTTAATTGCACGTTAAGGGCACACAGAACATTTTTTTTCTAAAAGGTTTCTGCATTATTTTGGTATTTCACATTTAGATTTGGTATTCAGTGGGTCACAAAATACAAAACAAACAAACAAACAAACAAACAAACAAACAAAAACGGGAGCCAGGAACATTTTGTGGGTGTTTCTGGGGGGCCAAACCTGTTGGAGCATGTTTCTGTTAGGCGGTGAACTGTTACTACCTCAATTCCCTTTCCTGGGTAATGCAATGTAAGGGAGAAAAATAGAAGGAGAAACACTTACAATCAGCCTGATCCTCCTCTTAGATTGCTGTCTTGATTACAGTATTTAAGGAGTTCCCTGGGGAAGGAGTTGCAGGCGCCAAAGGTCTCATTAGTCTAGCAGGGAAAGATGCAGGGAAACATCTGAGATAAAGGAAAGGCTGGAGGGTGCAGTTGAAAGGACACAGCTGTACTGAGCCCAGCAGCACCTAGAAATGCTGCAAAATGCCAGAAATTAGCTCAGTGTCATCAGGGCACAAGCACTACATGCATGAGATGTTTAACCAGCAGAATTACTCTACAGTGTTGGAGTCATCAGAACCAGGCTGCCACCAAGCTGCCCCTGTGAGCAAGCTCTCAACCACAGGCTGAGCACACCCAAGTAAACTCATCTACTTATACACCAACACTGGTCAGGACACACTGAGTTTTGTAAGGAAGTGCTACTCTTCCATCTGCTTTGAATCATCCATGAAAAATAAACCCAGGAAACAGGAAAGTGGAAAAGCACTTATTATCAGCTGATAGCTGAAATGAAAATTCTGAAAGGAACCTTCCTTCTGTCCCATCATCCTTTCTAATTACTCTCAAGACTGCAAAATAAACAAGATAAGCAGTAAAATTTCTATTGTACCTCTCCACATGCCGAACTTCAGGAAGGAAGGAAGGCCTCTGCTCATCAGCTGTGGGTTGGTAGGATCTGCTCCCATTATTTTCTTTTTGGGTTTATATTTTCTCCGTCTGTTCCACGATTGACAATAAAATGAAGGTTTGAAGGCTGAATTTTGATATAGCACTTACTGGAAACTCAAGTGATTAAGGAGTGTTGGCAAGACCTCAAATTGTGCGAGGCTGAATCAGAACAAACAAGGGGAATAGTACTTGGGATTTCCATCCAACTGCTGCTGTTGTCACTGAGAGCATTTGGGAGTTCTCTAGGAGACAAGTATGTTTTAGCAAAATCTTCCTCTACTCCTGCAGGGTTTCCCACATAGCAGAATTCACAATGGGGAGAGAAACCCGTTTCAAGAGATATCTGTGTAAGACGGTGGCCAGTGTCATGAGGTTGGGAATGTCCTGTCATTGCAAAGTGAGGCCATCTACCCTCTTCCCAATGTTTAGAACACATTAGGAAAGCTACATTTTGGTTTGATATATAGGGAAAAAGTTAAAAACTTCAAAAAAACCGTAACTTTAATTCACCTGTTGCTCAGAAAATTACTTACAGTCCCATTTAGAGAGACTGTCACAGTTAGAAACTTATGTGGGATATAAATTAAGTGCTAAAGCAGAGTAGAAGTCAGATAAAGGCTTCATGAATTCATGAAACACACTACATTCAAAATGAAAAATAAGGCCTGACATGATGCAAGAAAAAGTTCTGCAAGTAACCAAATCACCTATGCAGCCAAAGAATTCACATTAATTTGATCTCTGGTTCATCTGGTAGCTCCAAAATGCAACCATGTGTTGAGACCCCTGAATTTCCAATCAATCATAACTAAACTTGTGTAATCACCTGTACTTTTTGGAGAGGTGACTCCATAAGAGATATGTAAGAGGAATTGTATCTCAGGTAAAATAGAACTAGCCCCATTGCAAAATGGAGTGCTCAGTAGTCTGTGGCTGGATAATAACTATACACCAAGCCGAATCAAACTTGTGTTGGTTTGTTAAATTTAACTGTACCTACATGCCTAATAAAATTTTAGTGTTTCTTTAATTTGGAGAAACACTCTGAGTTCTTTGTCTCATTAATTGGCACTTACCTTAAATTGCCTGACATACTTTCCATAATGAAAAGAGTCTTACAAGGTAGAAGTCTGTAAATATTTGAACTCCCAGTATCAAATAAAGACACAGAATCAATAAACAGTTGTCTCTTAACCTGATATCGATATTCTGGGAAACGTAACTCATTCCCATATAGTTGGCCCAGAGTGATGGGACTGAGAGAATTTCATATATTTCTACGGTAATGAGTCATCCCAGGTGCTAGAATAACATCCAAGATTATTGTTCGACGACTGGCAGCAGAGACATGGCCAAACTGCCAGGGATATTCCTCTGAGAGTTTATTGCAGATACAACACAAAAAAGACACATGTGAAGGTGTGTGGAGCATGAGAAAGACAGGCTCTAGAGATGCAGTTTTACAATGGTACTGACGCAGAACAGGGTTAGCTAGGAAGGAGAAATGGAGAGAAATCTCAGTACGTCTCTGAACCATTGGGTGTACCACGCAGGAGACTCAATGTCAGGGCAGAAAGTACAGAATCACAGAATGACATGGGGTTGGAAGAGACCTCTGGAGATCATCTAGTCCAACCCCCCTGCCACAGCAGGTCCTCCTAGAGTAGGTTGCACAGGAACTTATCCAGGCGGGTTTTGAATGGAGACAGAGACTCCATCACCTCTCTGGGCAGCCTGTTCCAGTGTTCTGTACTCCTTCTCAGCAAAGGCCAGGCTCTGTTTCTGCTGCCTGAAGAAATATGTCTATGAAATTCAAACAAAGGAGGTAAAAACTCTTTAAAAAGATTTAAAACAAAGATTTTGTTTGTATGGCTATGAATCTGCTCCAAGCAAAATTCCTCAGCCACTGGTGTTATCATGACTCAGAGGATATAACCAAGGTTAGAGCTGTGCAGGGGCACATGCTGCCTCTCAGTTGGAGCCTGGCTCCCACATGAGGTCTGGGAGCACTCCAGCCTGTCGGTGAGTGCTTACATGAACAGCATCTTTCTACTTTTGAAGGGTCTTTGTTTTACAGGAAACCCAGTTTCTTGTCTTTTTGCTTTGTTTTGTTTTGTTTTACAGTAGCACAGTTGCTCAGTCATTGCTCAGCCACCTGCCTGCCCTGGGGATAATTTAAGCATCTTGAAGAAATCTCTCTGAGCTGTGAAGAGCAGCCCAAAGAGGGCTTAGAAATGCATCCAGAGGTGCATTCACAGTTAGGTCTTGAAAATCATGCAAAAGGCCTTAAGACTATGATTTTTTCCCAATATATCCAGTGTCCCGGCTCAGACTAGTGATTCCTATTCAGGGTGGAAGACTCCATCTTCCCAAATTTTAATAATCTTCAGAGATTTGGGTTCACAACTTAAAATTTGACCTGATGCTGACTTCATCCCCACTTTACTTTGCAGAAAACACAGGAAAAGTGGTCATAAAGGAAAGTAAACTTCTAATGTGAAAAACTGTATGCATATTGCATCCAGGCTTAACCACTCAGAGCAGATAAACATTCAAGTGCAAGGGTTTGGTTTTTTCTGTTAAGAATTTTCTTTTGGATCAAGTGGAAAGAGGCATTGGGAAAACCGCAACACTTCGGCTCATAACAGCCTGTAATTTCATTTTCTCTAAACAGCCAGAGGATTATTCTTTTGTGCTTCATTAATTGTGGCCCGCAGAAGGTATTTGAAAGGCTTAGTCAACCCACAGAGAAAGACTTTTTAACCTGCCTTGAGCAAGTGACATCTGCCCTTTAAAAATCATCTGCAGGATGGAGAGGGGAGCTAAAATTACTTTCCATAAAGAATGATGGTGTGAGCACTGGCGCTATTTATATATGTGTGTGTGTGTATCTGTCTGGTTCACAGGCACCCTTAAACAGAGCTCACTTTGAAAGAGTGAATTTAATAAAGAGTGGTAGAATGCAATAGATCGGTGTCTTTCTTCTTTCACATTCAGCAGGTACACTTTGTCTTTCCAGAGCACAATTCCCCTGAATAAAAGAAGAATCAGAAATGCATATTTGCAGCAAGAAAGTCTCTCCAACAGCAATCACAAACCCCCACTGACAAGGTCAAAACCTGCAGCAATCCAGGCAACCAGAAGCAGCTTTGGCTCCTGCCCCTGATCTGAGCAGCCGTGGTGTCAAGACAACCCCAGCAGCCCTGCCTGAGTGTCTTAGTCCTTCAGCAAATGTATCTGAAACTCTGGAGCCTAGGGGAAAAAGTTCTGCCGACTTCCCCATGGGGCTGGTGAGGGAAAAGGGAAAGGCTGGACAGTTAGCCCTTCTACTCCCACCCTAGCTGAGCGGAGAATCACTGCTTCATCTTATTCTCTGAATGGATGACTCTGGTATTTTAGGAAGAAGCATACCTTTCCTCCTCCTTATTGGGAAGCAGTTTTTCCACCTTCTAGGCACAGCTGGTTTCTTCAAAGCCCATCAATCCTGCTGACTACAGCAGGGCAGCATGGTTTTAAAGTAATCGTTGTAGTGTTTGGTAGGAGTATCCTATCAAATCTCAAAAAGCAAGGACAAGCCTGAAAATAATAAAGATAATAGTGAGAATAAAGCACAAAGGAAACCCAGCCCTCCTGGAGCTAATAGGTAATTTAGGGAAGCTGAATGTTTCCCCTTGCTCCAGGAATTGCATTTATCTGGTTTTGAGCAGAGGCTGCAAAGCAAAGCTTGTCCGTGCCACAAGATACACATATAGAACCTCACCTCTCATCTGCATTACACCTGTTATGAAGTTTGTACAGAACAACAAGAAAGTACACTTCCACTAGGTAACACAGAAGTTTTCTGCTACAGTGGGAATTTAGGCAACACAAACACAGATGCAACCACATTTAAGTCAAAAGAAATGTTACGCTTCTTCTTTAGCCTGTTCTCATCTTTGTTTTTCCCTTGCACAGGTGCTAAAATCTCATGCATCTACAAGCCTGAGCTCTCTGGGTAACAGGGTTTTTTATAATGTTTGTAATATAGCAGTTATATCTACACAAAAACATTGTGGTGATACTACATATAAGAGGCAGAGAAGCCTTAAGCAGACAAAGCAGCAAAGGGGAAGGGAAGACAATGTCAAAGACCAGATGATCCTGCGAGGCCCCTTCCAACCTGAATAATCCTGTAATCCCATAAAAACCAAGACAGTATGATTTTATAAAAGTCAAGCTGAGATACAAGTGAGAGCACTGGGCAGCACCAGAAACCCACATTGGCTTGTGCTTTCTCGTGTGTCAGTCATTGTTCATCCTCCTCCCTCTCACTTTTTGATCTGCCTCCTTTGGGACTTCTACTCTTTTAACCTCACTAATATATACTCTCCACCTTCAGCCACAATCCACTACAAAAGCCCCTCTCATCAATATTTCTAAATGTTGCTCCCTTCCCCCGCAACACCTCTGTCACCTTAATAAGCGCTTCTGTGAAAGTGCCACTGCGAACGGATGCATCTTTCCTTTCTCCTTTGGTACTGCAAAGTAACTACTGACCCTCTTCATCCCTAATCAGTGCTCTTCTCTCCATCAATCCATTAAACCCATACTGCTGGAGCTTTTCCAGCCACTGCCCTCCTGCCCTTGGCTCCTGCTGGTAAAGGGAGCGTGGCTCTTCTGCTGCCCCTTAAATCCAGCAGGTGATTGCAGGCTCTGTGCAGGCTCAGTCTGATGGTAAAACAAATCAGAAACTCCCCCAACCAACTGAAGAGGCAGCAGGAGTCATCACATAAGCAGGGGAGAGGAACAGCCACTAAATGGTATTTTCCAGTCCATTTATGTCTGGCCCTTTATGGTTTGTGATGAAAAGAGACACTGGGAATATTCCAGTAGAATAAAATTAGCAGGGATGTGATTATCAGACATGCACTTCTCTCACAAGATCCTGTCAGAAATGTTGGTTCATTAACCTGCTGTTTTATTAAAGATTCATTTAGAGACTCTGAGACAGTTTCATGTCATGTGTTTTCTAGTATAAAATGTTCAGGGCATGAACATGTACTGTTCAGTATTTTGGGAATTCATGTATATTTATGTCATCAACACATCACTTCAGAATTTCCTAATTCACTAGAAAGCCCACTTCCAGCACCTCCACAACGCAGTAGGGAACTAAAAATCAGAGCAGCTGGAAATGAGAAGGCAGACATTCATTCATTCCTCTGCAGCTTGTGCTTTCTTGCAGTGGGAGGAGATGGATGTGCTGCCGTCGGCTCCCCTCTGGTGGCTGCTGGTACTCAGACACCGCACAGAGCTGCAGCCAGACCTCCCCAGGGGCCTATACCCACCAGTTGAAAAGCAGTTTTCACAAATTCTTTCATGGAATCACGGAATTGTCAGAGTTGGAAAGGACCTCTAGAGACCATCTAGTCCAGCTCCTCTGCTAAAGCAGGATTGCCCAGAGCACATTACTCAGGACGGCATCCAGGTGGGGCTTGAAGGTCTCCAGAGAAGGGGACTCTACACTCTCCCCGGGGCAGCCTGTTCCAGTGCTCTGGCACCCTCACCAGAAAGAAGTTTCTCCTCATATTTGAATGGAACTTCCTGTGTTCCAGCTTGTGCCTGTTGCCCCTCATCCTGTCACTGGGAACCACTGAGAAGAGTCCAGCTCCATCCTCCTTCAACCCACCCTTCAGATACTTAGAAGTATCTTTAAGCAGAGACCGATAATTCATTGCAGGGGGACTGGCTCTACTGCCCGGGATCAGGAGATCTACAATTTCCCATAGTAAACATCAGGCTTTCTGTGATTATAAAAATTGTGATTATAAATTCTATTATTATAAACATTAATCATTATGCCTGAAAATTTCCCTGTCAGGTCGCTACCTCGGACTAATTCTTTTTAATTTTCTACCAATTTCTGAAAATTAATTTAGGGAAGAGCAGAACTTTTTTCTGCCTCATATTATTTGCTCTTGGATTTGTTTTTTTACAATATTTTCCATCAGAAACTTGGAATTTGGCAGCATGTGTTCAGAGACTGCTTTATACCAGCAGCTAGAAAGTACACAGCCAAGTGACAAAACTCAGAATCAAAAAATGCCTCTCCGCCCCTGAGCAGCAAGAGACTTCAGAGCTTGGCAGCAAACCTCTACAAGGAGCCTGTCTGTGCTGAGAGTACACTGCTGTTTTTAGCCTTTTGGTGAGACTGCACATCCAGCATCTTGTCAAAACACTGCCCAAAACGAGCTAGTAACACCCTTCCTACTGATGACAGCAACCCAACAGACCTGCTGGGAGAACACATGGCAACAACCCTCCTACCCAGTGAAGCTCCATGTGCCTTAGGTGGGTACTTCCTGGACAAAGAGGCCAGGATTGCTCTCAAACCGTGTCTTGAAAACAGAGCAGCACATTTAAGACTTGACTGTATCCTTAAGCAACAACTACAACTGAAGAGTGCTTTTCTTTTACACTGTCTGGTGAGGGATTCGGTATTTCATTTTCTGATAACGTGAATTCTGCTACAGACTTGAAGAGAACAAGGGATGACTTTACAATAAGGAAAGTGCTTAAACTCTGCTGTGTATGCAGGGCACTTCTCCCTGAATACAGGAGGTCTGGTTTGAGTCAATTCTGGTACCACAAAAGTTAAAGAAGTCTCATTTACCTGGCTCAACGCCAAGAAAGGAAGCTGCTAACCATTATTCATGTTATTACTATTATTTGCATTCGTATCTTTATTAAATGATGTATTTATAATAGACTCTATTATAATAGATAATAGACTCTTAAAACTTTTAAATGCTGGGGATAAGGGTGTCTTCTGGAGGCACACAGATGCAGTCCTGAGCTACGAGCGTGCCTGCCCAGCATAACATCACCTTGCAGAACAGGAAGAGATGAAGGACTGTGCCACGTCCAAGGAACAGGGTCTCTGAGAGCAGCTTTCTACGTGGGGGACACAATGCTACCCCTTTGGCAGAGCTTTGCAGCCCAGGAACACACACACTTGTGGTCATCTTCTTCTTGCACCTGAACTAGCCAGCAGGGTCTGCCTGCAGGAGATCTGCAGTATCTCCTCAATGGGAGCCCAAGTCTACAACAGAAAGAGTAGCAGGCAAAAACCTCAGGGCTGCTCGTATACCCAAAGGGAAATGAGAATAAAGGCTGCTCTGATCCTGGAATCTCCCTACATTTTGGTCAAAATATTGTTTGTTTCAACATTATTTTTTGTCTAATATGGGAGCATTTGTGCATAATGCATGTACCCAGACGTATTCACAGAACATGTGTGTGTTCGATTACACATCCTGAGTAAATGACATTTTAAAAGAATCCTTACTGTTTTGTCAAGCAGAGAGAGATTTATTATGTTGAAATTGTAAAGAACTTTAATTTCACTACTTGCCTGAACGTAAAACAGGAACAAGGAAACAAGAAAAGAAAACAAAAATAGTACAAAATGCTAGGGTGGTTGTTTGAATCAAGTTTTCATTAAAATGACCGGGTTTATGTAAATTCATAACCAAGCCACAAATTGAGCATCAACATGAAAGCACACAGAAATGCAATGGTAAATGGCTGGTTGCTTGGCTCACTGCCTCAATCACACAATTATGACTCTGCCACCAATTCCAGCCAAAATACACAGTACAGCCACAACGAATGGTGCTGCTGATTGATAAGATGGTATGTTTCCACAAAGAGACACTTTGCATAGCAAACAGAAAATAATGGGAAAATGGTATCTGCGGAGAACACTCCACAGAGCGTCATAACTGTCTCTAATGATATAACTTGCAATTTCAGAACCAATTTCACCAGCCACCGACCACAGTCTCAAGATCTGTGTGATGCATCATGTGATGCACAAAAGCCCATTTGCAGTACGTGTACAATTTCACCCTCCCTTGCACACTCAGTAGTGGGTACCAACACCCTGTGAAGAGACTTAAACCAGCATGGGAGGAGGAGAGGCTGAAACAATTTGTGAATCTCTTGCACCACCCTAAGTGGCTCTCGGGACCAGCAGTCCATCTGTCTATCTTTAAGGACTTTCCTTCAGCAGTGAAAGATTTCTGAAGATCATTTTGAAGATCTGACAACGTTTTATTTGGAGAGGATTTAGAGCAGGGGGGTTGGCCAGCGGAGATCACCTTGTTTCTTCTGCTCATTATAAGATACAGTAAGAAAAACGTTTTCTGTCCTTCCCAATACCTACTTTAAAACACCTACTTTTCAGTGTCATCAGATCTCCATCAAGACAAGAGACCCAAAAGCTCACTTGGATACAAGCCTGGGCTCTTGATACACCTGTTGTGGGAATGGCCATTCACAGGTTTAGAGAGGACAGCTCGCTTTCACGTTTTCCTGAGGCTGTCAGACAGAATTTCCAAACACCCAAGCCACTTGACCCCCCAACTGTTACTCTGAATAGAGACATTTAAAAATAGACCTCTAATGATTTTACTTAAGTTATATCTTAGCTCACCCTCAGTAGGAAGGAGAATAATTGAAACGTTATTAAGAAAAACTCATTACAAGTTAGCTGGGGACTGCCAATCAGGAAGGGAGGTGTTGTCATTTCTTCTTCATGTACTATCAAACCTACTTGAGAAAATTCTTCCAAAAGAGGAGAAAACCTGTGTCTTCTGTTAGCTTTAGGAAAAGATAGACAAACATATACACACAAATTCAATCTTAACATTTCTTCTTGTATGTCCACCTCAGCTTTCACTAGAGGCTCCCAGGTGCTTGAACTTGTGTTGTACTCGCCATCCTGAATAAACTTGAGCTGGTATTTTCATCTTGCCGCATTCCAAAGGTACAATATGCTTGTCAATACCGTGCACAGGCATATCTCCTGTCTGAAAAGACCCATCTTCCCAGTCCCAGCCTCCAATGGCAGCCCTGTTTCCCCATGGAGACTGTGGTTGCCCATCACCTGGACAATCTAAGCAAGTTCTAACTCCATGATCTGCCAGATGAGTAACTTTCCCCCATTGCCCTGGTGTGGCCTCAATAACCTGTTCCTCCACAGAGCCCCAAAGATCCCCACTCCCTGTGGGAGACCTCCATATCATTTCCCAAGGCTGCCAAGCAAACCTGCTGTGTCCTGTGGTTAGGAACAAAGGTCTGCAAACACAGCTCCCTGCAGCATTCACGCCATCTGTCATCAGCAAGACCTTCACCACCATCTTACCTTAAAACTGATGACAAGAACTAATTTTCCTGGTCTTGGCAGCCTTTTTTTCTCATTTCTATCTGTATCAGTAAGACTGGTAAAGAAAAGGCAAAGGAAAGCATTCATATGCATGACTACTATTATTTCAAAGCAGCATAGAATAATTTAGGTTTGAAAAAACCTTTAAGATCAAGTCCAGCTGTTAACCTAACACTGCCAAGTCCACCACTAAACCATGTTGCTCAGCTTTACATCTACACATCTTTTAAATAAATCCAGACATGGTGAGTCAACAACTTCCCTGGGCAGCCCATTCCAATGCTTGACAACCCCTTCGGTGAAGAAATTTTTCCTAATATCCAATCTGAACTGCCTGTGGTGCAACTTGAGGCCATTTCCTCTTGCTCTATTGCTTGTTACTTGGGAGAAGAGACCAACCTCCACCACTCCACAACCTCCTTTCAGGCAGTTGTAGTGAGCGATAAGGTCTCCGTTTGGCCTCCTTCTCTCCAGGCTATACAAGCCCAGTTCCCTCAGCCACTCCTCATAAGAGTTGTGTGCTAGACCCTTCACCAGCTTCATTGCCCTTCTCTGGACACCTTCCAGCACCTCAATATCTTCTTGTAGTGAGAGGCCCAGAAGTGGACACAGTACTCGAGGTGGGACCTCACCAGTGCTGAGTACAGGGGGACAATCACCGCCCTAGCCCTGGCCACACTATTTCTGATACAAACCAGGATACTATTGGCCTTCTTGGCCACCTGGGCACACTGCTGGCTCATGTTCAACCGTCTGTCGACCAACACCCCCAGGTCCTTTTCTGCCAGGCAGCTCTCCAGCCAGTCTTCCCCAAGCCTGAAGTGGTGCATGGGGTTGTTGTCACCCAAGTGCAGGGCCTGGCACTTGGCCCTGTTGAACTTCATCCCGTTTCCTTCAATGCAGCTTTTTAAATATAGTTTTACATATAGATTTCTGCCTCAGTAAACCAGCTGATTTTGACAGTGGTATGTGTTACATCAGATATCACCTCAATGAAGAGAAAATAATTATAACATTTGGTGCCATTTGTGAGAGTTTGTTAAAAAGATCAATAAGGACAGGAGCACTTTGACTTTTCTTATTATGGTTTCTCTGGCAACCAGGGGAAATAACGCAGGTAAAATTATAGTCCCATCACGCACCCTGTGCTGACAGTACATAATACATAATTGCATGCTTCCCACCAGAAAGCTTACTTAGTATAATCCTATACAATCTTTTTTCTTGCACTGTTTCAGATGTTTCATGATTTCCACATTTTGCAAAGCCCTGCAAAATTAAAGAAGAAAACAAAACCCCTCAAGTTGGTTTTGTTATTGCCTGGCTTTGAGAGCTTATGACAGGACTAATTTAGTTTGTCTGGCAGCAATAATCCTAGATTATTCAAAACTCAGAAGTGGGTGTGTAAATCATGCGGTCTTTCTACAGAGATTTTGTTTTGCAGTTTGCCAGAATCCTCATCCTACTTGAGGATGAACTTCAATACTTCTAGAGTATCTTTACTTCTGAAAACACTGGACATAGCCTTCTGCTTTCAAAGAAGAGGTGGTTGGCCACCATCCTGCTCTCAGGAGGCACTTTCCAATAGCTTGTGTACAGCAGTTTGCCAGCCCCATGCATCTGACTGCCTGTGTTTTGAGTTGCACTGGTTTCACACTTCAAGAACATCCCAGCTTTGTGGAAAGTACTCCGGGGTACCTTGAGCAGCATCAACACTTTTTTCTCCCTGAAGACAGGACCCATTTCCCCAGCAGCTCATCCCTGCTTCCCAAAGGGAAGGCTGCTGGGCATATAGCCTGTCCTAGTGCTTGAAAGCAGACAAGTTGGATAAAGCAGTGCAAATGCTTGCAGAATTAGCTTCTAATTTGCAGAAGCAGAGATCAGTATTCAAAGCTCATGCCCTTCGTCTCCACTGCAGCTCCCCAGCTCCTGTACACAGTCCCTTGTCCCACTCAGTACTTTGTCAGGGGGACACTGGGTTTCTTCTGAGACAACTATTTTGGAATCTAAAGTAAGTTCAGGTCCTAAACCTGCAAACAAATCTCTGTAAAAATAAGCAGCCTAATTTGTTAAACTCTCTACAGGGCTCCATGTGAGTCAAAGAACATGTTAAGCCAAATGAAACTGCCATTACTTAGGGCTATAGAAATCAACTGTAAACTCTCACCGAGGCAAATGGTACAGCATCAAGAGCTGAACTTTAGCCCCCTACCTCTGGAATTCAGGATGTCTGAAGAAAAGACAAGTAGGTAACCACAAAATGATGATAAACTTGAGGTAAGTGGAAGATTACCTCTATGGAAGGTAAAGATCCTGTGGAGGTGAGCATGTCTCTGTAGAATGGGAAACGACGGGATGGGAAAAGGAGCAATTTACAGCTCTGGGTACTAGCGAATACTTGTTAATACTTTAGGGCTGTTTTCTCCCCCCAGTGCCAAAAGATGTTAAATTAATTACTTAACACTGGGAGCCAAATGAATCCTGGTGCTCTGCAACAAGCTTCTGTTTATGTTTCTGGAAAGGGTACTGGCACAAGGTTGAGGCACATCTGTCTCCTGGGAGAAGTCCTTGAGCCTCAGCACCCAGGCCCTGGCTGGATTAATGCACACAGCTGGATCACAGGAGGAGGCTCTCCTAAGCCAAACACAGGTGGGACCCACTCTGCCTATCTGTAAAGTATCTTGATGACACTGCCTGACAACAGTTTCCCTTCATCTTCTTCTCCTTTGTAAAAAGCAAAGTTTTCAGTGAGGAAATGCTGGACACACACTGCATGACTGTGCTTAAGACAAGCTAACTCTGTCACCGAATAGAGAGCTTTATTTTCCACTGCACCATTCCTGTTGTTTGTTGTTCTCATCAAAGTATTTAGTGGCAGATTAATTTCTCAGGTAAATGCTTCTGCGATACTGCCTCAACTGTAACATCCAGAATTTGGATTTTAATAAAGCAGCTCTCTTTTTCTACATGTGGAGATCTTGCAACTTCTAAAGAAGCAATCACATCTACTGCATTAATACACTTTTAGCAGAAATGTCTTTAGATGTCTTTGAGATGTTCCAGGTTCATTTTCTCTCTTCTTGTTCTGTTTGTTTTCTAATAGCAGAAATTAGAATTACAAGCATTAGCAGGATTACTCTATTGACCAAGGATCAACACTAGATTGGTTTTCTCCCCTCACAGCTGACAGCTCCATCCTCCTCCGACTTCAGAAATATTCATCAGAATTACAGTCACTTTATAGACTTTTTACCTTAGCGCTATCATGAACGGCTTAGCAGACACTTTGCTTTCCATACAGCACTTCTTTTAGTACTGCCTTTTCTTTCCTGTCAGAGAGATACAGAGATGGCTGATAGTGACTTCCTGGGGAAAGTTACAGGCATAATTCAAACCTGAAGAGGCTCATTGTCATCCACTCATTGTAACACACTTAAAGCAGCAGATAAACCTTTGTACTAAAAAGCTACGGATTTCTATTTTACCGTAAACAACTCTTGAGGTTTGGCATCTTTATTTCCAATGATAAAAAGCTGCATGTCACACAAGCGAAAGACATAGGGTGGTTCAGAAGGCAGCTGAAAAATATTGAAGACTGACAGCACAGGTTAGAGCATCCCCTAGTCCAGAGCTGCTGTCCTCTGTAGCAGGGCATGTTGGTATGGAACTAGTGGTTTCTATAGCAGCGAGTGCTATGGAAAAAAAAATGACTTTTCCCTCATCTAGGTAATCTTTAGGAGATGTAAGGAAGTTGGGAAAGAGACACAAACCTGCATCTGTGCTTGCGCGGGAGGGCTCTGAGCAAGCATGGCACTGGAGGCTCTGAGCGGATCAGCTGCCCCTAGATGTCAAGACTCATTTTCCACTGATGTTCTGTAGCTATTATATTTGTCTGGTAACTGTTATCAGGAATCATAGAATCATAGAATCATTTTGGTTGGAAGAGACCCTTGGGATCATTGAGTCCAACCATAAGCCCTGCTCTACAAAGTTCTCCCCTACACCAGATCCCTCAACACCACATCCAATCTACTCTTAAACACAGTCAGGGATGGTGACTCCACCACCTCCCTGGGCACCCAATTCCAGTGTCTGACCACTCTTTCTGTGAATAATTTTTTTCCTAATGTCAAACTTAAACCTACCCTGCTGTACCTTGAAGCCATTCCCTCTCNNNCCCCCAGGTCCTTTTCTGCCAGGCAGCTCTCCAGCCATTCCCAGCCACTCCATCTTAAATTTTCTCTGTTCCTCAGCTCCCTGTGCTGACGGGACCTGCTCCCAGTGTTCACACCTGCAGGCACAGTCCTACTATTGCCTCCTACACACCACATCCCCCAAAATCCTCATCAGTACCACTCCTGCTGCAATACTACCCCCATACCTCCACACCTGCGTCCCACCACCCATGTCATACCTCACCCCATGGCTCCCACTCAGGCTCTCTGCGGACTGCCCCATGCTCTGTTTGCTAGGATGTGACTATGGCCTCATAGTCTTCCCATCCCACCAGTACCAGCCAGGCATTATTGCCAGTCTGCACAGAGACACACTACCACCCCTAGCCTAAAGTGCCCCACCTCCTTCCTCTGCTGAGCTTATTAGCTTATTAGAACAGATATATGGTATCCTATATCTGGTGCCCCCTGGTTCATATAAATATATATATATATAGTTCCTCCACTCTCTGTACTGTCCAGAATGAATTCAAGGGTTGCACCTAAACCTGAGTTCTTCAACCCAATACGGAAGAGGCAAAATCATATTCTAGAAAGTACATTTCATCTGGTTTATTTGAGATTATCACATTTGCTACTTTGATGGTATTTTTAAATTTTGATGATATTTTTAAATTCTGACCATGCAATGGTGTGGACCCCTTAACACAAAAAAAGACATTGAGGTGCTGGAGAGGCTCTATAGAAGGGCAATGAAGCTGGTGAAGGGTCTAGCACATGGCTCTTATGAGGAGCAGCTGAGGGAACTGGGCTTGTTTAGCCTGGAGGAAAGGAGGCTGAGGGGAGACCTTATTGCTCTCTACAACTGCTTGAAAGGAGGTTGTGGAGAGGTGGGGGGCAATCTCTTCTCCCAAGTCAGAAGTGATAGGACAAGAGGAAATGGCCTCAAGTTGCACCCAGGTGGTTCAGTTTGGATATCAGGAAAAAAATTTACACTGAAAGGGTAAGCATTGGAATTGGCTGCCCAGGGAAGTGGCTGACTCACCATAGTACTTATGGTTGACATAGTACTTAGTGACTCATTTAGTGATGGATTTTTGTTTTTTTATCAGAGTTAGGTTGATGGTTGGACTAGATGATCTTAAAGGTCCCTTCCAAACTAGGCAATTCTATGATTCTATGGCACATTGCTACCTTTAGCAAGTTGCTTAAGAACACCAAACAGAACTGCAACAGAGCTTCTTGCATTTAAACAACCTTTTTTTGAACAGTGAGCCCAGCTTACAGCCACTGGACCTATTGGTTGGCCCAGTTTTGCTTCATTTGTCCAGTGATAGCATGAGAAGCTACACCACCAGTTGGACAGACACCACATTTGTATTTGTACAGATACAACACTGTCCAAAATGTTGGCTCCACCCCTGATGGCCTCTTCCCCTCACCATGCTTTCTGCACCACTGGCCATGTATAAAGGCAAGCTGGCTGAAGGACCAGCTGTGTGGGTGGAATCTCTAAGAAATGATTACCCTTTGGAATAAAATCTTATGAATTTGCATATTAAAAAACCAACCCAAAGCACTGCTGGCAACAGTGTCTTAGTATCAGTTGCAGCAAGGAAAGAATGTCCTTCCCTGGCATATCTTTTAAAGGCCTAAAATCCCCCTGCAGCTTGGATTTTCAGGGGCACAGAACTTATTCCACCAGCATTTTTGCCCAGCCCAGTCAATAGAAGTTTTGCTTGAGTAAAAGCAGCTACTTTAACCAAAATGTGAGGAAGTTATAAACCAAGAGGTTTTCAAAACATACACAGTATTGCTCCCCTACGCATAAGGAGTTTCAATATTGTTTTTAATGGGAGAACTCATTCTGCTGGGTGCTTACATGAATCTTTCCCTCTTGCACTTTCTCATACAACAAATAAGTCAAAAAATACCCTCGCCCTACTGAGTGTCTGTGATACGTTATTTTCCATTGGCTTGTAAGAAATAAAAGTATTTACCATTTCGATATTGCGTGCAAATTTGTCTTCAACTTATCTGTGTTAATCCTTTTGTTCTTAAACCAATTAGAGTACTGGTTTAGAAAATTCCTCAGGACATAAATTTCCACAGCACAGACGTTTATTTGAACTGTAAACAGAAGCGGAGGGTTGCCATGGTGTGATCTTTTGCTCAAACTCTATTTACTTCTCCCAGCTAACAACAGTACCAATAGTGGAGGCCACAAAACAGAACATATGAAGTAAAGCAGCCGTCACACATCATAGCCCTGAGAAGCCCTTATTCTAAGGAAATGAATTGGAACGCTCACCACAAACAAAGGTATGTAGAAAAGCAAGATTTCACTTTTTTTTTTCATTCTTTTGGTTAAAAATGGTATTTTAGTCTGTATTTTGTGCTTTAAAAAGAAGCAGCAGTTTGAAAAGTCTTCTTTGATTGTTGCTGTTTTCTAGTCCTCTTGCAAAACTGTAGGTTTGTGCAAGTTTAGGTACACAGCCTAGGTGAATATTCACATTTCGGTAAGTTAATGAGTCCATGGGGGAACGGGAACAGGCAAAGAGGAAACAGATATGGCACAGAGATGCTTCTTGCAAAATCCCTGAATTAGCCTTTTGCAAGAGTATGGTACCATTAAAACTAAAGAGCTAGTGCAGGCTATTTCCAAAATGAATATTCTCAGTCACGAGCAAAACTTCTAGCTCCTCTGAACTGGTCTCCCCCTGGAACTACAAGCGTAGGAAAGTTTTTGCTTCTTATTTTATGCTAATGGCAGAGGTGGTTTTCATAACCAGACTTGCAAAAAAGGCATTCCAAGCACATCCTTAATCCTCCAATTGTCAGGTTCAAGTATATAAACAAAACTCTTATGAAAGAAGAACGACTGGAATTAGGAATATAAACCATCTCAAATAGAGAAAAGCCATAGACTTTCCTCTAATGTAAGACTGGAAATTTAATTTCTTTTTCTAGGAAGTCCCCACCCAAATTCTCCTTTTTCTCCTGGATAAATCCTTTTTTAAACAGCAAATCAGCAACAGAAAATAACATGAAATATAATGCAATCACTTAATAATAAAGTTATTCCACTATGGTGAGGAATGCTTCCAATTCCCACACAGAGAGCAGGGCCAGGCACTATTTTCCTAGTGTAGGCATAGTTATACCTTTCTCTCTTACCAAGAAATCTCTTTTTTTGACATCTGCATGTAGGATGCCCAGGGGTATCTCCACCGTCCTTACAGGTAATGGAGGTGTAGGGAGCACACCTGTAAGAGCAGGTACTGTGGGGCTGTGGAGTGAAGCCAGCTGTTGTTAAGGACTCACAAGGACATTTAATCCACCCTGAGGGCCAGGGGCTGCTCATTCTTTTCTGGTCCACAATGCTAATGCCCATGGACAGCTGAAGAGCGGGTGCAGCCCAGCTTCCCCACAGCTTGTATGTCCCAAGACCACCCTGTGGCACAACCCAAAATACAGTAAGTGGAGATGACTGGGAGATTTGCCTTAAAAACACTCTTAACTGGACATTGGATGTGAACACTGAGGCACCCATTATCACCCAGTACAATCTCACAGCAGATGTTCCTGCCTTTCCCTCCTGCTGTTGTAGAAAGACATAAATCTCTTGCAGGTTTGCTGTGGATCTGCTGTCTGCAGAAATCTGCATGGATTTCTCAGGTACCCTAGGACTTTCTCTAACTCAACTGACCCAACTAATTTTGCACAGGTTAGTCAATCCTAAACAATTTAGAATACATTTAAAGGGTCCTTAGCATGCACAGCAGACAAGAACCAAAACTTGGAGTATGCTCTTCTCATGGTTTAAACTACTCATAACCTGGAATGCTGCATCATCAAGATCATCAAGAACAAAAAAAGCACATCTGAAGATCCCTATCATGGTTGTTGTCTTTTCCACTCTTTCAAAAGAAGGAAGACACTTGAGTAGTCTGCCCATAAACCACGGATGTGGGTAGCCCAATATTCCAGAGCTTTGAGATTCCTGCTGTTTAGCAGCAGGAATGCTGGAAGCTGTAGGAGACCTCACCTGACATGGGGTTCTCCATGCTGTTAGGCTGCTGGCTTTACTCTGCTCTCCGTCACAGAATCACAGAATGATATGGGGTTGGAAGCAGGTTCCCCCTAAAGTAGGTTGCACAGGAATGTGTCCAGGTGGGTAATGAATATTTCCAGAAACGGAGACTCCATCACCTCTCTGGGCAGACTGTTCCAGTGTTCTGCCACCCTCAAAGTGAAGAAGTTCACCCTGTTTAGATAGAGCTTCCTGTGTTCAGGTTTGTACCCATTCCCTCTTGTCCTGTCACTGGGCATCACTGAGAAAAGCTTGGGCCCATCCTCTTGACACCCAGCCTTTAAGTATTCATAGGAGTTTACCATATCCTCCCTCAGTCTTCTCCAGACTAAAAAGGCCCAAGAGCCAAGTCCCTCAGCCTTTCCGCATAAAAGAGATGTTTTAGGACCCTAATAATCTTCATAGCCCTTTGCTCTACCATCTCCAGCAGTTCCCTATCCTTCTTAACTGGAGAGCCCAGAACTGGACACAGTACTCCAGATGGGGCCTCACCGGGGAAGAGGGGGAAGATAATCTACCTCAACCTGCTGGCCACACTCTCCTTGATGCTCCTTGATGCACCTCAGTGTGCTGTTGGCCTTCTTGGCCACAAGGGCACATTTTTGGCTCATGGTCATCCTGTTGTCCACCAGGCACTCCAATTCCTGGAAGCATTTGGAATCCCTGCTTCTAATCAAAGATTCATTGATCTCACTGTATTTCAGGATGAAATATTTCAGGTTGAACAGGCCAACACTTTTCCACAATCTCAGTTTTGCTGAAAAGTTTTTTATGATGTCCGCATGGTAGAGGCTGGTAGGCGATGAAAGCTGGATTTTTAAAGAGGGGATATAATCCTCATACTGCATATGTGTAGATTATGTGGATAATTCCCACAAAAGGTAGGACAAAGTCTTGCCTTTGTCTCGTTAATGGTCATTTAATCAGAAAGTATGATTTTGTCCTAATTCTGCAACTGTACTTTTCATAACTGCCTACTGCTCTGGAAGCTTTCTGAACTTAAACCAGTAACCTAAGTAAAAGCTTTCCTGAAAACTGGAACCTGTTCTGAAAACTGGAATATAACCCACCCTAAAAGCCAGGTTCTTATTCTCTTCATTAAACCACAACAGGATCTTTAATCCGCAGCTGGTTTCCTTTCAATTTTGCCTTACTGTTTGAGCATTCACATGTGAACTGTTGCACAACTGAGCTAAAAATACAAAGCTCCAAACACATCCAGGAAGATTTCACATTGTTCTGGCTGTCCATTTCTTCAGGGAGCAAAAGTTTCCAGCTCCACAGCAAAACAAAGCAGCTCTCTCTACAACCGTAGAAGGAATAAGGCTGAACTGAACTACAGAGCAGTGCAGGTGATCCAAGAATGGCAAAATGGACTGTGCTTTCCTGGTACACTCCTGTTCCAGGTCTCATGGAGCATATGTATCATTGGGCATGAGTCTATGTAGTCAAATCAGACAGGGACTGAGAAGAGATGTTTACCAAGTTAGGTAAACATCAAATCTGTGTAATACAGGCAATGTGACTGGGGATCAAATCCTGCTCAGCCTGGAGCAGGGGAGGCTGTGGGGAGACCCAAGAGCAGTCTCCCAATACCTGCAAGGAGGTTATTGGACAGACATAACAGTGCCCAGTGGGAGGATAAAATAAAATAGGCACAAGTTGAAATGAGAGTGGTTCTGACTGTATATAAGGCAAAACTCATTCAGCAGGAAGGACAAGCCTTCATCAAGTGGTGACCTGCACTGCTTCCATCCTTGGAGGCTTTCAAGACCAAGGGTATAAAGCCCTGAGAAGCTGGTCTGATGTCACAGTTGACTCTTCTTGGAAGAGCAACTCAGGCTAGAGACCTCCTGAGGCCTTCAGAACCAAATTCTCCTGTGATCTCAGGACATTTGCCACTGGATTATGGTGTAACAAAGCAAAGACTATGCACAAACCCCCACATCCAGTTATGGGAAAATCCTGCCTTTAGGAAGAACTTCCTTCTAATCCCGAACAGTTTGAGTTGGCCAAATACCAGCCTGAAGTGTGATTTCACACTAGCTTATACATTTAAGAAGGAAACCTACACTAATAGAAAGCTGCAAACAAAATGCTGAAAGCTTTGCTGAAAAACAGATAAAGCTTGTGATTGACAAGTTCAAGAAGGCTTCCCATTTTTAGACTCTTGACACTTATCTTGCAAAAAACTGAAAGAAAGTAGCTTCTCAGCCAACAGAACTTCCAAAGGTCAACAACATTTGAAAAAACAGCTCCCTTTTTATTTAATAGCCAGAGATACAATTTAAAACAAATTTTAGGTACCCCAATTTGAAAAGTTTGCCTAACTTGCAGCAGTAATTTTTGGTATCTCACATCAAAACAGAAAGTTAAGGTCCTTTCTGAACATGGTGAGCAGATGGTAGATGAAGCAGTTAGTGTATTAAAGTGCAGACCAACAAATAGACTCTTAGCTGCTGGAGGACACAGCTGAGAAGCAGAGACTCATCCAAAAAATAACTGAACAGCATCTTGAGCATTTAAATACATAGTGATATACACCTGGAGTGTTGTAATCTACAGAATAAAACACTTCCCTAAGTATTACAGTGTCCCAGGCAGCAGAGAGAGAAAACTGGACCTTGGTAGCATTTGTGAAGCAGCTTCTCTTCAGCTGTTATAAACTGACCTCTAAGATGATACTGCCCACAGACAGATAGCACAGGAGGGTGGGAAAGAGGGCTACACCAGGCTTCAGAGGTCAAACTGCCACCTTAAGTACTTAAGCAGTATGAAGCACAGCCTTTTCAGAAATAGTTAATCACTTTGTACACTGAAATTCTCTTAGACCTGTTAATGAACTGTGCGAGAAAACAGCGAGGGTGAACAGAACAAAGCCAAGCTCCACCATACAGTTACCAGAGCTCCCTGCAGTGGTCAGGATGTGCCTCGAACGACTTTAACGAATAAAACTCAGCTTTGATTGTGCATGCAAATATCACACTTTTTCAGAGGATCTAGCCTCTAAGACTGAAAATATGTGAAATACCAACAGAAAACATTTGGAAGACTCAGCCAGTGAGGAATACTTCTTATAGTTCCTTCTCCTCCAATCAGATACTTTCAAACATCCTTTCTCACACACCAGCCCTGCAGCGCTCCCTCCCTGAAATCCCATCACCTTGCTCAGGCAGCCGGTTTAAGCAGACGACTCTAACATAGCAGGCCTGCATATTATATGGAATAGCTGCTGCTTAATATATTTTTTTTCAAGCAAATAAGATTTTTTTTCAAATAAACAATTTTTGTTTCAAATAAAGCAAACTGCCTATCAGTACCTAACATATTTTGTAACTCTAGAATCTATACTAAAGGATGGGGACAAAAAAAAATCACAGCAGATTTCTTACAGTCTGCATTACAGCTTTGATTTTATTTTGAAGTGTCAGACTGTGTCACTGGAAGCAGACGTTCCCTCGGTGGTATTTGTACACTGCCGACGCAACAGACGCTCGCCTTGCCAGGCTCTCTCAGCAGAACTCCATTGTGACAGCAAAGGAGTTTGTACTTTTGTACCAAAGACATAGTAAAACTTAACAAATGAGGCCTTTAACCAAGTGGCTGTTTTCTTTGTTTGGAAGGGGTTTTACTCCAAACTGGCAGTTTGCAGGACTCATTTCCCTTTCGGCTGCATACAGTGACCCAAGACACTCACTCATTCCAGATCAAGTCCCAGGGTGTCAGCAGGATCTGCCACCTCTGGACTGTCAAGGGCCCTTGCTGGTTAATGTCCAGACCCAGTAAGAAAGCACCACAGCAAAGCTCTGCCATCTATTACCTCTGTGCTGGGTGCTCAGTGTCTTCTCACTCATCATCTACCACCCTGCTCTAGTAACCACTGCCATGACCGTTCCAACCTGCAGTCCTGACTGATTGGGCTGACCTTGTTTCATTTGGAGAAAGTGACAACGCAAATGTCACTACTCAGAGGCAGGCAACACTGCTTGTACCAAAATACTTACATGGGGGTCTCCTTCCCATACGTGAAATGGCAGAGATACTCTGAATGGTGATCTGCTCTGAAAAGCTGGTCTCTAGAGAGCTGCCTTCTCCTCCAGCTGATGATCTCGCTCCCGCCCCTTATTCAAACATGACATAGACACTGGACCCGTGTTTTTAAATGTGTATGTTCCTTAAATCTCTGCAGATTTATCTCACTCTCATAAACACAAACTTTCTTACACAAAAATTGCTTTGTTGTCCATCGAATCACTATCACAGCTCTCATAAATTTGTTCTGCACAGATAATGTGATACGGCTGTGTTTCTTCTGGTTTTACAGGTGGGTTTGTTGAGAGACAGGTAGGCATACCACCTACCTTCTCCTGAATTCAGCAGCAGCTTTAAGAGTGGAAGAATCGAGAAGTCCTTTTAGCTCCCTCTTTCATGGTCTGAACTGTACAAAACATAGCACAAACATCTGTCAACACTGTCCTTAACATTTAGAAAACATAACTTTAGTAGGAAAGTATCCCAACACAGTACTGGCTCAGGAAAAAAGTGCAAAACCAACACTGGATGTATAATGTAGGAGACTTGGATGTGAAGGAGAAATCTGGGAAACACAAATGAGCTAAAAAAGATTTCAGACCTTAGTCCTGCAAGTAAGATCACAAGGGACAATCAGATCAGTGTCACTCATTTTGACAGAGCTCATCCTGGACCAACATGCACCTCCAACCAAAGCAGCGACATGCTCATCTCCTGCTATTGTTTCCCCTCAGGAACTGTTGTATTCTTGCATTCTTCTTTAACCAAAGAATTTCCATTAAGTTTTTCAGTGTTTTGGAATAAGCCTACAAAGTCCCTGTCTCCCAGTGAAATCGGTAAGAACTTCTCAAGCTTCAAGAAGCTTGTTACTATTAGAAACACAAACTATTTTTATACAAAACAAATTTTAGATATTGTCTCTCTGCCAGGACATCAAACACTGGTGTACAAAACCTAATTTTCTTAGCCACTATTTAATATAAATAATCAATTTCCAGAAATGTGTATTTTAAAAATAAAGCAGTGTGTATAAAGTCAAACATTAGCTCAAGTCTTGCATAACTGATACTGCAATACCCTCTGGTGGTCAAATAAAAACGGTTTGTCTACACACCTGAACTTTTTCCTCCATGAAAAGCCTCTCTAGACATTTTTTTTTCCTTTGACAAGGGGAAATAACTCCCATATTTTTCACCAATTTTTTTTTTCACCAATTTTTCACCATGAAAAGCCTCTCTAGACATTTTTTTTTCCTTTGACAAGGGGAAATAACTCCCATATTTTTCACCAATTAATTTATAGTGCATGTTATCACTTGCCGGGCAACAAGAAAAGACTAACCTCACTCAAGTTCTTCCTCAGAATCACAGGTACTGGCACAGCTTGGCAGATAAACTAATCACACAACAAAATCCTAAGCAAAGGCAATACCTCCTACAGTGACACTCATAACTTTTTTCAAGTTTGATGTCCCCAACCAGGAAAAAAAAAAGATGCCATAATCAGCTTACATAGATGCATATGGCACGAAGCCGCAATAAACATCCGCTTATCCTACAGGATGAAAAGAAGTACACAGTAAATCAGCTGTACCAATTCAAACGGGCACCCTGCTTAAGTGCCCAAGTTGTTACGATGAACACATAAAATGCTAAACTGGAAGATGGTAATATGAGAAGAAAACAGTTTACTATCTGCTGTTTATCAAGTAAAAGGCCTAAATGGACTACTAATACATCCAGTAAGGAATCTAGAGTAAGGTCCATAAAAGTCATCCCTGCACTCACCTTGATGTGCTTTAATGGTGCACAGACACTCCTTTAATGACTTCTGGTCCCAACAAAAAAGGGGATAATTTTCACAGTATCAGCTCTTGGTAATATGTTGTTGGAACAGCAGCTACATTTTAAAGTCATATTATTATAACATTTTTTTTAAAACCCAACTTATTTAAACAGCCATGATGCCATTCCCCTCTATTGCTACCAGAGAAATGGCTTGAACACTATGAAGCGTCCACTACCTGCAAGTGGAATCATAGTTTACTTTGTTTAAAGCCTAAGGAAGTCCTAAACAGTTACGTCTTCCTTCTTTTCAGAGGTTGTGGGGGTCTCAGACTGGACTTTAAGCTCTGACTGCACTTTCAATAAGATGTTCTGAGAGGTTTTTCATAGCGCTGCATCAAAACCAGGGCAGTTACAACTCCTGCATCTCTGCAGGCACCTCTCAATGGCATAGACTTTAAACACCTGCTTGTAATACTTCCATCCAGCTTATTCAGTGGCTACAAGTAGTCATTTGGAAGCTATGTACTCAGCTCAATAACCATTTCTAGTTTATTATTATGTTTAAGTTGCAGAAATTGACTTTGAGGAAGGATCAGAATTCAAATAACAAAATAACTTTGTAAACAAGAATTTAAAAAGTGTTCCATGCACAGGAACAGACTTCCTATCCGGATTCTTTTCTGACCTGATGAGGAGCTAAAATCTCACATGCACTGATTAATGCATTGGGTCTTCCAAACATGCCTTACTTTCCTTTCAAAGCAGTCAGATGCTGCTAAAACCCCATTCTCCAACCAGCTGCTCACGCTCCAACTGGGAGAGGACCCTGGAATGACTGCAGCAGGATAAGCAGATTCCACAAGAGGAACAGAGTCAAATATCAGGTCAGGCTGGCAAACAGTTCATTTCTTCAGTTCATAATAAAGCTATGTGGATAGATGACTTTTTCTGCTTTTTGGCTGAAAGAGACAAAAAACTATTTAGGTTTCAATTATCTCTGAAAAATAAGCGAACAGTCTGCTAAAATTTCACTCAAACCCAAAGCAAACAATGTGATCTGAGGTGAAGTTTACCACTTCTTAAATTACATTATTGCAATCTGCAAAATCAGAATAGTTTTTCCAAATATAGAAGCATTTCTTGCTCAAATATGTCTGCATGAACTGTCTGGAGAGTTCTGCAGTTATAACTATTTTAAAACAAATTATTTGCCAGATTCAGTATGTATATCTCAATACTGCAAATAAATAAGAGTGCCAAAAAAACCCTTAAAAGTAGATTCAAAGTTCATTGGCATTTACCAGGAAGATGATTCAAGAGGCTCGAATTCATCTGGAGTTAATCCACACTACTTAAAAACAAGTCAGTCAAGAATTTCAGAGGAAATTTATACTTAAAATACCCCATTTTCCTGCAAGGTCACAAATACTTGTGGAAGTGACTTCATACCACAGAATCTCAACAGGGCTGACTGTAAAGACAAACACTGACATTTTGGACACTGTTTTGAAAATTCTCACTTTGTATACTAATAACCCTTCAAAGTTACTGATAAACTGTTTCTCATAGTTGCCTAATACTTTCTGCAGAAATCTCTTAAGTACTTAAAATGGACTTTTGATGATCTCTGGCTGCAATTTTTTTTAAACTTGGAAATAATAAAGAGCTTTCAAAGCTAAGATTTGTTGAAATACCTTATTTTAAACAAACAAGCTCTGGCCCAAATAAAGTTCAAGGCCCCAGCAGCTCTCCAATTGGGTGTCTGCTCCCTTTCCTGTGAATATTCACAAGTCAGACTTGTTTCCAATGGAGACAGTAAACACACCAGGGAAACCAGCAGCTTTCAGGAGATTTTGCTTTTGCTACATAACCACAACCAAAGTCCCCCTGATATACTCAGCAGCAACCACCACAGCACCCTTTGCGAGGACTCCAGACGTTATTGTTCTGAGGATTTTGAATAGAGGGTGGTCTCAGCTGGAAGCAGCAGTAATTGCCTCATAAGCCGTGAGTTTGCTGGTTACAGCTGGAGATCCAATGGCTTTCAGTAAAAGTAATTTCTTACAAAATTGCTGTTGCCATGAGAACTCCTTCAGCGTTCAAGCAACGAAGCAACGTAAAGCAGCAGGAAATGAGCGTTAAATGAGGGAAGTAAAACAGTGCCAAGCACTGCCTGTCAGGGCTACCATGAGCATTGCTTTTCTGAAAGCATTCCAAATCAGCCGCTAAAAGAAAACGTTAGGAGAGAAGGAGCTTTAAAAGTGCAAGTAATTGCAGGTTTAACTTTCCTAACAGCTACAATATGCGTAGCAGTACTGCGGATACAACACATCTCAAAATGGACAAGTTGGGAAAAAGTTGTGGGTTCAGGAGAAATACCATGGTTAGGTCAAATACCATGGTTAGGTCTTGGCAACCAGCAACTGCAGCTCTGAAGCAACCAGCCTCAGCTCCCTCTGTGTCTCTTGGCAGCACCCAACCCAGAAGACCTGTCTTTGTACAACCGGCTCCTCAGGCCTGGGCAGATGCACAGGCAGCCCTGCAGCAGGACCAAGTTCAACAGGACAAGATTTGGAGAGAGGCTGTGGAGGCTGAACAGAAAGGGAGAAAAATCTGGTAAGTCACTTGTTCCAGTTCACGTCTCTTCTACTCATCTTAACAATGGTACTGGTGCTCCCCGAAGGGTTTTGAGGCTTGACCCAAAGCCTACACTAGCAAAGGAAATTTCCTTCTGCAGGAAGGATCACACCCTAACACCTTTCTTTCTATTATTATCTCTGTTTTCCTCCACTAGACAAAATCTATGCTAGTATCTCCTGGTATGCAGGACTTAAAATGAGAAGAGATACAAAGAATTTCATACTAGCTATCTTTTAGCTTTATAGAGACTTCCACAATGAAGATATAAATGTGCCAACCTTTATAATTTGTTGCAGACACACTGATATTATCACCTCTTCTCATATTCTTGGAAATGGCTGAAATGGAAGCTGAACAGAGTGTTCTGCCAAAATATGATTCTGTATTCCCAATCTGTAAATCTACTGAACGTGCCCCATTGTCAGAATGTTTCAGTCTGAACTGCACACACAACCTAAGCCTTGACTGGGTACACACCAGTGACCTGAAGGAACTTGAAATTAAGATCCTCTCTGTCTCTGCTACATATCTTGACGAGGTGTTTACAGTACACAGCATGAGCATGCCTATTGGAAGAATATCCTTGGCAAAAGTAAAATCAGGTCCAGTTCCAACTGCGTGGTAGCTAAGTGAAAGGAAAGGGGAGAGAAAGAAGGATATCACTGCCAGGATTTTTTTGAATGGGAAAAGAAACGTGAAAACTTCAGTCCTCCGTGGCCTTCTGGAGGAGAAACAAATCACAGCTTCCCCAGAGACGCATCTGTACTCTTGTTGGGCTCCTTTTTCTCTGAGGGAAAGGCCGATGCCAGGACTCTGGCTCATGCAAAGCCAAGGCCGCAGTGGCAACGTTGTGAACTCAAACTCTTCCTAAAGGGGCCCAGCATGTTCCCTGCCCATTCCCAAGCTAAGGCAGCAGCAGGGACCCTCTCTCTGTGCCTACCCCTGGGGTTCACAGTCATGGATACCTATGCTTGGAGATCCAAGCATTTCTCACTAATGAGCACCACCCAGTAACACCCAAATTTTGATATATCCAAATAGTGGCTGGCATAGCAAGACAGAAAAATTGCAGCACAGAATCCAATGCTCCAAGCTCCAGGTGGTGCAACGCTGTGCTGTACAGACAAGCTCAGCTAAGAAGAAAGTACAGCTTCCCCACCAGATCAATGAGCTTAGAGGCAGCACCGCACAGAAACAGGTAACCAGCTCAGAGAGTCAACCCTGGCATCCCTGGAGCCCTGCAGCAAATACAGCCGCAGGTAACTCTTTCCTCTCTTCACCTCATGTCACTTTTACAATGGCAGGCGAATTTCCCTTTTCTCCATTTCAGGCCAGGAAAAGCAAAGGTCAGAAAATCAAAGGACTTGCCCTGTAGCCTCACACCAGGTATAGAACAGAGCTGAAGAGCAAAACTCAGGTCTTCTGACTCAATTCACTCCTAGCACAGCTGCTTATCTGCACAAAATACTCCTGTGGGTGTTTGCCCGCAGCAAGCACAGATGAAATTCCCACCAGGGATTTCTGCCAGCAAAATTGTGGGCATTTAAAAAGTAAGAAGCTGTGCCTTGCTAAAGGCATGGGACAAAGGTTTGCTAGGGGGACTCAGGACTTTGCAAATCTATCTGAATTTGCTCAAGGAATACTCTGTGGATGTGCTATTCCTCACCTTCCTTCAGCAAAAAAACCAAACCCATTCCTCATGTAGTATGGGCTCCGCATGGGAGTGAGAAAAACCCTGGGCTTCAGCCCAGTAAAGACAGGTTTGAGTAGAGGCAGTTTGTAGGCACAAGAGCTGGGCTGTATCAAACTGAGCAGTTTAAACAGGCATTCAGATACGACCAACATTAGTATTTTACTTAATAAAAGACAGAAAATTTTACACTGCATTTTTTTTACTTCTGTTCCAAGGTACCAGAACTGGAGTTTCCTAAAGGACTATGATCAAATGGTAAGTTTTGAACAAACTTTCAACTGTAATCCAGGCTCTTTTTAGCTTTTGTCAATTTCAGCAAGGCTAGTGTGACAAACTGAAGCATACTCAGGTATAAGCAAATGCTTTAAGACTAAAATCTTTAGAAAAAATAGGAGAACTGAAGTGCCTTTCATCCGCTACCTACGCCACAAAGAAATACAGCTCGTACGCGTGTTCAATCTGTTTCAATATTAAAAACTCCATAGAAAGACAAGTGCTAGAAGAACCAATTTCTGAGGAGAAAATCTGTAAAATAATGTCATCGTGCTGAAACCCAAGCCACTTACTAAAAAAGAAACAAAACCCCTCCCACGTCACTACCACTCTCGAGCTGGCTAACTTCTCTCCCAGCTGACACTTTATGCAATACAGTTGAACATTATTCATTTCCCTAAGTTTTTACCCCACTCCCGCATAAGACGACAGGAACAAGCTTTTTTTACTTTATTTCTTCAACACTTTCATGTGCATTCAGTATGACATTTTAAAGTACATTAGAATTCTACTTTCAAAAGCAAAAGCGGCGATATTTTAAATAATCTCAGTGACTTTGTAACGAGCAATGGATCTAATTCTGAAAACTTATTAATGGTCTTTTGTTTTTCCAGGGTAAGAAAAAGGAGCAGAAGCCTCTGCCAAACTATGTGCCTGTGTTCTCAAACAAAGTTCCCAACTCAACCAACCAGACAATTGGCAGTCGAATGAACACTGAACTTGGCAGGGCTCTGGTAAACATGGATTACTTCTTCAGCAGTGGAGCACGAAAGAGGAAACTTGAGGATGAACTCCAGCTTTCTTAGTGCTTCAATAAAAATACCACAATAACGAAGCAAGTTAAAAAATTCTAGCCAACAAGACTCCACAGCATGTAAAAATTTCCTCAATCTTTTCTTCAGAGAGGCCAATACGACTGTCTAGCATGGATTTTCTTTCCAGCAAAAATGGATGTTGTCCAACAGTACTATAGGAGACAATCCTCTTCATACTTGGGGTGACCGGGCCATATACAAAGAATAATCAGTACAGAACTCATCCATCTTCCCACACAAGTCTACAGTAAGGTTGCCATGAACATCAGAAAGAACAAGTTACAGCCAAAAGGCAGTTTCTTCCTGAATTTTTATCTCCTGAAAATAAACAATTACTGGACATGCGCTCAGATGAGTTGCACCACAAACAACATACTTTCACTTCTGAAAGTCAGTGCGTTAAACTGCAGCAGCTCGCTGCATTTCACACAGTGAGCCAAGGATTCAACAGCCTCTGTCATCTGCTTGCTTAAGCTTGCTCTAAACAAAAAAATTTAGGGCACATGAGATGTGTTCTGTGCTTTTTCACCCTGTCCTGCTGAGCGAGCGAGGTCTGATTTTTTTCATGCTAGTTTTCATTTTATTTTCTTTAGATTTGCACTTTCAAATTCCCTTCTCTTACTCTGTTTTTCTGGCTTAGCTAATGTAATTTTGCTATGTCAATGTAATCATTGACAAGGAGGCTTTCACATTGTGCTCTGAAGGCGCATTAGCTCAGCAACCTGTCTTACTTAGGATCAACAATCTTGAATGTAACAGGTTCACAGTTCCTAAAATCTGTGGTTGCCCAAACCATCATCAAACTAAACTGACACAACACGAAAGCCTGTTCACTTGTGTACCTTCATTGCACACACACAGACATTATGACCTGCTGTTCTGTAGAGAAAAAGCAGAGCAGAGCATGGGAGCGTACATGCAATATCTGCCTTTTGAACCCTATGTACCTTCTGCAGGACCATGCTCAGCCCTAGGTGGAGATAACACGGAAGCCATGAGCATTGCCTTGATACAACAGGCTGCAATCTCTCAACAGATTGAAGTGGAGATATGTATGCCCATACTTTGAAATTAAAACTATTTGGTTTTATGATTTGACTTCAGCAGGAGAAAGCAGATCAAAAGCCAAGAGGTGGTATGCAACTGTGTGATCACTGGCAACATCCAAGTGATCTCTGGAAAAAAACCCAAAAGATACTGTAGAAAGAAGAGCCAAATCCCACTCGCTGAAGTCATGGCACCAAGTGTTTACCTTCCTGGCTTCCTCAAAGCAGCAAGAACTGGACGATTAAGAGGACAGCTAAGCTACCTAGAGAAGAAGGAAGACCACATCATGCAATCAGCCCAGGTGAGGAGGACTGATTCCTCTGTGCATACATGAACTGTGGTGGACAACTGTATTCAGACACACCAAATGGGAACCTACTCTTTAAAAAAGACATCACCTTGTTCAGCTAAAATGCTTTCTGCTCTGTCTTGTAAGTAGAAAAGTGCATCAGGAACCAGTTGGTCTTCAAACATCTGAAAGAGGGAGAGGAGAGAGCAGATCAAACCTTTCCTTGTCCCTGTGGCGTCCAGAGCTGCTTCCAAACATTGCACAGGCCACTCAGAGACTAAATATTTATTGGTGATTGCACAATACTGAAAAGTCATTACATTTGTATGCCTT
>VZTM01017843.1:149429-173670 GCA_013400555.1 Jacana jacana | reverse complement strand
AACATTGCACAGGCCACTCAGAGGCTAAATATTTATTGGTGATTTCACAATACTGAAAAGTCATTACATTTGTATGCCTTATCTGAGACATCCTGAGCAGCCTCAACTCCTCCTAAGGGCCACAGACTCTACACTGAGTGGCAAACGTACAGTATCTGTCAGACTCTAGGTCATATTCATGTAAAAACACTTCATTTATAAAGCATGGGGATTTTGTTTTTCAGCATGAAAGCATATACATCTTCATGTTTCCTAACCTCCAGATGGCACTCACTCCACACCAAGTAATCCACTGAAAACAACACTGTTATAGCAAGGCAGTGTTACATGATTCCTTTTTCAAGGGACATGAAATAATTCCAGATTCTTCCCTGTTTGTGTGAATCCAGAGAATCCCTCTCCCAAGAGTTCCTGCTAACAGGAGAGTATCTTACCCTGAAGATGTGGACCATTAAGCAGAGTCTAGAAAAGCAACAATGGAAGTAGAGTACAGGAAGATATGGTTTATGAGAAAAGATTAAAAAGGCTGTTAAAGTTTAACCTGAAGAAGACAAAGAAGTTTTCAGAGAGGATAGCAATCTTCAGATACATATATAGCTCTGGAATTATAAAAGGAATCTTTTGTATTTCACCTGAGTGGCAGACAATAGTAAACAGGCTTGAATTACAACAAGGAAGGATCATGTCAGCTTTTTGGGAAGCTAGTGATAAGGCTCATACAGCACTGGAACAGAGTCCCTGAACAATCTCCACCTTTGAAGGTTAAACACACACATCCATCAAGAATAATGTATTTAATAGGGTTTGAAGATAATCTGAAAAACTCCTCACCAATTCTCTGATCTACATCAGAGTTGCTGGGATCAAAAGACACTTTGCAAACATGCAACTTTTCAAAAACATTAAAAAATAATTAAAAAAATAATAAAAAACTGATTTCAATTACATAATTTAAATAGACTGCGCCTTTAAAATACAGACTAATCACCTATTTGATAGAACATATATTTCTATGTCTCCTAACTGCTCATCTAGAGAAGGCTTTTCCCAAAGTCTGGATGTGCCTCTCTTAATCACACACCACACACAGGGGGATTTGTGCCCCTCTGACACCACGTAAGAACCCGTCTCAAAGAACACATACATGTCATTATGTCCTACGTATAAATGGCCATAGCTAATTTTCTTTCAACAGTTTCAGGAAACCTCCACTAATCAATTTTAGTCCTGATTGTGTCCTTAATCAGATAAAGCACCTGTTGAGATGCCAGGCAGTTCCTGCAGTGATTACATGTATACAGCTCAGTAAGACCCTCATACACTCCCACTGTACTTTGTTGCACAGGTCACTTCAGTCCAATAGCTCACACCAGGAAAGCGTGTAGGTATACCTGAAATGGAGCCAAAATATGCAAGGATTTCTGGCTTAATCAGCAGTGTGCAACCTTGGAAAATGTGGCTCTCTGCCTTGCTGCAAGGTGACAGCAACCCACAACTGTACTGCCTCTTCTGATGTAGAACTAAGCTCACCGCTTCACTTTCTGATTAAGCCCATTGAAACATCTCTAAATAGCAGTGGACAACAACTGGATAGGAGTAGCTCTGTTCACCCCAAATTGCAGTCTACTCCTATGTCCTGTTGAAATCAACAGCAACACTTTTAAGTACATGACATCTGAGAAACTGCCTCTAAGGAGAAAGTGACTTGTTTGGAGAGCAAAGGTTTCCCATGTGGAACAGATCTGGTAATCCCTGTGATACGGGAACATTGTGTAGAACTGGACACCTTGTTTTGTTCAATTATTACACCTTACTTGGAAATGCAAATTATTTTATACTACTGCAGTTCAGAAAACACCTTTTGGGAGTATCTGAGGTCCCAATCAAAACTTCCCATCTGTGAGTATAAGGCTGCAAAAAGCTATTTTCCAGATGACATTTTCATCCCAAGTTTCACAGTAAGTTTTCTTTTACCATAATTGACGTTGTCAATCCAATTGAGGATTATTTACATAAGAGTCTCTCAGAAACACTGGATGAAATGAAATCAACATTGAAATCTGTAAATAATCAGTGGAAATTCCATTTATTGAAGAGATTGTGTAGATACTAAACTGTGGTGTAAACCTCTTGTAAGGAGCTCTTATGATGTATCATTTTTGTGCTTCAGTTTTATAAGCTTCTTTTCCCTTTTGCTGCTAGATCTCAACAGATTATACAAGTTTAGACAATTGATTTTCTGTATTTCTTTCAGTTACAGAGCACAAGTGGGTAGCTGTATTAATTTAATATAGTCCACTGCTTTCTCTGGCGGACTTTTGAGGATTGTTAATATTAATTGTAATTTGGTGCTTAGACATTTCCAGTGCCTCCAAATTTTGTGTGTTCCCATTCTGAGTTCTGCTTCTACCAAAAAAATGTGGAAAATATGTATTTTAAACAAAACACAAATTATATAAGTTGATATAAATCTGTATTTCTCATACTTCTAGAAGAGCCTTTGTGTAGAGTTCCTAGGTGGCATCCTAACAATAAAGTTTTGTTTTACAAGACCAGCCATGACTGTAAACCCATCTGTCTTAGAAACTGTGTGTTAAACTGTTTCTTGGCCTTTAAATTATTCTAAAGCAAACACAATAAATAAATGTGATCTTCTACAAAGGTCTCATCATGCTTTGAAAAGTACTGCATAAACAGTAAGATTCCTACAGTAAGGAAGGGAGAGGTTAACTATGTCTGAACATTAGATGGACAATACTGCCAGTCCAGGCATCAAATGTCTGCATTGCCTGCATCCACACTGTTTGCTTTCTATAAAGCACACTCTACAGAACAAAATTTCTGAATTGAAGTTCACCTTAAAGCAGGTAAGTTTTCTGAAGTGGGGTATTTTTTTGGTTTGTTTGCTTTAGAAATCAACGATAACTTGACAGGGCCTCAAGCTTCTTTTTGGAAACCCTGCCCAGGCAGAAACCAGTAAAACCTTTCCTAAAGCAGTATGTCTCTATTAAAAACTCTACCAACAACTCTGAATCCATGTCAGGTATGCTTTTCCCTCTTCAGAAAACTTGACATTAGTTTGGGTGAATCCCTTGAAACACAGATGCTTCTCCAAGAAACCCAGAAGTTCTGCCAAAGTCTGAAGAGGTCCTTGCACCATCCTGTCAATTACAACCCTGCCCACAGCCCTCTTCTGTCAGAGGGTACAGATGCCAGAGACAGACTTCAGCTTGTAACCTTCTCAAAGCCTCTCTCAGAAGCTCTATGTACCCACAAAACCACCAGTACTTAGAAATGGAATTCCCAAGTACCTGGGGTTACAGCCTCACCTCAGCAAAAGACCTTTATGCCAGGCTGATGGAGAAAAACTCCCACAAATGTCTCTTACCTGTCTATTAACCTGGGCAATGCCAAGAGGAATCTCTCAGTTGCCATATACTGATTTATTTCAAATTGCATTGAGAAATAATCTGCAAATGTGTAAGCACAACAGCTATAAACATAATGAGATCTGGTTTCACTCTATGACTTTGACCTGATCACTTCAAACTCTGTGTCAATTTCCCCCACTTACTAATGACCAATTATCATCAGTAGATATATTTGATGTAATCCGTGAATGAATCATTCATTCATTCGTTCGTTCATTCATTTCATTTGGTTGGAAGAGACCCTTGGGATCATCAAGTCCAACCATCATCCCCACTCTACAAAGTTCTCCCCTACACCAGATCCCTCAACACNTCACCTCCCTAATGAACAGATGTAACTCTTATTTCAACTACGGGTATTGCTGTGGAAGAGAGACAAACCAAACCAACGATGCGGCATAGAAACACCTGCAACTATCACAATCCTTACTAGCAGTTATGAAATTCTCTCTCTTAAAAGCCAAACGGACTGAAAACACAGAGTTGATATAAATTCTTGTATCTACCAACTCAAGAGAACGCAGACACACTGCTAGCACTGTATTACTATTTTTCACTGAAACCACCGTATGGCAGTGTTTCAGATCTGGTGAGCTGAGTATCTTTGCTGGAAGAAGCATGATGAAGATGTAGCTGCTCCTCAGTGCTGGCAGATCCATCTGCACGCTCTGGGAGGATGACTAGATTTCTAGCAAGAATGCAGAAAGCATCACACGGCAGGGCCTTAGGAAGGGCTGCCTTAACCTACTCATACTCTCAAATCGTACTGGAGCCTTATTTGAGTGACCCAGGGGTAAGCACGGTTCTAGAACGCCATTTCCAGACCCAAACACTACTGCTCAACTCTCTCTCTGGGCTACATGCTTACAGTAAATTTTCTACATAGAAGGGACAATACCAAATTTAATATGGAAATCCATTTGAGAAGTCCCACTACAAAATTATTTTAAACTGAATGTTCCTTCTCTTTTCTTCCTCCCACTTTGTTAGGTTTTGGGTTAGGTTTTTAAGTCTGTGTTTGGTATTCCAGACTCTTTCAGTACAACTTTTTAGCTAACCATATTATTTCAGATAACATGCCATTACTCTGCATGGCCTCCAGGCCCTCAGTTAACTGAATAAGCCATTTCACTTCACAGAGCAAACACTGAGTCAACAGGATTAGGGTTCTTTTTTGGCTTACAGTACTTTCATTCAATTTGTGATGTTTCTGTTCAGCCTAACACCAAGTAAACCTTACATAAACACAGCCATGTTTTCAGTCATGTACAACATAACCTCAAACACGAAGTACACAGGGATCCACTGTACTTATTTAGTAGGAGGAGGCTCTTCACATGAGTTGAAACACTGTCACTCTGTCACCGAGGAGCCTATCAGCCCAGACATAACCTCCTTCCTCATGGCAAGCTCTTGTGACAACTCAGTATCAGTCTTACTACTCAGGTCAATAGCAAAATTTCCAGTCCTCGGGCACTAGAAAATTGTTCGGTAAATCCAAGCAAATAGGTAGAGTAGCTGGAATCACAGTCTTCCTTTTTTTGTTTTTAATCTTGATCATTTCTACCTTGGTTTTACTGTGATGCCTCCAGTGGCAGAACAGGGCCTCAAATATGCAGCTTGCGTAAGGAATAAAGTACGTGAAATCACAGTTATGTTGGCCAGAAGGGACCTCTGGAGGCCACGAGGCCAATCCCCTGCTGAAAGCACCTCGGCTCAGTTCTTAAGTAGGTCTGCTAATTTGTCAAAAAGTGTACCTACATCGTCCTTCATCTTTCTTTTGTTGCCAAAGTAATAATAGCCACTTTTCTCGGTGTTGTTCACATCCTTTGCCCATTTCAACTCCAACTGAGGATTGGTCTCCCACCTCAATCTCCCTGTGTCTGAGCAATCCTTTTGTATCACCTGGGCAGCTCAGCCCTGAATCCACCTTCCAAGCCCTCCCTTTTGGGCATTTTTGTTCAGCCAAGCATTGCCTGTTCAGCCAAGCTGTTCCACCGCCATGCTGTTTCTCCTGCTTCACCTCACTGGAGAGACTGGTCTTGTGCTATGAGCATCAGTGCCTTTGAATACCAAATCACTCCTCCAGGCTCTGTCACCCCCCACAGCAATCTCCTGAAGGATCTTGACAGGCAGGTTTCCTGAACAAGCCCCATTCTGCTCTTCTGAAGCACAGAATCATTATTCTGCTGTTCGCCTTCCTTACTTTTACTGAGATCTTAACTCTAAGGTCCTGGAGTCCCAGCTCCCCAGGCTGCCCTTGACCTCTACGTTGCCTACTAGTTCCTCCTTGTTTCTTAGTAACAAATCCAGCATTTTGATGACCCACAAAAAATTGTCTGGGTTTTTTTTACCCCACTGCACAGCTCCTCCAGGTGTCAGAGCAACTTTACATTCCCAAAAAAGTCTGAGCCTACAACCATTAGCTTTCTTGTTGTTTTTTGAGGCTTCAACTGTTTCCTCTTTCCAATCAGGCAGTTGATAGCAGATGCCCCATGCTGGTCTCCCCAGCGATTGCAGGCCCTCAGATCTCAGTTGGCTCATTGCTCACTCCAAAGCAAGAGGAAAGCTCCAGGCAGAGATGCTTGTTTGTGTGGAACATAACTTCCAACCATTTCTCTGCCTGCTTCTCCACAAGAGCTAGTATCCTTCCATCACAGCACTCATCATGAGCTGTGCCACCCCATCCCTGTGATCCCAAAGAGGTCACAGCTCTCCTGCTGTGCTGACACATCTAATTCCTTGGGTTTCTTTCCCGGGCTGTGTGTGTTCTCAGTGTCACACCCCTATCTCACAGGAAGCCAGCGAGCCTTCAGCAGCCTGTCCAACTCCATCCATCCTCAACCTTCCTCCACATGTCTCCACCCCCTTCACAGTTTCCCCAGTTGTGGAACTTCCTGTATTTTAACCTGGAGCTTAAACCACCAACTATCTGTAAAATAAACTATTCCCTGTCAGCATGGTAGGCTGTGGAAGGAACAAGCAAGAGAGCACCCTGCATTCCTTGCAAAACCACAAAATTCAAGGCATTATTTTGCTTAAAAACCCAGCTATGATCAGCCAACATCATTATTGGGGAAAAAAATATCTGTTTTGGCTCTGGTTATTAGAGAGAGATTACTTTGCTTCTCAGTTTTTTTTCATGGGAAACGACACTCGCATTCCTATTTGAGGTGCAGCAGCGCTAAACCCCTGCCCATCTGCTGCGAACAGGCATATCCGCGCTGCAGAGCCTAACGTAATGAACTTACTCACTGAGCTGTAACTTCAAGTGGTTCTGCATTCTGCTGCTGCAACTTACCAAGTAAAGCAGCCTGAAATTCGGTATAAACCTAAATTTAAGCACAACAGGAATAATTTCTTCATGCTCTTCGTAGATAAATTTTGTTCTTTTTCGGTGGTAGCCTTGCGCAGGGCTGCCCGACACTGAGACGTCTGCTCCTTCCCAAGCTGCTGCTTAGGTGAGAGGGGCCAGCCAGAGCTAGAGCAGCGTCACTGTATGCAGTGACAGGGCCGGGGAAGGACAGTAAAGCGCTGTGCTGAACTGACTGCTGGGCCATGCAGAGCAGGGGGTGTTTTTCAAAAAGCCAAAATGCTGACCAAAGATAAAACATTTCACATCCTTTTGAAATATAGAAATAGTTGAATAAAAATACACGCGTGGACCTGCTTGAGAGTTCAAAGTCAGTTCAGCTTCTTGATTATTCCAGCAGGATGCTAGATACTGGTATTTTACAGCATTTTGTTGGAGCAGTATCCACAAAGTAATCCAAATACACAACTTCTACATTAAATATTTCTCTTTTATTCTCAAGATCATCTGGAATGGCAGATACATCTATATCTCAGGCCTAATTTTAAATGAGATAACTTCAGCTGGTGTGGTGGGTTACTCAACTGCTTTTCAAGTACATAATAGTCCCACGAGCCTTGAGCACTGAGTTTATAAGAAAATCTTGGAACGCTTATAATTTTAAGGTAGCTTCAAATTTTTTCTTCTTTTAGAACTTACTCTCTTTGAAGAGCTTGATTAATTTGAATTATATTAACAGCAATCCAATTTTAAAATTGAAACTCTGTGTTGGGGGCCACTTTTTTCAACCAGATTTTGAGAATTTATGTACTCCTACATGTGTGCTTGTTTATTTAATTACTGAATGACACAGAGGAAAACACTTTACAAATGAGGCATTAGTAATATTGTTTTGAAATGTCACTAAAGGTATGTGGAATTAATGCAATCAACATCATTGTCAAATCATATTATCAAAACAACAGAAAACAATGTGAGACATGCAGAAGAGCTGAAACTAAACTGTTAAGAACTATTAGTCATACAGAAACACAACTTTCATTAAAATGAAAAAGAACACATTTTTATGCCTGTGAATAATCCCTAATGTTAAAGCAATCATGCTTTAGGTAAAAAATCTGAATTAATGGAATGGATTTGACACTCTGAGTAGTCCCTGCCATATGCAGGCACGAAAGAGCCAACATTCTGTATGTGTGTGATCAGTACAAATGCATATTTCTTGGATAATTGCTCTTATTTAGTTCTGTCAAGACAGTAAGTACAAAAGCTTGAAAAACTGCACTTTCCTATTTTTGAGTGTAACTGCGTATGGTGGGTAGGTGTACGCTCCGGAGAAGTTGCTCCATCCGCAGTAATGTGACAAATCCAATACTCAGGAACTTCTACTGAACTTTCTGCACACCCAAAAGTGCCGCTGTCAAAACTACACCAACCCTACAGCAGGAACTGGCACCACAGCGATCCAGACACCGTGACCTGCATGAAACTCAGGGGGAGCAGAAGCCCTGGAGACTCCACTTTGGGGGAGAAAACTGAAATCCAGCCTACGGCTCCAAGCCCAAACACCATCTACGCTACTCCTAAGCAAACACAGCCTGTGGTAACCTTTTTACACACCAGCGTCTGATGATCATTGCCATGGGATTTATTTTTTAATTTAAGAAGGCCCAAATCCCTCAATCTGGAGCTTAACGTTTCTTGGCCCTGACACGCAGGAGCCCCAGCGGCAGGCAGGCAGGCCTCAACCAGCCGCACAGAGACGACCGGGGACAGGAGAGCACTTCCCCGCCCAGCTCCCCACGGCAGCCAGGGGACAGAGGTGTGCCCGGCCCGCTCGCCCGCAGGCGGCTAACAAGAAGCACTCCCTCCCTCCCGAGGAAGTCGCAGCGGCCTTCCCGGGGTTGCCAAACCGCGTTCAGGCCCAGCGAGGTCCAGGGCTAATGGGGAACAGGCCGTACTCGCTGCCGGACCGGGCTCTCCGCTCCCCACAGGCCGGGCGGCCTCCACGCCCTACGCCCTGGGCAGGGCGGGCGCNCCGGGTAAGGCGGCGGCGGGGACGGCGCAGTGACGGCATACAGGGGGACAACATGGCGGGCCCCCCCTCCAGCGCTTCCCGCTGGGGGCGGCGCGCGGCGGGAGGAGCCGTTGGGGTGGGGCGGCAGCGCCTCGCCTCAGCGGGGTTTCCTCAGAGGGGCTGCCCGCGGCGGCCCGGAACCCTCAGGGGACCTTCGTAGCTGGAATTAATAATTCAGCTCTTTCCTTCATAGCTTTGATCGCGGCGGAGAGCGTATTCTAGTGGCTGTTGGAAGGGGGCGATGAGCAGTCCTTGCCCTCTTTCGGTTTTAAACCCGCTCCTGTTAAAAACGGAGGGCTGGCCTCCGCGCACTCGGCTGACTTTTGGCTTCTCGGGTGCAGGTGCCACGTCCCGCCTTCCTTGGGTCTACAAACCATTTGGAGTAGAAACTGCCTATTTTAAACTGTTTCCGTGCTGCCAGTTAAAGGGGAACTCAGCTTTTTTGACTTGCCCCAAATCAACTGCAGGCCACCCACGTAGCTGGAGACAACACCTACCGCTGGGTTTCAGCCGTGTATTTACATTATTAAATGGTCTGTGAGCCCTGTTCTGCAGGTAATTGTACCAGTTAGACGGGCTTCTGTCAGCCAAATAATTAAAACATAATCATTCTTCAAGAAAATTACAAACCATGTCAAACGCCAAAGATTTGTCAGTCTGTAATAAGCTTACACGGGCTAGACTCATTAAATCTTTCTTAAAGAGGATTGCGTGGAATGAAAAATAGGGAAACTGTAGACGTGCATGTAAATGTGGATACAAGCATGTGAGAGAAAATAGGGTGAAGAGCCTTGTGCTTGCTGAACTGAGGATGGAGGTGGCCAAAACATCCAACCAGATGCCTGCAAGCTCTGTGCACCAAGCTGAAAAAAGGGCTTTTTATTCAGGAAGATCACCTCGCAAAAAATAGCACATAGTTTGTGAAAATGTCTGTGCCTTGTCTTCTGTTGGGACACAGCTGTTGACCTGGGTCTGGTGCTGCGTATGGACAATTTTCTGCACGGAGCTGTGCAGAACCCCCTTGGTCTCCGTGGTGGCTGTTGCTGCCCACACTTCTCCATAGCACTGAACTCCTCACCATTTTCCCTTAATATACCCTCAGAGGGAGTGAGCTAAAGTGGTTCCAGCAGAGCTCACAGCCCCAGCCAAAAAGTGGTGGTAGCATTCTAAAATCTTAATTTTTTAAAATAAAATAGGGTTGATTTATTTTAGATAGAAGAAATTTTTTATGAGGGTGGCGAAACATTGGAACAGGTTGCCCAAGAGAGGTGGTAGATGTCCCATCCCTGGAAACGTTCAAGGTTTGGTTGGATGGGGACCCAATCTAATCTATGATTCTATAAAAATTACTAATGGGCATTAAAAAGGTTTTTATAAATAATGTTTCAGATGGGCACAGAAAAGCCATAAACGTCTCTTGAGCACCTGTGTGGTAATCACGGTATTCACACTGCTGCAGGTTCTGCCCCTGCTCCATTTTGGATGAGTTGCAATGAGGCTTTTTTGGACCATTTATTGGGACTATTTATTTAGTAGACTGTCCAGACTTTGGTTCTGGTTGCAGGGAGCTTTGGGGCTGCTGGTACAAACTGGGATGGTTCTGCAGAGTCAGAATGCAGTGACCTGGCAGAGGAGTGACACAGAAGCATGGTGCCAATGGCAAGGAATACAATTTGACCCCACAAGAGATAAGATGTTAGGAAGTTCAAGTATTTAATTCTGAATGAAAAGCCAGTTTCTTACTAGGCAGGCAGTTCCTTATGCCATCTTTCTATGCTGGAAACCATCAATTTTTCCTGGCATAAAACTATGCCTTAAGAGACCTTTTCTCTGCAGCCTTGAAGTTTCTAACCCCATGGATTTGCATGAAAGTTGAAGAAAGTAAGAAAGAAAACATGAAGAAAACATGGTAGAATTTCAACTCCTTGTAGTTACTGCATTGTGAAATAGCAGGAAGGAGACTTGCCACCGTTTGGTGCACTTAACAACAGGCTCCCAGTCTGCCCACTACAGCTACACTGGGCAATGCTGTAACAGTGTGGTCAAGGCAGCTTAGGAAATGTTTGCTACTCCTGTAAAACCTGCTTAATGTACAGATTGAACTACAGGCATAAATAAAGGAATTGGAGTTATCCCAGAGGTACCAAGGGAATTGTGAAGAGAAGGTAGCTTCTAGGTCTGGAAGCCTTCACAAGCCATTATTTATGCCTTTTGCACTGTGACACTTGGCAAGAAGTGTGGGCAGCTCTCGGCATCTTACTCAGTTTGAAGGTAACAAAAATCATCAGGCTTACATTTTGTCTTCTTACTTGTTTGTACAGTTTGACAGCAGGGGTTCCACCTAGCTGGAGCCTTTTGGCACTGACAAAACTGAAAAGAGAAGTTGTGAAGGGGCTCTCCTGTCTCTTCATGCAGTCACGCTGTTTTGTGTCTTTTTGTTCAGCTTCCTTGTGTTTCTGAGGTACCAGATTTATTATGATTACCCTCTGCAGACATACCTGGAATATCCCATCATCATTGCACAAGGTAATTTTTTTAAGCCATGTTTTGGGAATAAAGCTGGGCTCATTTAGCACTCCAAGGCTTGTAGATGCAGTACTCCACTGGGAGGACATGTATCTGTTGACCAGTTCTAGCTGGAGTCTGGGGGAAGAGGGAACAAACATTTCATGTATAATGGAATTCCTGTACCTTTTCTGGAAGTAGATGGTCAGGTACTGGAGAAAGATCTGATTAGTGCACACAGAAAAAAATTGAAGTGTAAGTTCATCCTTTCTCCAGTGACTCCACATGGGAGAGAAACCTTATCAGTGCTCCAAATCCTGAGAAAAGTTTCATTTTGGAGCTTGTGATGTTTTTGACATCAATCACATTTAGGAGACAAACCTGTAAGATACCAGTTTCTGTAGACATGGTGCCCAGTAGAATACTTCATTCTGTCTAGAATTGCATTTAGGCTCTTCCCCTTCTCTGACGAGCAGTCTTTTATTTATTTCAGATGTCATTCTCCTTCTGTTTATTCTGCATTACAGCGGGAACATGAAACGAGCTTTGTTCTATGCCATCATGTATCCTTTGAAATCTGGGAATTTGGGTTTATGAAGCTTGTTGGGTAGTTGTTTGCACAGCAGCTATGTCATCACTTGTGTCATGCTACCATTGCAAATCATTTTCAGCTACCCTTCAGCATGCTTTCCACGTTCACATGCTCATTTCTGGGATCACAGTAAAATCTGTAGAAGGAGTAAGCTTTATATGTAGCTGTGCTTTAGAAGGCCCACAGCTGGTCAGGAGTGAGACCAATTCTTAGTTTACATCTTTGCTAGAGGTGCAGGGTGGGAATGATGAATGTGTTTTCTTTCATTCCTACCTGTGCAGGTTGTACTTGCTATGACAAACACAGCAGTGCATTGTGGGTTTTTTAAAAAACAAGATTTGGGCTTACATCTTGAGTCTTGTGCTTTGCAGCAGCCTTTGAGAAACTGCAGGCACTGTTCAACCCAAGACAGTGTGAAAAACAAGAGCACTTTAGTGTTTCAACCAGTGCTTAATATGTTTTACCTAGATTGTATAATCTGTTGAAAAGTTCCAGTAAAATTATTGCCAAATATTAGTGTCGATGGCTTTGGTATCCTGGAATTGTCAGTGCTATGAAACTTAACGTAATGGAAGATTTGGGGGGGGCTGGTACATGCTAACACTGCGGAAATGGGTGATAGACCTGGCCATGGTAAGTACTGCCTGATTATTTAAAATTAGGTCCATATATTAAGTAACTTTTTTTTTCTGGACACCTTTATCAGTGAAATCTCTCCTTATCTATGTCTTTGGAAGGTAGCTTTCAAAACAGCCCCAGTTTTCATATAGAGCCGTTTCACCTCTGTGAGTAGCCGGAACATAGAGCACTGTGAGGGGAAAAAAAACCCCGTATGTTCTGAGGTAAAGTTATTAATTGTGTTACCTTAACTAGAACTAGCAATACGTTAAGATGTTGAAAAAAGATCACAATCCCTATTAATAAACGTACAGCATCAGAGGAAGAAAGAGTGGAGCATCAGTCAAAGCATTTGAAATAGGGAATTTGAAATATTTCAGATCTTTTTTCCCTTTAGTGCTAGAACTTTGCAAGAAAAATATTGTTTCATAATGCCCTATGGGGGTTAGGAATGGTCTTTGCCCTTTTCATCAGAAGACAGTTAAAATTTAATTAAGAGAAACTGGAGTGGCAAATTCAGAATGTGACACGAATGAGGATAGAAGCTTCTAAGCCCAATACTGGTCCGTACTGGCAAGGGAAGTGCGGGTGTGCCAGAGACCCACGTAGGTCCCATCTACCCACTGCCTTTGCAAAGTCCCCCTTAAAAGCAAGACAGGGTGAATAGTCTCTTCCCTTCATTATATTTTCCCACCAACTGGACTCATTCTCCACACATTCCTGTCAGTTTTCTCATTCTTTTATGGTTTTTGTTTGCCAGACATGATGGTAACAGATGGTCTGAATCAACCTTGCTGTTTAGACTAGATCAGTCTCATTTGAGCTAACTTTCATAAACCGTTTTATGTAGCAGGTTCAGAGGCTTTTTTTATTTCTTTGCCTCTAGCGAGCATTTGCCAACAGCAGTAGCAATTGTGCTCTTTGCGCTTCCTTCTGGGCAGTACCTCAGAAATCAGTCCCTTCCTTTTGGCTACTTTAATTTTTGCTTCCTTGTTACATAGTAATAAGCTGAAATGTTTAAGTTGCCAAATACAGAATTTATTATTATTTTTTAAAATTCCAAATGAAAGAGCTAGCCCTGATCTTTAGTAAAGTAACAAACTAACAGCCATGAGCGAAACAGTGGGATAATACAACAGCAGAGGTTCTTGCTCTTTTTTTGCCTGCTCTTCAGAATTTGTGCACGTTCATCAGTGCTGCCAGTAAGCTGGCTCAGCTGCGGTGTCTCTGGCAGACAAAGGATTCTGGACAAGTGAGTGCCCTGACCTGGAGCATGTCTGCATACACCTGTGCAAGTAAGCAATGGGCAGCTTGGGGCAAAGCATGCTTTTCCTTTTTTAATGTCAAACCTAATGTCTCTTTCACTAGTTCTTTACTGGAGGGTAAAAATCTTGCCTAATGCAGTTTCCCTTAGTGCCAGCTTCTGAGATTCAGACACCACACAGTCTATTGAAACCGAGTTCTGTCATTGGCACCAGCTCAGTCACGATGACACTTTGACTTAGAAAACATGCAAATATGGTCAAGTTGAAATAACTGCAAGAGTAAAATTAGTGATCCAGCATTAGAGGGTGGTAAATTTTGAGTTAGACAATCAGGCAATGCAAATTCTGAAAAGGCATCTACAAATAAACACACACTTAACGCTCAAATGCCTTTGACTCTATGACTACCTGTAAGTACTTTTCTCAACAGCGGAGAATTTAACAACGTACCAAGACCAGTGATTTGTGCAGTTCACGTGTTAATTACCTAGTGGTCTGCATGAACAGTTCTTCTACAGCTATTTGTTAGAAGTGCCTTTGCCACGGCCACAAAACTGGTTTAAAATATTCTTAGTATAAAACATAGTGACACTGGATCCATTTCCCAGGGAAACAAATGGTTTTACGTCAAACATTAGGCTTTGTGGTTTGTTTGCTGAACAACAGCAGTAAACTTTGTAAATGGTTTTAGTCAGCTGCAAATGTGTAATAATTAATGTTTAGATTTGTTGTGGGAAGGAGAGCTGAATTCCTCATATTTGCAGAAGCCTAAAGGCACGTGTGTGAGCACTGACAATGGTTCAGTCACACTGACTCAGTTGTGGGTGTAGCTGAGAATTAACTGCTGAAGGAGGGAGCTGAACAGAAAGAGAGCAGTAAAATCTGGCCACATCCAATCTAGTGAGATAGATCAGTACAGATACACAAATTCTATTTCTGTCAGTGATCTCCTCATTAAGAAAGACCTTTAATACAGTGTCACTCAGCTTTGAGAGCTTGATCTCTGGAGCTAAAATAGTGAAGAGTAGCTGCAGGAGAAGTGGGAATGTCTATATGATGTATATTTTCATGCAAGATAATCCTTCATTGAAAAATAGATATTTCATAACTTTTTGAAGGTATAACTGTGTTGTATCTAGTCCACTAATCAGATTTCATTCTATTTACAGCAAGAATATTTACAACTGTAATGACTACAAATGATCTTGCAGGTGAGTGAAGGATGGAGTAGCCTGTCTTTCTAAGATAACAGCTGCCGTGGCCATTTCTAGCTGTTTTGCATAAGCAGTTATCTGGTCTCAGAAGAACACATGAAACCTGGTGGTTTAGCCCAGTGAGGGAAGGAGTTACTGCTATAAAAGTAGCAGGGGATTACAAATTAGTCAAATACCTGAGGGAAAATAAAAAACAACAACCCCCAGTTCATACTTACCAACAGCCATTATTTTTTTCAAGAGGCAAAACCAGTACAAAATTAACTTCACTACCAAAACAGCAGAATAAAGCACTAAATCCTTTAGTATTGAAATGCATAGGTAGAGATATGTAGTAAAATGCAATTTAACAAATCTATAATTGAGTGATAGCTTATCAAATAATAATAAGTGCTTCCTTTTCTTATTGTGGGGTTTGTGCATTGAAAAACTCTTTTATAAAGCTATCTCAAATTCAGCTTGGCCCAGAAATGGTTTTAGGCACAACATTCAGAAAGTTCATAGCAGGCTGGAAACTAAACGGTAGGCTGATAAGAAACTCACCACAGCATGGCTCAAAATACATCATTTGCAGCTGATTTTATGCTAAAACAACTGTATTGAACAGCTTCTTACCGCCCTGGCAAAACGGAAGGAGCTGTGGAGTGCGGCAGCTTTTCATAAAGGGCTCAAAAGTGAGACTGGGTGGGTGTTCGAGAAGGAACAACATCACATTGTACTTTAGTGGGTGGTTCCTTGTTCTAAACGGTATTTCATCAGAAACACCACATGAACAGGTATTTTTTTTAAGCAGCACAATAAGGCTGTAGCTTTACAAGCCCTTCAAGTGGCTCTTTCACTGGAAAAGGGAGTCCCCTTTTCAGTCACTCATTTTCACCCCTCTGCTTGCTGCTTTCTGCCGGAGCAGGAGTTTGCGAGGCTGTTAATTGCATCACCAGAAAATTGGCGCAATCCACACAGAGATATTAGTCTGGGTCAGTTCCAAATAGTCCGTTTACCAAAGGGATGTTAGATACACTTCAAATTGTGGCCTCACAGGTAGAGATGCTTTGCTTGTGTTGGTTGAAAACAATCCTGAAAGTTAGTGGAGATACTGAAAATCAGCTTTTTTCTCACTTGTCAGATTTCCTCTCATCAAAATGTGAGAGATAGAAGCAGCTCTTGTCTCCTGGAAGTCTCAAGCTGACAGTAGAGAATAATCTCTTTGTTATAAACAATGCACACAACTATAAAGGACGTGAGCTGTGGCTCCTGTTTAACTTCAGGTGTAAATACAAACCTAGATGAGGCTACTCAAACTTGTACTGCTCTCCTGGGTTTGTCACAAAAGAGTTAAAGGTGCTGGAGAGTCTTGTTCTCAGATACCACTGGCACGTGCTAAATGCTCTTCTCTGCCATGTGCTAAATGCTCTTTGCTGCATCATTTACTTTGAGAATTTCTGGGTTCCTGAAGGTGGTAATTTGAACTAATTGACTGCAAGGAGCTGCAGAATGGGACCCCGCCTGTTTGGACCCCAGTGAAGGAAGGTTTACAAAACGTGTCTTCAGAAAATGGCAGCAGTTGATTTTTATTTATGCTTACAAGATATTTTTGTTTCACTTTTAGTTCTCATCCGCTTCATAACCATGCTCATCCTCAATATTTGGGTCACGGCCACAATCCTGTGCTACAGGAAAACTAAAAAGACTGATTAGAAGATGCTTGTCAGCGCCCATCGTAGGGACCATCAAAAAACCCTGATGCCATTCCGTTCAACCACAGGCAAAGGCTGGGGAAGCTCTCCCTCTCCCTCACCCCTAGGCACACCCACTACAGCCAGGCTTATTTTCCCTTAGAAATAATTCTGATACTTCATTTAAGAGGCATATTTTTATCGGTCATTTAAGACAAGTTTCACTGATGCCAGATTTTCTCTGGTGTTTTTTTACTAAAGGAGCAGGGTATTTTGTATTTAGCTGTTTGTATATTCTCATATCACTTCAATGCTTTCTGGTTACATGTAAGCAATTCTCTTTCATCTCACAAGAGCAATTTTGCAGCAAAACATCAACTCATCTTTCTGCATCTGCTGCGCGTTTGACGAACTACAGCAGATACTTGTCATCCCCTTGCAAGCAAGTCGATTAGTTCGACATTAACTAGCTGTGGTTTAGGATGGAGAAAATCTGAGGCAAGACCCAATCCAAAATACGGTTCTAAACGTGTTTTATCGTCACAAATCCTGCTGGGACCGTAGCGCTTCCATGCAAGTACAGTTGACGCACCTGATGCGGGATAGCCCTGGGCACTTCCCTCAACACACCAGCTTTTATTGGGGTAAGAGCGAAAACTCAGCCATCAAGTCTTCTTCATCCTGGGCTCTCGTGCACTGGGCGCGTCGCCTGGGGAACAGCAGAGACCAGAACGTATAGAAATGAATGAAACTTTGACCCAGAGGTAAATGTGTTCCCGCAGAAGTTCCTGAACCTATTCCAGAGTCCCCAGCGACTCCATGCTACGGGTGACCCGCTCCACGCCTCACAGCAGACTCGTCTGGTGGGACTCAGCTCCTGGAGATGCTGCCCTCTGCTTTGTCAGACTGTAGCCTCTTGTGCTAAGTGTGCTGAAGAACTTAACAAATCTGTATTTTTTTTCAGTTTTTACTCTGGAGATTCTAATCAATTTCTAGTAGGTGTTTTAAAAAAAGGGAAAAAGGATAGTATTGAGAACTGTTAACGGGGGATTTGGCTTTTGGAAGGAAAGCCTTTCCAACCAGAGGTTACAGGATACAGCTTGCCTTTATATCTCATTATGTTCTCCAAAATGAAAAGAAACGCTGTTTCAAGAGTTCTTAGGGTATTCTCACATGTTAAACCAGGCACCCTCGATCCTGACACCCTTGAGAACTATGGGAAGACCGCATGGACTAGATCTGGGGCAGGTTTTCCTTGCAAGACACCAAATCACTGGGCTCTTGAAGGTTTCCTGCAGCGCACACTCGGGTCAGAGCAGGACTTCCACCCTCAGAGAACGGCTGCTGTGTAAACCCTCGTTTCAGGGTGGGAAGAGCTATGGCTATGGACACACGGCTTCATGTATCTCACGTTATCTGAGAGCTATTTCAAAGATGAGGATTTCTTTACGGCTCAGCTGAAACGTACAAACGTTGCTGTGTTGGCTGAGAGAGGAACTGTAAACATCCTGGTGCTGATGTTGCTAGAGCTGTGTAGAAGTGCTCTGAAGGGTGGTAGGTGATATATTTTCCAGGTCATTTTAATAAATGCTATTCTTCATGATTGACTGATGTCATTCTTACTGTTAAGCTTCATTCCGTTGCCTTTTTTCTTCTGTTTCCACATATGGAGAGAAAATGAAGTACTCATTACAGGTCGTTAATGGGCAGCTTTCACCTTGATACGAGAAACATCAGGCTGTGTAATTAACCTGTAAAATGCTAAAGAGCTCCAGCATCTTAAATGAAAAAACCACTTCTCATTTCAGTTTTAATTAAAGCCTCTTCTTGACAGAGAAAGATCTGTATAGAGTCCAAACCCTGTCTTGTACTGGTATCTTTCACAGGCCTGGGTGATATTTGTGTTGATTTGTGTGTGATGTGTCAATGGTGTTGATGTTTGTTTTAAGCTTGCAGGAACACCCACCTTCCCGGTACTGAAGCTCCCATGGCTGTAGCTCTGAACAGCGCAGGCAGCACACAGGGGCCCTCCCTTACGGTATTCCTCGAGCCCGTCCATCCCTCCAGAGCCGACAAGCGGCAACATGGATCTCACTGAATCTCCGCTGGACCCCACTGCACCAAGGTCGGTGCCTTCCTAGTGCCAAGGCTGCTTGAAGTCTAAGCAGTTGGCAAGGCGAAGGGACAGAGGAGGAGCCCACACGCCTGACGTACTTCCTGGTGGGTGGCCACAGGTGGTGCAAGAGCATCCTGGGGGAAAAACCCCCAGGAGCCAGCAAGGGTGCTGCCAAGTGACAAGAGGAGTCGATGACTCCAGGCACGTTTAGTTTGGAGAAGAGGAGGCTGAGGGGAGAGTTTTTTGCTCCACGGCTACCTGAAAGGAGGTAGTAGAGTAGCAGGTGTTGGCCTCTTCTCCCAGGTGAATAATGACAGGACCAGAGGAAAAGGTCTGAAGTTGTGGCAGGGCAGGTTCAGATTGGATATCAGGAAGAATTACTTTACTGCAGGAGTGGTCAGGCACTGGAACAGCCTGCCTGGGGAGGTGGGCAAGTCACCACCCCTGGAGGTATTGAAGAAGTGTGCAGATGTGGCACTTCAGGGCATGCTCGAGTGGCCAAGATGTAGGGGAGTTTTGTGTGTGCATGGTTGGACTCTATGACCTCAGAGGTCTTTTCCAACCATGAAGATTCTGTGACCCAAGAGATGCCCTGGGTCAGGGCAATGTAAGGCTATACATTCCGGGAGGCTCACATCTCTGAAGAGGTGTTGAAGGCCTAGACCCCAAAATGGGGTGATGCAGCAGAAGCATCACGTGCAGTCACCCTGGCTGTGATGTTTCTAACCCAGCTCCTCCAAGCAACCCCAAAAGAGCTGCTGGGCTTTGCAGTCGCTGCACCCTCTGCCCTTTTCAGGGTGAAGATGTGTCTTTCCAGACTTCTTTAGGGTGTGCAGGGTAAAATGTACACTCTGAGATACACACTAGGAACTCTGTCTTGGAAAGATGCCTTTAATCCTGGAGCTTCTGTAAGATGCCTGGAGCAAAAGCAGCAGTGGTCAAACCTGCACACCTGCACTAGCAACTCTCAGGCAGTAAACTGACTTTCTGACCCTCACAAAAGAATGACTTCTGCCTACAAAGGAGCAACCCCCCAATCTTCATAACCAGGCCTGGTAATTAGCATCCCTGCACTAATAAATTACAGTTCCTCTGGGTCCCCGCTCCTTGGAGCAATCGTTTTAAGGGTGAGGTTTGCCACTTGTTGCAGTAGTTTCTGAGGGGACTGGATGGGTTTTGATGCAGTGGCCTTCTCTGCCACATCCATCTCTGCAGACCTGTCTTACTCCTCAGATGAAAGTGTCTGAGTACATCATGTACATCATGAGTACAGAGGAGGCTGAGGGGAGACCTCATCACTCTCTACAACTGCTTGAAAAGACATTGTAGAGGGGTTGGTGCTGGTCTCTTCTCACAGGGAATTAGAGGTAGAACAAGAGGGAATGGCTGCAAGCTGCAGCAGGGTAGGGTTAGGCTGGCCATGAGGAAAAAATCCTTCCCAGAAAGAGTGGTCAGTCAGTGGAATGGGCTGCCCAGGGAGGTGGTGGAGTCACCATCCCTGACTGTGTTTAAGAGTAGACTGGATGTGGTGTTGAGGGATCTGGTGTAGGAGAGAACTTTGTAGAGTATGGCTGATGGTTGGACTCTGATCCCAAGGGTCTCTTCCAACCTGAATGATTCTATGATCATCATCATTGTCCACTTTAGAGGCAACTTCAACACAGAACATGAATTAGTGTCAGAACTGCTCCGCCAACGCCTTTTACAGAGATCCAAAGTGCGGATCCTTCCCTCTCTCACGAGGGTTACTTCAAAGCAGCAGGAAAAAACCCATGATCCGTGGGACGCTGACAATCCCTTACCCGGCTTATGGGATCATCTTAAACCAGCAAACAATGTTGTCAACCTGAAGTGCAGTGTGTGCACATACAGTAGCCTACACAGTGCTCTGAAGATCAACTGTAACCCACTGAAAGAACAAACCAGCCCCTATTTTGACACGAATGCCGAGGAAAACTATCCAGGAATGTGGAAGGGACTGAAATACTCCAGTTCCCTGAACTGGACCTTGGACCATTGTGTTCTCCTGCCACAGAGACAGAAGAAGGAGGCGGTGGGGGTTTGTAAGAGCTATGCGGGAGCAGAGTTTGCTTTTGTACGCGTTCCCCCTTCTGCAGCAGCCTCCCAAATACAACCTCACGGGCACAGGATGGGTGAAGGCACTTGAGACCAAGACACATAAATCCTCTTCCAGGGATGACTCTGAAACCTAGATGGGAAACTAATAAATGATAAGATTATAAACACAAATGCTCAGTTTTGTGATCATCTGACACTGCCTGAGAAACTGAGAAAGCCTAAAAGCTTCTCCAGTGGTGGCTTTCCTGGCCTTGGTAACTTTAGAGAGCTGCTGAACGGCTGTCAAAAATGTAGGAGGTTCAGAGTCTTCAACAGAGGTAGTAAGATGCTTAGTCACTTGCAGTGAAACGTCAGTGAAGGTTTAAATTTGGCCACTGTCACTGAACGCTGAGATACTTGAGCCTCTTTCATGTTTCTGAGTCCTACGTGCTACCATGGCCCATGTCACATGTTGGTTACAGCATCAACCACGCTATGAAGCACAAGAACCACGATGTCTCCTTCAGCGTGCAGAGGCGTGCTGTGAGGGGCTGAACTTTGGCAGGAACCACCACAAGCAGGAAACAGCGGTACGCAAACAGGGCAGCAGTGGAAATGTCCTTTCAGAGAGGTCTTTGTGACAGGCGACACGTTACCTCAGACGGGGTCTTCCTGTCCAGCTTCCATGCGACAGGCGACACGTTACCTCAGACGGGGTCTTCCTGTCCAGCTTCCGTGCGGGTGAGCTCTTGGATGGGAACCAAAGAGCAACTTCCTTACAAGCGTCTTGTGATTCTGGCTCCACGTCTGACCCACGATTCTTCCGCAGGGTTCGCCCGCAGCTTGGCACTGCCATTTGCTTATTCTGCGAAACAGAAGGACTTGAGACGAGAGGACGCCTATAGAACAAGTCACCCAGGCCATAACAGTGTCCTGTTTTGCAGGGACAGCCCAGTTACAAAAAGAAAGTGTTTAACCACCAGTGACTCTAAGACAACAATTCTTCAGGTCAGGAATATGCTCTTCCCTCCAAAGTTTTAAAAGGTTATGACTGGACAAGAAGGAAACGCCACAGCCTCCAGCAACAAACATCCGAGAGTTCTTTGTGTTCCTTAGAGCAGCAGTTGGAAGCTCAGTCTGAAGCAGAAGGACAAGTGGGAAGAGCAGAAAAGCAGCTTCGCCTTCTGTGTCCTGGGTACAAAACAAGGCTGGTACACATCACACCGCTGGCCAAACGACCTCCACGTTCGAGCTCAGCACAGCCCACGCCACCCACTCCTTTGTTTTGGGACAAACCGCGTGAAGGAGAGCTGAGAGTGCTAGGATACCTCCATCCATCCCTAGATGCACTGAAAACCGTAGAGACTCGAGGAACCCATGCTGAGCTGGCCATGCTTTGTGGTGGAGGTGAGAGCAGAGGACCTCCAGCGCTATCAGCCCGTATCGCTCAAGGATAGCATCTCAAGGCAGCCTGCTGCACGTGTAGCTAATAACTATTTCCACAAGCACAGCAGGTATCACCTGTGGCCAGTAGATACCACCAGAGAGTGCATTTCCTAAGATGTCAGCCTCACCGGGGCCCCAGGGATTCCCAGGAAAGGAGGACACGGCAAGGAGAGGAAGCACGGCGGATCCAGCCCCAGTGCCTGGTGGCCAGCCAGAACACCTCCCTGGGAGCCTGCCCTTCCTCCACACGCCGCCTTCCCTCTGCTTCCTCTCCAGCAACCCTTGCCCCTCCCGCATCTGCTGCAGGAGTTGCCTAGATATTTAAATATGTCAATTAATTACCAGCTTCTCAAGTTCAGGAGCTATTTTACCTTACTCAAATAGTTTATTTAAAAATATATATATATATATAATATTCTCCAATTCAGAAAAGGATAGAACTTCCCACAATGTAACATTTTTCTTTGTTTTATATATATATATAAAATATTTATGCATTCAGTGAATGGAAACAGTTTTACTGTATACATTTTTAATGTTGTACTCTATGCAAACCTGCATTCCCTAAAACCATACCGCACTTCTGGAAACCAGAACAAGCAGGGGAACAGCCCTGGAGCTGGCGCCGGGTCGGAACACCGGGCAGAACCGATACCAGAGCTTTCGGTTCGGATTTAGGAGCCCCCAAACGGGGTTTTACTTTGCGAGTGCATAAATCAGAAGACTGGATACATTCTGGCTCTGTGAAGCTGAACTGCAGCAGAGGTTACAAAAGGTAAATATATTCCTTTATTCCTTTTCAGTGTTTCCAAGTCCACCTTTCATGATAGTGTTAAATAAATCCTGGTCCTATCCTTCCAAACCTTTCAATACTCTTTAAAAAACAAAAACAAACAAACAAAATTTTAAAGTGAAATGTCCTCCTTCATTGAAGTGTTAGATCATATTTTTAAATTACTGCACTCCCACACAATAGTTTAGATATATATATATATATTTTAAATATATATATATATTTATATATATAAAGAGACCAAATAGGAGACTACATTTTTTACTGTCAATATGTTTAACATCGCATACTGTAGTTGTATAAAACATGCATTTTCCGGGAGAGTTATGAACACATCATGAATGAGCCCACATAAATTACCTTTTTTGTACAACTCCAAGTTACAACCAAAAAAAAAAACAAAAAAAAACCAACCCCAAAAGAAAAAAAAGAGTCGGATTAAGTGCCTCTGAGGCCCTTTTCTTCCCAGCTGGCAGTTCTCCAGACACACTACTGGAATAGTGATCTACGGCTACAGCTAATGTGCTAGAGAACCCGATTTAAAATTTTAAAATACACCTACAGTATGTTTCGTTTCCTCAACGTTTCTGACAGTCCTCAGACACTGGGGGGTGAAATGTAAAAACAGTCACCCATTCTTTTTTTTTTTTTTTTTTTTCTTTGTTTGTTTTTTTTTTTTTCCCCANTACTCTATGCAAACCTGCATTCCCTAAAACCATACCGCACTTCTGGAAACCAGAACAAGCAGGGGAACAGCCCTGGAGCTGGCGCCGGGTCGGAACACCGGGCAGAACCGATACCAGAGCTTTCGGTTCGGATTTAGGAGCCCCCAAACGGGGTTTTACTTTGCGAGTGCATAAATCAGAAGACTGGATACATTCTGGCTCTGTGAAGCTGAACTGCAGCAGAGGTTACAAAAGGTAAATATATTCCTTTATTCCTTTTCAGTGTTTCCAAGTCCACCTTTCATGATAGTGTTAAATAAATCCTGGTCCTATCCTTCCAAACCTTTCAATACTCTTTAAAAAACAAAAACAAACAAACAAAATTTTAAAGTGAAATGTCCTCCTTCATTGAAGTGTTAGATCATATTTTTAAATTACTGCACTCCCACACAATAGTTTAGATATATATATATAT
>VZTM01017843.1:104151-149386 GCA_013400555.1 Jacana jacana | reverse complement strand
TTTTTTTTTTTTTTTTCCTTTGTCTGTTTTTTTTTTGTCCCCAGAAATAAAAACCACGTCCAGGAGAGTATGCAAAAACAAGGCAAAACGAAGTTTCGTAGCACTTAATGAGGGTTAATAGGAGTCCATGACCAATGCTGAGGTTTGTAGAAAGGGCTGGATGAGCAGTTACACGTACAAGCAAATGGTTGTGGCCATCCCAATGGTATCAGACGCTGTTTCTGTAACCAAGGCTTCTCCACCCTTAAAACCGGTCGATATACATTCAAAACAGGCTGACGTCGATATCCTTACTAGGTGTGAAAATAGTGCACTAGTTTTTCTGCCACAAAGCAAAAATTGCATCCTAAGAGCTGGTAAACCTTCTTTTTTTTTTTCCTTAAATAGAGAGAATGGGCAAAAAACTTGAGAAAACAATTAAATTAAGGCAATCAGACAGGTAAAACAGGACTGCTGCCCGTGATGATGTAGCTGGAACTAGTATATGCTTCAAACTCACACTGGCTGCTCCACGCTGACACGCAGCTTCTGAGAGACGCGTATGGACGACAGAAACTTCCCAGGTTATGGCTTTGTACAAGTGCATAGTTGCAACTGCAGTAAGTAACGGTATCTGATTAATAAGCATAAAAAAATAAAGTGGAAAGATTTTTCAAACCCTCTTGCGGTATTACAGTACAATATATATACACAGTATAATGGTCACTTCTTACAGATGCAGTCTATATCACTGTGGTGGATCTCCCTCCTGGTCTTGCAGACGTGCTGGTGGCATCTTCAGGAAAGCTGAAAAGTCAGTTTTCTTCTGGTTTAATATTGGTTCCTCTTGATGCTCGTGTGAAATGTAGTGTGTGTGTCTGGCCAGGAAAGCCTTTGTGGAACAGAGCTTACAAGGTTACCTAACATAGCCTTTGACTGCTTACCAACCGCTCGGCACACCATCAGTCTCGCAGGAGAATACAGGAAAACCCTCAGAGATTAGTAATTTATATTGCAGCAAAAATGTAAACCTCTGATATATATAGCACAATCTCTCAGGAAAATATATATTTTTAATATATTTGGGGATATGTTTCAGTCTTGCTGTAACGGGAAGAAAGCCATCACCTTGATGTGTGTCTGCAACCGACGGGAAGCAGTTAGCTGGAAAAGAAGCAAGAAGGTTGGTCAGTAAACGCAGCAAACCTAAACCTGACAAAACCACTCTTCCTCCAAGTCTTGGTCTGAGATGGGCTCAGAGCGTACTGGGGAGAAAGGTCGCTCCTGGGCACTCGGCTGCACCTTTACTTAGGGACAGTCCATCCTTAGGCACTGAGATCCCAACTCAGTTAAACCCCTTTGCAGAACAGGAGGGTAACGTGCAATACGCACGACGTCATAGCCAATTCTGAAACAATAGCCATTTGTATGCTTTTAACACATAAAGATGCAGTACATTTAATTAGTGTAATGCTTCCTGCTGTAAGCATGACACCAGTTGGATTCTCCAAGCGCTGGTATCTCAGGAAACAGGGTGCAGAGCTGAGATACTGCCCCAGCACTGCTGGTGTGGCCCGTCCTTTTATAGAGCTGAGACACACCTTACCAGCTAGTTAGAAGAATTCTTAGGAATTTAACATTTAGGATTTATTTTTTTTCTGTGCAAGCATAACATTGCATCAAGGTGTAAAACGATTAAGGCCTAATAACTATAGAATAGTTATCACCCTTTCCAGTACGTTCCCGCTGCGTATTTAAGTGAGTCGGGGGACAGATTAGCTGAAGGAAGCAGCTGTATCTTTTCTAAAGCACTCAAGGAAATCGTGTCACAGAGAAGCCACCAAGCTCATTTGTTTTCAAAGGCATGGTTAGGTACCTCAAAGGCATGGTTAGGTACCCCAAAAGCACAGCACTGCAAAGGAAAGCCAAGTCAAATTCACTTCATAACACAGGAAGGAAAGCAAAATGCACAACCCCGGGGGTTTCATGTCTGCTGGCCATAGACCACTCGCTTTAGGTTAAAAGCTTAAAAATGAAAAGCATTTGTAAATACCAATTCTGGTTCAGGTAAACATCCAGCTGCCACAATCTCCCTTTTAGCCCTCAGAAGAGGCCTGTGGGGGTTAGCTGTATTAGCACTAGAGATAAGCAACGCTCTGAAAACAGCACTTTTTTTTGTTTTCAGGCAGGCAGACATGAATCTTGAAAAAAGATCTAAAATTAGAAAAGTAAATCCAGCGACAAAGGCAACAACTTGGTTTTAATGAAAACGACTCCTCTAAAAAAATCCATCAACATCACCAACAGAATCTCATTTTTACTGTTTAAAGTATTAAAATGAGATCTTGTATCTTCTCTGCTTTGAGCAACAAAACCCAGCGTGGCATGCTGTGATTCAGAGGCAAACAAATCCATTCCTCTCGATTGAGATTTACCCCTTACACTTCTTCAGAAATCAAAAACATCGTCATCATCAGCATCAGCATCAGCATCAGTATCATCAACATCATCAAATGACCAATCCCAGTCCTTAAATGCCAGATCAAGTAATCTGCAACAGGAGGGTTTGATGTTTATAATGCTTGTTTGTGCTTCTGTAACAGACTTTACACTGCCTGTGCTGCCACGGGACCTTTGGAAGGAAAAGGCCGTGCTGGGGTGGGCGGGTTCCTCCCTTTGCCTCGCGCGGAACACGGAGATGCAGCCTGTGTAAGCCACGAATACTGCACTCCTTCCAAACCTGTCTCACTAATCAGTTCTATAGAACACTTACCATATTGATCTTTTTCCCCAAAAAATTTCAGTGGAAAAGACCAATGGGTGCATTTGATAAAATTAGGTGCTTCCTGGGTTTTTTTTCCTGTTCATCTTGCCTGAGGTGGAGTTCTATGCTCTCCCACTCTCCCTTTCCAGACAGTGACACGAGGCTAATACATTTTCCAATAAAATGAAGTCATTTTGATTGCTGAACAGAACATCAAATAAAACAGCACCACCTGAATTCACAAAGAAATGCAACAAGCAGGATTTCCCCGTATCCCCAGCACGGTGGGATTACACTACCCAGCTCTCCCGTCCCTCATTACTTAAAGCCAAGCAATGCCAAGGAGAGGCTGTACCAGCTTGTTCTCCAAGCCTTGTCGCTGCCTGCGCTCCTTCTAGTTAGAAGAAATACTGAAGAGAGAAATACAGAGGAAAGCAGGCACGGCAAACCTTGTCAGCGAATGAGCCCTGTTACCCGCTTCAGGCGTTTATTTTGGGATGGGATGAATCACTGTCTAGAAGCACTGGCCTCTTTCCCTTGTTATCAAAGGATCTCAAACAAATATCTGCAGGACTCACTTCTCCATTGCTAGAGCGACCAGAAATGAAACCCAGGGCAGTCATCTCTCCAGTGAGCTCCATGGGTTTCAGATCAGGATTATCTGCTAACCATAGGAGGCAGAGATGGAAACCTTACCCTAACAGGGGGTTCTAACTGGAACAGGCTGGAGGGTTTGATACATTTCATCACAGGCTTCAAACAAAATGGGTTTCAGGTTTTATACTTTTAAATGTGACGTCGCCCTGCAAAGGCTCAATATTCATTTATTATATGAACTATGGCTACTCCAATTTCTAAGACACTTTAAAAAAGACACTAAGAAAGAATTTATTAGGCATTAAAATATCTTAAAGTTGTGGTTTTTCCAATTTGGAATTATCCTTTTGGCACCAACTCAATGGATAAGCAGAAATTGTATGGCTTCTCCTTTCTTAAATCTTCATGAGGAACAACAACCCTGAAACCCTGGAGAAACGACAACTGTGTGAAACCCCAATGGAGGACAACGTTGGGGGGACCTTGGGAAGTCTCTAGCCCAAGCTCCTGCTCAAAGCAGGGTCAGCTCTAAGTCCAGCACAGGCTGCTCAAGGCTTTGTCCTCTCAGGTCCTGAAAGTCTCCAGGGATGGAGTCCATTCAGCCTCACCAGCTGCCTCCCTGCCTGGCTCTCTGCCTTGGCTTTTCCTTCTACCCATTGGAATCTCCCTTGGTTCAACTGAGCCCCTGGTCACTCACCCTCCCACCACACAGCACTGCAGAGCCTGACTCCATCTCCTCTGTACCCTCCCTACAGGCAGGGGCAGGCTGCTGTGATACCCCCGGGAGGTCTCTTTCATCCAGGCTGAACAAACCCAGCTCCTTCAAGGCTCTGCTCTGTCCACTCTGGAGGCCTCAGCTGGACTTGCCCCACTTCTTCAATGCCTGGCTGGAATTTGGGGGCTCAGAGGCAGAATCTCGCTGCAGACTAAGGAGTGAATAGGGGGGGATAATCTCTTCCCTCAACCGTCCGGCCTCCTCCCCTTTGTGCAGTCCCAGCGCCTGCCTTGCTGCCAGGGCCCACTGCTGGCTCATCTCCAGCTTGTCCCCGGCCACTCACTCTCCAGATTTAACTGGCAACTACATCTCCATTTTTAATTAAGTTCGTAACACAAAATTAATTACTCCGTAAGGTAAAGCCCTTGCACAAAAGCCTCACAGAAACACCAGTCAGATCTAAATTGGACGTAGCAACTACAGTGATTTATAAATATGTGGCTTCTAATTAACCTTGCTGCCAGGGACAAATTTCCCCTGGTTGGACAGACCTGCGTTAGTACGGTGGTGATAGGTGACGTGACCTCACAGAGCCCTACACTTTCCCATCAGGGAAGTGCATTCGCAAAGCTAACCTGGAAAAGCTAACCTGGGAAGCCAAACTGCACAGACAAAACGGCTTGCACACAAAAATACTCTTTCTCTTCCTTTCCCCCTCCCATTACAAAATACACAGATAGAAAATAAAACCACATTCAAGACTGATTTGTGGTGGAGGGGGACCACAACTAAAAGGAACAGTAAGAGGAAACACTGTGCCATGAAAGCATTTTGCAAAACAGGTCATGAAGGTTGAAAGAAGGGTGTTAGGAGGAGGAGAATTCTTTTCACAGCCCCTAAGAACAGCTGTGGAAGAGGAGTAAGAAAACCTAATACAGCCCTTACGTGTCAGCAGTGAGAAGCAGAACAACACGAAGGAGTTAGAATGTAAACACTACGCAGAAGAAAAGCATGTCACTTGTCCCCCAAGTTGTCACATGTCTCCTCGATTCACACATCAATCCAATCACTCATGTTTTGGTTAGTTTTGGTCCCTAAAAAGTAGTAATTGAAAATGTTTTTTATCCTTATGGTTACAATGAAAAAAAATATTGATCATTTAAAATCCAGATTACGAGGTCTGACTTCCTTTTAATTAGGTAAAGTATGAAGTAAATGACCAAAACTTAGACTGTACAGAAGTTTGGAGGGAAGTGAAATGAAGTTACTCTGAGTGCTCTCATTATGCCTTTCCACAGGCTAAAACACCAGTGGATTTTTCAGATCTAACTCTTGGTAGCGCAAGGCTGGTTCGTGCCAACAGCAGCATTGCAGGGAGACAGAACACACTTACACTGTGCTCCCTGCTGTAACTCTGGCAACTCACTCAACCCAGTCTGCAACCAGCATATATATTGGTGGCCAACTGGTCACAGAAGCAAGGGGAGTGACAGTGCCCGGCCACTGCCAAGTGACCTCTCAGGGGAGGGAAAAAACCAACCTTGAGACAGGAGCACGAGTCCTTCCATGCTGAATAAGGAACCGAAACCAATTCTCCCACCTTTTGGGACGTGCTCCAGGCACTTGATCAAAATGATGATCCCCACCTCCCATCTCCCTGCTCTCTCACAAAAAACATGAGTGATGCTCATCAGGTGCCCCTGACAGCAGCAATAGGCTCCACACTGTGGGACCCCCTTGAGCAGGGAAGCAGAAGTGACATTCACCTGAACTAGCTCTTCAGTATAGATATGTAGATTGAGGGAGCTGGGACTGTTCAGTTTGAGGAAGAGGAGGCTGAGAGGAGACCTCATCACTCTCTACAATTACTTGAAAGGGCATTGTAGAGAGGCTGGTGCTGGTCTCTTCTCACAGGTAATTAGCGATAGAACAAGAGGGAATGGCTGCCAGCTGCAGCAGGGTAGGGTTAGGCTGGACATTAGGAAAGAATTCTTCCCAGAAAGTGGTCAGTCAGTGGAATGGGCTGCCCAGGGAGGTGGTGGAGTCCCCATCCCTGACTGTGTTTAAGAGTAGATTGGATGTGGAGTTGAGGGATATGGTGTAGAGGAGAACTTTGTAGAGTGGGGCTGATGGTTGGCCTCGATGATCCCAAGGGTCTCTTCCAACTTGAAGGATTCTATGATATCCAAGAGCACACTATATGCTCCTTTTCTACACTAAGAGGACATGAATCCTGGAAACAGCTCTTCCTAAAAATCAATCATAAATGGAGTGGGACATAGATATATACATTTGGTCAGATGAAACACACACCAAGATACAGATTTGCTATGAGGTGTCTAACCTTGGGGCAGGAATTGAAACACATGCCTCAAAACCAAGCAATAAGAAACAAAAGACACCTAAGTCTGTTGCTATGTGTGATGCCTTCTAGACTGCTTTTTGAGGGCACTTAATTCTCTCCAAGGTTCCTTAGAACCACAGGCACCTAACCTAGTTGCTCACCTTCAAATGGGGTACGGTAGTGGCCATCTTGAAAATGGTTAAACCTTTTTTTCTTTTCCTTTTTGAAGTCTTCACACCCCTCTCACTCACTCTTTGCTCAGTTAAACCCATTTCCCCTACCAGCTGCCAGTTCCCAGGAGCTATTAGGCTACAGATGACGCTAGGTGTTCTGCTAATTACATGCAAGAGCAATAGGATACATTACCAGTACGAGGGCCCTTTAAACAAGGGAATAAACATAACGGCTCTTCTTACAACTTAACTGAGATTTACAGAAGATGGCCTGCTAGATCCCATGTCAGTGGTCAACACCCCTTGCAGTCAATTGTCCTCATCAAAATATACACCATTAATCGTAGTTAAATGTGTAAAACCAATAAACTAAATAGCAGCTGTTGTGTCACCTTGGTTTGTTTGCAGGAAGCTGTCGACTTGGTCGTCGGATGGACTGGTTTGGCTGTACCTTCATGGAAGTTCTGGGAGAAGATCGAGCAAAGGGGTCTGGTGCTGGAGGCTTCTTGGGTATTTTTTTCACGAGTCGGCTCACCCACTTTTGCTGTTCTTCCGTAGAATTAGCCAACAGTAGTAGATTCTTTGCCGTTGAAATATCATAGTACACTGTCATCAGATTTTTTAAAATAAAAATTAATCATATTATTCTAAACATGTCCCCACATCAAATACCAGCTGTCAAATGACCATACTCACATGGTCAACACAAAGAGAAGAGAAATCAAAAGCAAAGTGAAGCAGATTTTGCCATCTTTTAAGTTTCCTGGCTGCTGACAGTGCCCCCTCCTTACCTTAGAGGGTAACAACTCAGAGCTACGGAAGACACACACTCACACAGGAGAAACCCAGGCAGGGTAACACAAAGAGGTGCACCTGAGCCCAGGAAACTGTGTAACCCGAGTCACAAGGACTAAACTTCACTGAATGTAGGCTATTTCATCCCAGGCACCAACGCTATGGTTTCACACAGCAATGTGGCACCACACACGGTGTGAGCCATCTCACAACTCCCAGGCCTCACTGCGTGAGCTGACAACACAACAGGCGTGGAAATGCGTTTGCCAGGTGCCATGAGGTGACAGCAGCGAGCTGATCCTCGCCTAGACACCCTCAGGAAGGTTCTGAAAGCTACCTTCTAATGAAAGAAAAACCTGCCTGGTCACGGTTAGTTGGTGTCAGACTATTACTACAATCCTCTCACCTACAAGAATGCCTTGAGACTCAAGTGAGAACCCAACAGAAAAACCAGGACCTAACGCTACATGCATGTTCCAACACTTGTCATTTACCTTTGCAAGGTGCTATAATCTCTTCTTTTTTATCCATGTGATCTTTGTGACATTTGATATGGCAACGGCGACATTCTAGAGCAGGAGGAGGTTTAAACATATGCCACAGAGGCTTCATACAGGCTTCACAATTGGTTGGGAAGTGATACAGAGTAGGTATGAACTCATGTCCTTTGTGACAAATGTAATTTGACTTCTCTCCCATGGGCTCCACGGGAAACTCCTGTTCCTTTTTGCTCTCTCCTTCATTAGCGTATAGAATCTAAAAGCAAAACAAAGTTATCTCAGGATTCCCATATGGCAAACAGAAAATCAGAGTAATTAAGTAGAAAGACTGAAGAAATACAATGGAATGCATTTTTTTAAGTCCTTTTTTTAGTGAATATTCCATTAGACAAAGTTATGAAAACAATTTTGGCCATGTGTGAAATACCATCTTTGTTACACTAAAAACATTTATTACTGAATACCTGGAATATCCTAGGAATTTCCTTGGAGTCTGCTCTGTACACGTCTGTCTGAGTGACGGGTCGGACATGGAAGAGTTTGCTATGGGCAATTATTTCAATAAGGACAATAAATCAGTGTTACCAAAATGACAAATGTAAATCGACAGTTTAATCAGGACACAACGTACCACGTTCAGACTTAGAGCCATTCAAGATTTGTCAGTAAAAAGCTTCTCATCACTCAATTATCAAGTTCTATCTTTCAGTCCTGCACTTGAACTTCCAACAACCCTTAATAAAAAGGAGTCACACGTGTCCAGCTCTATTTGCAAAAGCAATGACAGCACTGAAAAACCACCATCCCAGTGACTTTAACCACTGCCAGCAGCTCTCTAACGCAATCCTCTACCCACGCTCCAACCTCAGAATAGCCACATTCCCTATTCACAAAGAAAATCAATTCATTAACCATGGAACACAGACATGACTGAAAACTATAGCCTCTCTGCTACAGTTTGCTTCATGTTTTTGCTATGTGAGGTAGGTCCAGCTGGGGTGGTAGAAGGAGTTCAGTTACACCTCTACAGCACTGGGCACCACACACTGCTGCACCACCGCTCACAGTGGATCCCTCAGCTCCCAGCTCCCTACTTCAAATTACACAAGTTGCCCCATCTGACATTGGGCAACCCAGACTGGACCTCAAAAAGGCCTTTTGTCAGTCTTTCCAACACAGTTCAGCAGCAAATCAGAAGAAGGCATCTCACATGATAATACTTACTCTATATCTAATACCATGTAGGGATTAGATTGCTCTTTATCCTGTTCGCTGTCATAGAACAGGATCTTCTTACTGCTTACAATTACATACTGTTCAGAGACAAAAAAGGATGAAAGATGTTTCAATCAAGCTCATCAAAGACGTCACAGCAATTACCAGAGATTTCACAGCAATATTTTCCTACAATTTTATTAAATGGTAGCTGACTGGACAGCAGTAGTTCTGTATTCTACGTCTGTGATTTGCCAATAAATCAATCGTACAAGAAACAAAATTCTGATTACCCGATATATCAATTTCTGTTATCAAATTAATTACTATCTAAACAGATCCAAATACCTATGAAGACATAAAAATTAAAGTCTGGAAGAAAGTAAGATAAAAGCTTTTAATCTCTTATTTACTTGGACTGATATTGAGAGTAACTCACCTTATGATGCCTATTTTAGACGTGCAGTTCACAGCTAATGGGGATCACACAAAGACCCCTGTTACACTTCCCAGCGCTGCTAGCAGTTTTCATAAAAAGCTGGTTTCCCAGAGGACCTCCTAGTTCCAGAATTTTGTCTACAATGAACCATGTGACTGAGCATGGAGTGAACTGGTCTGAAACTCTGTAGTTTCTTTCTGGACAGAGATCCATCAAAGAGGNGCAGCAGGGTAGGGTTAGCCTGGACATAAGGGAAAAATCCTTCCCAGAAAGAGTGGTCAGTCAGTGGAATAGGCTGCCCAGGGAGGTGGTGGAATCCCCATCCCTGACTGTGTTTAAGAGTAGATTAGATGTGGTGTTGAGGGATCTGGTGTAGGGGAGAACTTGTAGAGTAGGGCTGATGGTTGGACTTGATGATCCCAAGGGTCTCTTTCCAACCTAAATGATTCTATGGTTCTATGAAAAGCCATAAATAAGTGAAGGCTGCACAAGGCAGATGAGCAGTTGGTAGTTTTATCTCCTAAAAAACTAACTCATCACGGTCATCTGTGTCCAGACTCTGCTGAATTCCAGCTACGAGTTTTTGCTGGGAATGCTTATGGCTTGAACGTACAAAGGTTTGATGATCACAAATGGTATTTCTCACCTCTGGCCAGACAAAGAAGTGTCTTGACCCTCAACAATCGGCTTAACCTGCTCCTCTCAGGCATAGCTACACCAGCTAACATATTTTATAGGTTTAAGTAATGAAAGAACAATATCAACTTAAAATTAAAGTGCTGAAAACCTGCAGTAAGTTTGAAATCCAGACTACATATTAAGCAAAATTCCTAAATCTGGTTTTCTTACCTTTTTAACCCATCCAAATTTTTTAGTGTTATTTCTAACAGGCAGTGATAGCCAGCCTTCTAATCTCGATTCTGAAAAAGACATATATTAAACAATGTAAATATTCACAAGCCATTATTTTTGAGACTGCTGTGCATTTTAAAATAGCTACTGAAGAGCAGTAATAAAGCAACAGAGCAAACATGAGAACATGAGCTATTTAAAACTCCAAGGTCTTGCAAAGTAAATGTTCAGGAAAAACATTAAATTGTGGACTCCTGAACACAGCCAATACCCCACAAGGCGATCACAAACAGGTGGCAGACACAAGGAAGAATGGGCAGAGCAAACTTGCAATTATAGCACACACGTTCCCTTTAGTAATTTTTTAAGGTTCAAAATCTTCTGTCTTTCAACCTTTACCTTTTAAAACAGTGTCTGAAGATATTAGTACAGACCGCACAACATCCAGTTCAAGGCAAAAAAAGGCAAAGTACCACCACCAATAACCTGTATTCTCTATACACCAGGTCAAATGTCACAAGTTGAGTTCTCCAATTCATATTCTTTACTGTGACATTTTTTGTTTTTTTTTTCCTAATTACACCTAAATCTCTTAGGCTTTCTCATCTAAAATAAGTCGGTTTGGGCTCATCCTTAGGCCTTGCCTAAAATTCAACTGCCCCTTCACAGGCTTGCAATATTTTATATTACACTGGCATGTTAGTCAGACTGGATTTATCAACAGTGTTAATGGCTGAACTGCTGTCTGACGTACACGTTTCAGTTGTAACCAAAAGCTGACCAGCATCAACCATTTCCAGTGCTTGGTGGCACATGCTATCTCACAGCCTTTCATCCTATTGTTATAACTGCACTTAATTCAAGCATTTCTCTCCCTTAGGTTTTACTAAGAGGAACTACTCAATTGCAGTATTATTACTCTCTTGAGTTTTCCATCCTAGCAGGTAACCCCTGCTGATGCTGAGGAACCTCCAAGTCAGAAAAACTGAAGCCTTAAGTATTAACAAACACAAAACCATGAAAGCAGCATAAACACACACCAAAATTGCAAAAGCTGTTTTCTTTCTCATCAGAGGGCATTTGCAGGTTCCTGCCCATGCTTAACACAGCATAACAGTCAGTTATTCATGGAATTCTCACTTTCTCTAGAGAGACTTAAAGCAAGGTTACTTATTCAGATATGTGCTGTCTTCAAAGTTTACTGCTCTGGAAGTGTTGCTGTTGCTGACACATCTTAATGTGCATATCAAGTACAGGAAGGAGGTCTGGAAGGTGTAGTTTGCTTCACACCTGCCACTTTCAATTGTTGCTTTCAACTACACCTGATAGGAGGGGTAACAAGCCTAACACTGATGCAACAAATCCTTCCCCACATCCAGGAAGCAGGTGTAGTTTGTTAACAGTGGGAAAAATACGCCTTTTTTTTTCATATTTTTCCTCTATAATCTCTAATACTATCACACAAAAGTGCACAAAATGAGTTTCTGGTTATACTTCTTCATTTCTAGTGTCCATTATTTACCAACAGATCAGGAAAAGGCCAGAATATTGCAAAAATTTCACAGTATGTGCTTGTAAGCACTAGGAGGGGAAAAAAAACAACAAAAGACAACCTCAAATCTGTTATAATTACGTCAGAAAAAATTCCCAGCTTAGCTACAATTTTTACTTTTGAATGAAACCATGGAGATAACCACAACAGCAGCCAGCAAGGACATGAACGTACTGTGTACGTACTGAGCAATTCTTTTATTAGAAACCTCATAGCAAAAAAACCCACAGAATGAAGAAAACAGAGGAAATGCACTATTCTTTAGTCTAGTTTTATGAAGTAATGTCAATATTCCAGAACAAGTTTTGCCCTCAGTGGAAAAGTATTCACATGTTAAAGGAACCTCAACTGAAACACAGAAATCTGAATGTAATTGAACCCCCCACCTCTGACATGAACCCTAAAGGGAAGTTCCGTTCAACACGGGGGATGTGCAGTCAGAGAACAGGAATACAGAATGAGTCAAACAGAGCTCTGTTTTACCAGAGCCAGATTGTCTCATTATATGCTTTATGTATCTGGAAAAATGAATAAATTTTGCTTGCCTTAGCACACCAGAATCAAGTGTAAGATTCAAAATAAGGCAAAACAATGTAACACTCAGAAGACTGCATTTCTACGAGCAAACAACGTCCATTTAGATGGTGAGGAGTTAGATGTCTTCACACTTCACTTAAATCTACAGATTTGACTTTTTGGTATCCAGTATCTTAGGGTTGCACAAATAGCTGCAGATACTGGATAGGGGCTACCTTGAAAACAAGGCCATGAGGGTCATTTATTCAATGCTTTAGTAAAAACAGTGCTTTTATAAATAGCAGCAAGCATCTGCAAACATTTAGAGAAAACAGGCTAGTTTTTGCATTTGCTCATGCAAACTGTCCAGGTCTTTGATGGCGACGTTTGCTGCCACTGCAGTGTGTCCACCACCAGATTTCTGTTTTAACAATGTATTAATACTGTTAGTTTTGAAACAGAGAAAAGGACACAGTAAGAACAAAACCAAACAGTTCTCAGGGATGTCACCTGTGCTATCAACTTCTGTAGGGCTGTGGGAACAAGACAAAGGTTCTTCCTCTGAGTCAGAATCAGAATCGAGAAGCATGCGAGAAGTGGAAGGCTTAGTGGCAATACTGACAGAGGTAGAAGAGTGCTTGTAGGTGAAAGACATGGATTCCATAGTGTGGGATTGAGTGATATGGACTAAACATAAAGCATAAAGGAGGAAAGAGGTAGAAATGAAGTCAAAGAAGAATCTGTAAGAATAGACAGTATTAGTTTTACATTTCATCACATACCACAGTAATTGCAAAGTAACCACCACAATAAAGTGGAAAAAAAATCCATTTAGTTTTAATGGGGTACAAAATCATTTTTAAAAGAAATGTCTTTAAATAAATGTAAGATGAAGTGTGATATCAAACAGGTTTGGTTAACAGGTGGAGAGTGATCACTATCAAAACATTAATAAGGTGGTAGAAACACCTGAAGATGACAAGCCACAAAATCGTCAACAGGTGAGCTTAATCCTTCAGCTTCTGTGGTGAAACACAGGTATAAACCCCATTAATGCAGAGCTATTAATAAAATCAACATACCAGGGAACCCATCGTCTGCTTCAGCATCTCCAGGCCCACTGCCTATGCTGCTGTTGTCTAGCCCGATGTGTAACGACTGCAGCTGGGAACGAAGCTGTTCAATGTCACTGTCTTTGCTGTCCAGAGTCATCTGGAGTTCAATCCGTATCTGACTCTCTTCTGCTATTTGCTGGGGGGGGAAATGACAAGATTTTCTAGTGTCACAATACTCAGTTACTCAGAGAAAACACAAGTAGAAAACCACACAGACTTTGCAGTCCATCTCTCTCTGTACACACCCTGTATTTGTTTCGGTCACGGGACACTGCGGACCAGAGACTGCAAACACTACCTTAAGGGCTGCATCAACTCCAGGGGCGCGACAGGAACATGCTGGAACGTTTACATTCGCCAAAGGATCTTACCGCCTGCATCTCATTGATTTCCTTCTGGTATTTGATCATCATTTGGGTTAACTTCTCTCGCTCAGACTTCAGTTCCATATGCAGTTTCCTATTTTCCTTCTCCTTCCGCCGTACGTCAGTGTCGGCTCCACGTTTGACTGGACCCTTCCGATTCATGATCTCAGCCAGTTTATTCACAGCCTTCCCACGGGGAAGGAAAAAAAACAAAAAGACAAAACCACACCAAAAGATACACAGAGTTATATTGTGAAGAAATAAAACTCTTTGCTCCCACCCACGCCCTGACACTTTTAATCTAACTGTAAAGTAAGACCCCTGCATATCTGCTACTACAAAGCTGCTTCCATTCAATGTACTACCCAAAACTGAGAAGAAGGTTATGATGCCACTTTCTCTTTAAGCAAGCACTTGCTTTGAACATTGCTTTCCATTTAAATATCCTCTTCTGTTCCCATTAGCTAGCCCTGAAATACATCTTTGGATTAAAATGCCACTTGTGCTAAAATAAAAACAACCAGAAATATACTGTTTTATGGAATTTCTTATGCCCAGAGGATTATAAATCAAGATGGAAACCGGTAAAATACGATTTCATTTCACTGAGATGGATTTTTCTGTTGGTGGACTAGATTAGGAGTTCCTCTACAATAAAACAAGAGGATAAAGTTTCACTACACTGAAAGGCTACTTAGGAGAATCAAAAAAAAATCAAGGTATTTCTTTCAGGGGCAATAAGAATAAAGCACTAACAGTATATATAGATAGTTTACCCTGGAAAGTTTCCTATGAAAAATGTTTTTGATTTGTGCACACTATCTCTTCATTCATCCAGAGACATCTGCTTACCTGTGTTTTCAATGTTCTTTCATTCAACAACTGCTTCTCAAATTGTGCTTTAATATTTCCTATATTTGCTTCTTCTTCTTTTAGCTTTGTAATTTCTGTAGCAAGGCAATTGAAGCAAAATCTATGAAAGCTCATTACGAAAGAAAATCCTAGTATCAAAGAACAAAACTGGTGCCAAATTAAAATACATTTGGTTCAGAGAATACATACGTTCTTGTACTTCCTTCAGTTTATTGTTTAGTTCTTCTTTCTCATTAGCAAGATTGGCCACATCACTCGTTAATGTCCTGTTCGCTTCCTCCAGCTGCGAAAGAGAAAGTAGAAGTGGCAGCGTAACCAAACACAGTGGGCACAGGAAAGCTTTTAAGGACAGAAGGAAACGTTTCAGAGCGCAACCAGGATAAGGGTTAGAGGACAGGCTGTAAGAGGGGCAAGGGCACAGAGGAAGAACCATCAGAGACATGCGGATATCACAGAGATATGAACCATCAGAAGAAACATGGCATGAGATTAATTTCTTGCATTCACAGAAAATGTGTATTTTTTAAATGTCAGATATACTGGTGTATCACCTCGACATACGCTGAGTAAAACCAAATAAACTGCAAATTAAACACGTGTAAGCCTCTACCAAAACGGTGATTCCCAATACTCACAGAGGCTATAGTGGCATCTTTCTCCGTCAGTTCCTGTTTATGCCTTGCCATCATCTCTTTGATCTCCAGCTCTTTCATAATCTTCTCTTTTTCCAAATCAGAGTACTGCTCTTCAGCAATGGAACGTGCCAGTTGTTCTGAATCTGCTTTTGTCAAAGTAATCTCTAGCTGAGCAGCCAAGGAATCTCTGCAAATGATTGATACATACCATTAACTCTATTAACCTAAAAACTCAGGGGGTTGGGGATAAAAAAAAAGAAAAAAAAAGATAAACCAACAAAAATCCTTCCTAATCTTTTACAGATCAGTAGTACAACCAGTAAAACCTACCTCTCATCCTGTAACTCTTGGATCTTTTGCTGCATTTCTTTACAAAGTTTGGTTTTTTCCTCACATTCTTCTTTAAGTTCTCGAACTTGTGTCTTATACAGAGTCTAGAATTTAAAATTGGACGGAGAAAGATGTGACTTCCATATTCCAGCTTGAAGGTACACAAAAAATGATAGATGATGATGACACCATATACAATTCTTCAATCACACACTCAATTAGAGTATAGTTGTGTGATGCCTTCTCTAACAAATCATCATCCTACTTCCCCAATGGGTTTTGGTTATGTTACATTGTTGCTGTGTAGGTGTGAATAGATAGATGTACGATATACATTTGATGTTTGTGAGCACAGCGTTCAAAAGACTCCCAATGCAAATACCCCTATTTGATAGAAAATTAGAAGTATCAGAAACCAGAAAAATGAATAATTTTTTTCCCTATTTTAGATCTTTGCCAGAGAGAGGAAGGTAGGTAGAATTTAGATTTTAATAAGGCTGCAGACAGACACAAGAAAAAGGTTTAGCTTTAGGTTATAGATATGAAATGCCTAATAGCTGAGGAGGAAGAAAAGCTAACATTCTACTTAGGAAACAGATTAGTATGAAAATAAAGAAGCGTAAAACATACTGAGAAATACTGTTCAGCTTCAAGTTGGTCTTGAAGCTCTTTCATCTGTCCATCTGCGTCTTGACGTTCCCTAGAAAGGAATAAGACAATTTAAAAGAAAAATTATGAACATATTCCAATCAGTAAATAGAAAAGACAGCAGTCACAGTCTGAAGATCTTCAGTCCTTCCCTGACCAGCTTCCTCTGGGTACCAGTTCTCTTTTTGACTCACAGCTGGGAAAACTGCACTAAGGAGGAGTTGGTTTAATACTGTTAACACACTGACAACAGTGGCACATCCTTTAACCAGTAAGAGACACTGACAAAACAAATAGTCACTGACAGAGTCTTATTTCCATGTAAAACATCACAGATCTGACAGACTGTTTTGGGTCCCTCTTTTGTTAGAGCTCAGCCCGTGAAAAAACACATCTCTATTGTCTGACACACATCATTTCTTGAATTCCTCTGTCATTAAAACAACTCAGAAAGTCAATTAGTCAGTCTATAACACAGCACAGCCATGGAGCAGACCAAGATTTCTGCCAGTGTTTCACACTGCAGCAACCACCACGTGTAGCCACCTCCTGGGTGACTGACTGCATGGTGCTGAACGGGAAGGTAAAGCACAGGGAGACAAACCACCAGAAGGCAGAGAGAAGCTAAGGATGGGATTCGGCTGACGTATGTGCTAAACTTCTCACTCACAAGGATTTTATTTATGGTAAAGTCACATACATACATACATACATACATACATACATACATACATACATTCATTCATTCATTCATTCATTCATTCATTCATTCATTNTCTCTGTTTAATGTTCTTGATTTATATTTATTTATTTATTTATTTATTTATTTATTACCAGGTGCAAGTATTGCTTGAGAGACCTGGAAGACCTGCTGGGATTTAACACAACTCCTATCTGAGGGCACAACAGGTGTGTTTAAACATCTGCAGTAGTGGGTATTTTCCGATGGGTACACTTCACACCTCTGTATTAGTATTCATTCCCCTCTCTAATAAGCCCTCCTGGGCTACTAAAGCCAGTAACTTCCCTCTTCACTAAAGTCTTGTGTAATTTAAAAAAAAAACCAAACCAACACAGAAAGTTCCTAGACTTTGTATTTAGTACAGTGTTTTGCCGAAGTCCTCACACTCTTGTTTTTAAGATGGGTATTTTTAAGATATTCAGGATAACAGACATCTTTTAGTGCAAATCTCTACGTTGATGAAGAACTGGGGAAAATCTCAGCTAGAGTCACTAAATTTTAACAGTTACAATTTGCACTGTAGAGAGGCACATTCTGTGCAATAAACTTTAACGGGGAAGGTTGCTCTCAGCTTTTGCCCAACAATTTTTTTTGCCCAACAATTACCAAGCAGTAACACTACTTAAACACAAACAGCAACTTGGCATACTTGCGGAGCTCGTTATTCTGTTTTTCCAGGCTTAATTTGATCTCCTGAAGGTGGTTATTCTCCTGTTTTAACTGCTTCTCTGACATTTTCAAGCTGTTGACCTGTTGCGTTTGCATCTTCAGGTCATTCTGAGTGAGACAGCGCTTTTGTGTTTCTTGCTCTATTTTTAATGTCAGGTTTTTCACCTGAAAAATAAACAGAAACTTGTGAATTTTACAGACCTACACAAGAAAGCAACATTTAAACAGTGTCTGTTATTGGCTTCCTTTGCACTTTGTACAACATGCTCATGTTTTTTCGTAAGTCAAAGCTATCTCCTGAATACAGACATTAGCACACAATAAATAAACCAGTTTTTCCATGTCACTCTCACAGCATTTTACATTCCAGAATCGAACCCTGAAGTATTAACAAAAAATGAAACCACACTCTGTAAAGTAGACTTTTCAAAAGCTCCAAATACAGAGAAGTAGAAAGTTGCTGCCATTTTCTTTCACAAATATTCATTCACAAATATATAAATTCCTAAGTATAGCTACAACAGGGAAAATATTGCAAGTTTTGAAAACCAGGTGCCACTCAATCCTCCTCCTGTCTTTGTTCCTTACATCTTCATTTAGGATATCCTTTTGCCTGAGGAGCTCGTTGATTTTCTGTTGAGATTGTTTGAGATCACAGTCCAACATGGAGCGCTGCTTTTCAGCTTCTAACAAGCGATTTTCTACTTTTTGCTTTAAAGCTCTCTCTTCCAGAAGTTTCTTCTCCATTTCTGTGAAGAGATTTAAGACGTCGGTCAGTGTAAACCAGCAGATTTTGCAGGGTGAGGGGAGGAGGACATATAGCCCATATTAACAATAAGCAACAGAGTTATCCTTTAGCACTAATTTTCACAGTAAAATATACCCAGACCCAGAAGATGCTTTTGCAAACGATCCTGACTGACCGCTATTTCCTACTTGTGAGCTTGAAGACAACTTCCAGTTTATCTGCAACATATCCAAGGCAGATAAAAAAGGGTAGACTTATTCTAAGTCTACTGAAGTGCTGCTTTGACTATGATAATTTGAAATAATTTGAAGAGTTGAAGCCATCCAGGGACCTGATACGCCAAGTGATTCAGCCATTATTAATGAATCATTTCTGCTGCTTTTGACCCTCTGAATGCTCAGAAGTTTTGTTGTGAAAGCTTTGCAGTTGGAAGGACAGGATCTGTAGGTCGCTTTTTAAGTAGCTGCAATAACCATAAACCACTCATCCCAACACTAAGAGCCATCTTCTGGAATTCCTTGGTAATTATTTCTCTCTTTACCAGATTTAAATTGTCATGAGATGCACCAGAATATGCCTGGTGACTATGAAAGTGTAGCAAAGGCTTTGCCACTTCTCACTCTATCTGGTCTATGTATTTAAATCGTTAAATTGCTGACATACATTGTATTTAGGATGGAGAAAAAAGGCAGGAATACATGGAGTAAGAACACAGATAAGCTCTTCATGAAAATGTTTCAGGCAAATTTAGCAACATAAATTTAAGAAAAATTAATTCAGAATACATTAGCACAGAAAAAGAATTAGCAGTGTGTGCAATGGAGAACCTGCTGTACTCTGAGAATAAAGCAGTGTGTCTTTAATGCAGCAAAGCAAGGGCAAAGGGACTACAACTGATTTTTATGGCACTGACGGTGTTTGAAAAGAACAGGGGAACCAAAGAAAAAAGCCTACGCTCGGACTTCCACTGGCATAAAAAAAATTATCTCCTTTGTATAATTTACATCTAAGTCCAACTGTGATATCAAATACACACCTTTCATTGCTTCAGATTTTGCTTCCTCTATAGATTCATAGATCTTATTTTTGTCTGCTAATCGTGCTTTTGTGGCTTTATGTTCGGCTTCTTCTTGTTCAAGGTTCTGCTGCATAACTTTGAATTTATACGTCATATCTATTTCCATGTTGCTCTTTTCCTGGTAAAGAAAGAATTACATTGAAATAAAGCATTAAATACCTCAGGTTAAAGACAAAAATTCAGCCAACAGAAACATGCTGCTTGGAAGTGTGTGGAGAGTAGAAGAGAGAGCTCAGATTCCAAAGAGCTAACTGGGAACTCATTTGTACAAGTGCTTTTCTATGGATGGAGAAGTGCTCCACAAATGTACAATGACATCCCCTGCAGCAAACAAATACAGAACTACCGCCTCAACAACCAACATTCTGTAGTGAGAGTGGCTCAAAGATTAAGTTTATTGAAGATTTTTTTCAATACTTCTGTTTCAAGGACAAATTTGTTGGAAAAAATATTAGCAGAAGTTTGTTTTTTTTTTCATTTTGGGCGATATTATGAGTTAAAAAAGCCCAAAGAGATGAAAAGCTCCTGCTGCACTGTTAAGCTACACACTGGGGCACATTAGAAGTGTAATGTATTATGACTGTAAGGGAAGTGATGTCTTTTTTGCCCCCACTTTGCAAATTCCATAGCCAAGAAATATGCAAAGAATAAACACTGGAAACCAGGCTTATTTTCCACACAGATTTTGTCTCCACGTCTCAAGTAACGAAAGCACAAACATACAAACGCCGAACGAATGCCACAGCCATGTTCACCTAGAAATGCTCTTACCTTTTCTAAGTCTGTAATCTTTTCCTGCAATTGTCTCTTCTCCATTTCCAGTTTGGCTAATGCACTCTTGCCATTTTTCACTTCTTCTTCAAGGCTAGATATTCGCCCTAAGAATAACCAAAACATCGATGAGGCTGGGCAGCGTGTGGAAAAAACTATGTACTTTATCTACTTAGAGAGAGGCTTTTTTAAATATAACAGCTTCTAATTCTATAAAGAATATCTCCCTTTGGGGTGATTTTAACAGTAACATTTTATAAAAGTTATCACACGTTTTCTCCTAAATGCACAGAATCATAGAATAGAATCATAGAATCATTTAGGTTGGAAGAGACCCCTGGGATCATCAAGTCCAACCATCAGCCCTACTCTACAAGTTCTTCCCTTACACTAGATCCTTCAACACCACATCTAATCTACTCTTAAACACAGTCAGGGAGGGTGACTCCACCACCTCCCTGGGCAGCTGATTCCACTGACTGTCCACACTTACATAACATCATATAGAAGAGCACACTAATCTAGTCACAATCTGAAGCTCAAACATCACCCAAACCACTTTTTATTTCTGACACAAGAAGCAAGCTTGGCTTTGGCAGATTTGCAGGAATACCTTGTAAATCACTGATAATCTCTGATCCATGACTTCGATCTCTCCTTTCCGATTCTAGAGCTGACTGAAGATTGAGGAAGTCCTTCTCCAGTTTGAGTTTTGCATTCTCTAGCAGGCAGTTCTTATCTTGTAGTTCTCTATTATTAGCTTCCAGTTGCTGGATTTGCTTTGTGCTTTCTGTCTGGTTCTTCCTTAGCCTGGCTGCAGTATCCGCCTCTGACCGCAGCAAAGAATTGGCTTCATCCAACTGAAGATTGATAGAAACGTACTTCAGAAACAATATAACATTTCTACTACAGAATACTAGATTTTATGGATTAAAGAAATAGAATGGAGGGTATTTTAAGATTACTTTTGAACACCAAGACATGACAAGAAAGAAGATATTTTAAACATTTTTTTTATAAAATCTGTACTTCAAACAGCCATTATTTTAAAATATAAACAATAAAGAAGGCATGCCTGTCTTTGGAGCTGATTGATTTTCTCATTGGATATTTGAGAGTTCTGATTCCTCTTTTTCAGATCTTCAAGCTGGTCTTTCAAACTGTTCACTATAACGATAACAATTCAGCGTTGTTATACACTGTCATGAAAAAGCATCAGTTTGAACTATAATTCATTTATTTTATCTTCTAAAAACCCCCATCAGCACAGACCCCCTCAGCATGCTTCAACATACCCTCGTTTTCCAAATTGCGCTTCTTATCCGCTTCATGTTCTGCTTTTCTCTGGTATTCTGTATTCTTGTGCTGAAGAAGAGCCTTCTCTCGTTCTAACTGTCTGACTGCAGACTCTACATTCTTCCTTGAAGTTATCTGGATATATTTTAAAAACAACACCACTAATTACCTACAGAAGAGTGGTATGCTTTAAATGATACGAAGACAACTCACACACTCAGTTTAGTCCATAATGGAGAAAGATACAGCCTATTTGTCTGCAGCAAACAGCTGCAGCGCAACCCAACACATGGTCAAATCCAGCCCAGGACAGGGCTTGGCTGCAGCTGGGAGCTTTTCCAGTTTAAAGACTGTTGAATCATTTGGATTTGACAAATCTGGTAAATGTGCCCAGCAGCCACTCCAGAAACACCCACGTACTGTAAGGTCTTGACATGCGCCTGGATGAGCAACACATTAAGCTGTACACATCCACTAAAGATGTGGCAAATCTGTAGTAGCACTAAGGTGCAAAGTGGGGCAAGAAATTGGGTCCTTTTAACTGATACTGTTTGAATCATAGAATTGTCTAGGTTGGAAGGGACCTTCAAGAACTCTGATAATAAGCCATCACTAAACCATGTCTCTAAGCACTATGTCAACACGTCTTTTCAATACCCCCAGGGATGGTGCCTCAACCACTTCCCTGGGCAGCCCATTCCAGTGCCTAATAACCCTTGCAGTGCAAACATTTTGGAATGGAATGGCCTTCCTCTTCTAACATCGCTACTCTCGCATCTCCATTTTTTAGAGTCATCTAGAGGACATTTATACCACACTGTGCTCCAAATTAAAACCATGGTGAAAAGCAAACGCTGGAAACAAATGTGTAGCTGTCGTACAGAAAGGGTCATGAAAAAATCTGAGCAGTGACAAAAATGTCATGGTTGTGAATATCAAGAAATCACCTGGTATTACTTGCTATAAAAACACAGCTACTCAAAAGTAATTTGCTGTTTCCAAAAGAAAAAAGCCACCCACAAATGCTACTAATTCCAGGAAGAAATACTATGGACTTACCTCTTCATCAAGCTCTTTCACTATCTTCTCTAAACGAGTATTAGTAGACCTGAAGAAATTTGAAAAAAATATTTTAAACCCTGCTGATTATAAAGAAATTAGAATGTTTATGAGTGCCTCATTAATTTTATGTAAGATACTCTATTTTCAGCAATCACATAGGACTGGGGAAATCGCTCAAACAATAGATTCTTATGGAGAGTTAAGGCAAAACCAAACAAATAAACCAACCCCAGTAGTCACAGGAGTAGCATGAATGAAGCCAGCAATTTACAGTAAGGTCTGCTTGCTGGGCTGGGAATACCCAAAGTGGGTCAAAATGCTTTTAAGTGCTCAAAACCAAAAGACGTAATAACATTTCTTTATGAACACACCCAAGATGCCAAAAGCGTCTCACCTGTACTTCTGTTCTAGTTCATCTTTGGCTTGTAACTCGTTACTGAGCTGCTCTTCTAGCTTGCTTAGTTTTTTCTGAAACTGTGTAAAACGTCAAAAAGAAGCACGGCCCACATATGAAAATGCCAGCACACAAAACAAGGGTAATTCAATTAAATAACAAAAAAGGGAAAGCGAGGAAAACGAATTCAATCTTCCACTGTGCTATTTTAAAGCCATCACCAGAAGGTTACATCACTGCAAGGTGTTAATCCTGAGGGTTTTAACGATACAGACCCACAGCAATGAACTGTGCTGCGTTAAATCTCGTATCGCAGAATCAGCTGCCACAGAGTGCGAGTCGTAACACTACAAAGGGCAAAGAGTATTGCTCCTGGCCCTTTGCTGTACTCTTTCTCTGGAAACAGAGACTTTCCACTGGGACAGAATTTTTGAGATAGTCCCAGTCTTTTCTAAATAAAATTAGAAGATAAAAATGGGGGCACATGACCGAATTGGACAATATCCAGAGAATATTACTAGGCATGCTCAATGACCTCACGTAAAGAATAATTTCTTAGTGCAACACAGCCAGAAGCTAAGAAATGATTTTCAGGTTTGGGAATGATTTGTTTTGCTTCGTAAAGTATTAAAAACAAATTGTGAGACAAGTACCTAAGTGTTCATGAAATAATTGATAAATAATAAATTCCCTACTTGTCTTAAGTCTTCAGGCTTTCAAATGCATTTTCCTCCCTTTCCCCTCCTCCTCTACCTCCCCAAACATGAAATGTAAAACTGTGGGGTTTTAGAATACTTTCTATTTATTACAGTTAGAAATTCCCATGACAGGGACACTGAAAAGGACATCAAAACCTCTTCAGAGGTTCACGGCTTGAGAAAATACAAATAAAAAAAGTTGTCAGAAGTGAAATGCAAAGTTTTACCAACTCTGCTTACTCTCACAACATAAAGCAAACATCACAAATGTGAAGCTACAGATTTCTAACAGCAGAATCATTTCTTTTTAAAAGGGAAACTATAAAACTATTAATCTGTCCAGCAACATCTAAAACTATTCATCTATTTCAGCAACGACAGGAAGGAATGAAGTGGAGTTTAACAAACATTTGCATTTAAATTCCTGCTGGTCAATGCATAATGCATTTCCTTTACTTATTTTTTTTCAACTTTGAAAAGGAGTTCTAAGGTTTGAGAAATGCTAACAATTATACTATCTACACTTGAATAATACAAACGTTTAAGTGACAATAATGAAGTAAGGAAGTACATGAAAATTCCACAGCATTCTCCTGTCACCTGCAAATCTAAATTCAGTTGTCAGTCTTCAAAAGCTGGATAAACCTCCCTCATACACTCACTCCAACTGAAGGCATGATTTAAACATTCCTTTATCACTGCAGGTGCCAATTTACTTTTCCAAACTCTGACTAGATCAGTCATGAATCACTCGGGCAAGCGTGGAGCCAAAATTCACCACCTTCCTCGGAGTGATGCTGTTTGTGGCAAACAGAGCCCCACACATTTTCTTTCCCAAACATTCTAGATGCTGAAAGCCTTTGAGAAAAATCTGTATTCATTCATCTTCATACAACAGTACCTCAATGCTTGAGAACAATGGTTTCAAATACAACCAGCTTTCTGTTAAGAACTAGGGAATAAACATTTATGGCATTTCACATTCCCATAAATTATGTAGGAACTTTTTGATTCCTTTCATAATTCGAGTAGCTTTCTTACCTCCTTGCTGTCCTGTAAATAGAAAATATCACTTTTATTGAGGATTATTAAAAGACAAAAGTCCCCCTCCCGAATTTCTTGAAGACTTATATTAGACTTAGTCCTTTCTTAACAGACTTAACCAAATTAGTTAATGAAATTATTAATACTTACAAAAAAAGGCACTAACCTCATTTTTACTAGATTGCACAGATTCATTTTCTCGGCAAGACTGAGAGGAGTCACTTAGCAACCTGTCAAAAACAAAAACAAACCCCTCCAGCTCTTATTCAAGTTTTCAAGAACTCTGGCAACCTTGCCAATCAACTCATTTTACTCAATTCTCTCAAGCCTTAATTTGCCCTACACCGTTCTCAGAATGAAGCTGCTTGTATCTCCATGCGAGTGCATCTTTCTAATTTGAATCTTCTCTTATGTTTAACACGTTTTCAAATCCACAGCAGTTTGTAATTTCTAATTTATAAAATTATTTCTTAACCATTCAAGTTGAGTTCTAGCAAGCTATTATCTTGTGTAAACTTTTTTCTAAAGCCACTAATAAAAAAAGCCATTTTAGAGCTAAGTTATAAATCCATTAGTATTTTAAACCCAGAGAGATTTTCTTAAGAGACTATGCAATTTTGTACATGTAAGAACATTTGTAAGAACAGTTATCAAAATCACCAAAATAGTAGCAAATTATATATTCTTCTTAAATTCTGCATTTTGCATCTTCACAACTGGACACATCAATATAATACAGGGAATAAATTATGTATCTAGAGTGAAAAAAAGGACAGAAGAAAAATTTGCAGATGCATTTCTAAAAATGTATATTGAAGTATCACATACAAATTGTCTCTATAGTAGGTAAATCCTATAAAAGGCAGCTGGTTTCCCACGAAGGCTTTGGGGATTGGAAAGGTTTCCACGTCTCCCTTGTCGTCCTCAATGTCATCAAAGTTACTGCTATCTATATCACTGCTAAGCTCAGGAACAACAGGAGCAGCAGCTATAAAAAGGGGAGAAAAGATCAGCTTCACTCCAAGATTGGCCACATGCTATATACTGCTATCCCTATAATATTGTAAAGGCTACAGTGTGAACTGTCCTGCTAGTTCAATATGCATTAACCACGCAGCAGATCTCTAAGTATTAGTGAACCTTTTTTTTTTAATTTATATTAGTGGCCTAATGCTTAAATATTCTAATGCCCAAAATGTATTTGCTAAGATAATCACATTTAAGAATAGAACTCTAAATACAATCACCATTTTAAGGAACTTTAGGAAATACATGACTTTAGAAGTTGGGATCAAGCTCAAGCTCATGATCTGAACTGACATGCTTTGGTTTTTTGCCTGAAGCTATCAAGTTCACAATGCTTTTACATGAAAAGCAGTAAAACTGACATGACAGTTGTCAAACTAACCTCTTAACTACAGAAACAAAAAACCCCAACCCCAAAACCTAAAACAAAACAGAAGCCACAAAGAAATAGAACCTAATATGCATGGTTTTAGACAGAGTTCTGAAACATCTAGTTCCATCGTTCAAAACATCATTAAAAACACAATAAAGGTGAGGATAATTCCAGTAGGAAAAATGTGTATGTACTATCACACTTACTGATAGAGGTTTTATAATACCAATTATAAATATAGGTTTGAGCAAGATTATTGGTAAATACAAAATACTTAACTTATACAGCTTAAAGTTTTTTTCATTCCTCCTACTGCAAATACTGACGTCAAAAAGCCAAGCAACCACCAGAACTTTTAAGCTAATTTACTTACTCTCTCGAATGTTGTCCCAGTTCCACTGATCACTCTTGAAGAAAGGGTGATGCTTTATTTCTTCTACCCCGTTTCTCCCAAGTCGCACATCCCTAAACATAGCAATGCAACCAAATTCACATTAGGAAAAACAGCCCTTGCTTTCTGTTATTGAAATTCTGAATTGCTCATAAGCAGCCATTTCAGTAAAAATTGTCTGTGTTAACCACAGTAATGCTCAAATAAAATAAAAAAAAATTTAAAACCACCAACCACTGCTCTGTAGTTTCTTAGATAAAATGTACTCTGTTTCTCAGTGTGCGCTCTCCCGGCCACTGCTAAAATGTCCAGAACTTGGAGTCTGCCACGTGGGGAGTAAAACAAGAGAGCACTGAGGCAAAAACTAAGAAAGAGCTAAAAACACAAACAAAACACGCAACACCCTCAGGGGAAAAAAAAAACTGCAGAGGTTCTGTGTCTGCCAAACCACATGCCAAACCTTGAGACGCAAGTGAAGGAAGGTCTAACTGAGTGCACAGAACAGTTATTCAACGCTGGGCTGAAATAAATATTTTAAGAATTCCATCCTCTGCCCCATAACTAACCCTGACACATCTTTTGCTGACATTTGCAGTAAAGTAAATCTTAAGTGTAACAAGAAACTTTTAGTTTGGCCAAAAAAGTCTCTCTTAAAATTATCTCCAAGAGCAGGACAAAACCACCACCTGTAGGAGAACTAATCAACTCAGTGCTGATTTCTTCTTCAAGTGCTCCAGCAGTGACCACGCATATGGAAAGAAGGCATCTGTTTCAAATAAATCCCTCAAGTACTGCATTAAATATAAACAGGAAGACCAAAACACGTAGGGGAAGTGCACCTCGCTGCATCTACATTAATAAATTCTATTCGTATTTGCTCTCTACCCTTCAGCTACTAAGGTTGAAAACCTCTGTTAAAACACATCCTTCCTGAGTAACCGTGACCTTGCTCAACAGAGCAAACAATATCTCTTTGAATGCAAAAGCCATTATAAGGCAATTTTTTCCCCTGATCTCTCATTCTGTAAAGGCGAGATTTTCTGCTGCAGCCAAGCTCAAGGGGAACACAGGAAATCCTAAGAAGACATCATCAATCCAGAGGTAACTGTGAACTGACAGCATGCTTTTCAATCAGAGGAACTGAATGTCATCTCTTCTTTCAGGAACTGAGGAAAATGTAAGCGTTCAAGTGAAAAAAAAGCTCGCACAGCTTAATATCAATAAACACCTCAGTTCCACAAAGGGAGACCTCTAGGATCTATTTACAGCCAAAACAATACCCTTGCTGGTTTGTTAGCCAGACTTGCCAATTAATATAACAAAGTGAATGACAAAAAGCTCAAACGTTCTAAGAAAGGTTAAACAAACTCAGTCAATACATGCTTATTTTCACAGAAGTATTTGTTTTCACTTTCTTAAGTAACACCCGCTTAAACACCGAGCACAATTTGGTCCCTGCCTCAGAGCTTACAAATTACTTTTAACCTTCCAGGTGTGTTACAGTGTTATTCACCACAACTGGAAGGATTTGTCGGGCACAACTCGTGTTGGTAACAAGAGCTGTCACAACTTGTCATAGAAATAATATACAATGCCTGGAAAAAACACCCCAAAAGAAAAACTAGGGAACAGGAGATCTGGCTGAAGAGATCTGAGCAGAGATTAGGTGAAGTAATGAAAGGAATTATTTTTTACAATGTACAGGTGCTAATACCATCCAAACTGAAAACAGCACCAGACTAATACACGGACTCACCTATCAGTTAAAAAGGCACAGATAAGGTTCTTTGCATGCTTTGAGATTTCCACATCATCTGGGAAATGTAGCGAGTTCTTATGATCCATAATTTTACTGTATGTTCCTACTAGTGAGTCTGCATAAAAAGGAGTATCACCTGGAAATAAAATAGTAAATTGACTGTGATTTTGAATCATGTTCAACTTTTCATGCAAGTTGAAAAAGTCAAAAGATAGAAAGAGAAGTCTACAAGCAATTTTACCTAAAATAGTCTTTTATTAAAAAAAACTCAACCAAGCAAACAGTAAGCTTGGAATGCAGGGTACAAAGTAACATATCCTACTAAAAAGGCTCGTTCCCTGAAATACCTGAACCATTTTTGCATTCTGCAAATCACTACCAAACTTTTGCCCAGTAAATTACACCTTCTGTGCTACCTGAATTTACATGATGGCTGACAGCCACATAAATCCCTTTTTTAAGTGCTTCCACGGGTATAACGGATTGAAATTCTTTAAAGATTTGCTAATGCACATTTGCTGGAAAGAATCCACCAAAGCTCTCCAAAGATGGTTCCAGAGACACACAGGTCTGCCATGCCTCCCCCCTGGAGCTGCCTAAGGCAAGTCAGCTCCGAGCAGAAGCCTTCACAAGCTGTTACTGCACTCTTAAATTCACATTATTAAATCTTGTTGACTGGTACATTTTATTAGCTTGGGTGCCCATATTAACATGGGCAGGTNAAAGAGACCCAGCTCCCTCAGTCTTGTTCCTCTCTCTCAATCATCTTGGTAGATCTTTCTCACCTCAAGGTTTGCAGCGCATGCTTTAGTTAAGTCTAGTTTCTTTGCCAATATCCCCTAAGAAAGGCAAAATCAGGATAACTGAAAAGAATCAATACTGATAAAGGTAAATGACATTCAAGTTAACTGACAACATTCTGAACACATGAATGTTTCGGGTCAGCAATCCAGAGGCTGCAACTTCTATATAAATCCTTTCTCACAACTACTCCATAGATTCACTAGAGAAGGTGAACAACTGATGGTGGGAGCTCAGCTCCTTCCTTTGCCCTTCTGTGATTTAGGCCACACCTCGAAACTATCCTCACTCACGGAACTAATGTCAGGATTCATCCCGTGACTGACACTTTAGCTTGTAGTTAAGCGTGCAGGAACAAGCAGTACTGGTTCCATTAGTACTGCATCGTTACTGAAACCAGAACAACTGAACACTTTCTGTGCTTTCTTTAAAGTGTAAATTTTTTTAAGACTGTATCTGATATGTAAATACAAACAAAAATTGATACTTTTTACCGGGTGTGGGATATAAAGAAACTAGGTAAGAATCCTCTTGAAAAAAAAATGTTTATTAGAAGGATAAAAAGGAAAGAATCCTCCCCCTCAGATAAAAGGGAAAAACAAAACAAAAAAGAGGGACTGAGAAAACATTCTGGACAGCTATGTCCAATATTTTAATAACTGAAGAATTTTATTTATCGCTAAAATTGTTTCTGAGAGACTATTCATTACAAAACAGTTTTTGTAAGTCAAAATGCTTTAACTCTGAAAGACAGAGATTGTAATAGCACCATAAATCCAAATGTCTTTCCTGGCTCAGGATACCAGAAATATCAAATTTGCAATACTTCCAGAACATGCTGATTTGGATTTTTAATAATTATATGTTCAATTCCATCCTTCTATAATCAGTATTTTGCTACCAGGCTATAATACTGATCCTTACTGTATTTTAAGATGCAGATGACTCATCTCCTTAAGAGATTATATTCTATGTTCGTTGCCATAGCAGTCCAGTGCATTTTACTGGAAAATCCTGACTCAAGCATAAAAGAAAGAATCAAGCCATGCTTCCACAGTCATTTCTCCTAAGAGAAGCCTTTGCTAATGCTGGGGGGGGGAGGAATGGAGGGGGGCCGTGTGGGGTTGGGTGGAAAGAAAAGGAAAAAAGGAAGAAAAAGAAAAAACAGAAAGGAAAAGAGAGAAAAATTAAGGTGGACAGTCCCACCCTTCCCATTCCTTTCCCATTTCTGCATCCCTGAAAACTCAGTACTGCCTCTGAGGTGGTGCAAACTTTCATGAGACGGTGAGGTAGCTGGCCCCAGTTAAAACTATTCTAAGAATTAGTTTTAAGCTGAGCCAAGTCAGGGAACTAATCACTGAGGAGACAGGCGAGCAACTGTCACAGCGTAACAGCGAGAGAGAGCAAAGAGAACAGGAATGAAGCAACAGCATCGACCAGAAGTCAGAAGCTGTGTGAGATAGTGAGGTACAAGCAGCCCCCTTGCAGCTGAAGACTAAATAGTAATCTCATTAGCAGAAGAAATGACTACTTACCAACCAGCATCTCAAAAAGGAAAACTCCTACAGACCACCAGTCACATTCCCGTCCATAATAGCCGTCACCCCCTTGCGATTTCAGGACCTCGGGCGATATGTAGTCAGGGGTTCCCACGGCCGTATCGCAGCGCACCATACCTGTCTGTGCAACAGGGACAATTCCAACAGCTCAGTTAAAAGCACTGCTGAGGCTTTAAACAAACCGTCTATGGCTACACCAGGAGACATAAGAAACATAGACCAAAATATGTGGTTTGAGGAATGTGTTCAAAAGACTCTGTTGAAATGACAGTTTCTAGTAACGTGCTCTCTCCTGCCGACTCCACAGCAGTCTTTCTTGATGACATCTTTCAAAAATTGACCAATTTTATTATCATTGGTTTCAATACGAAGCTACACTGAATATTAGACTGTTTGTTATCTCACTGAATTCAAGGAAAAATTTCAGAATAATTCTGGCAAGCTATGAGTTCTAGGTCCTAGATAGCAGATACACAAAAATTTTGTCTAATTTGGGCAATAAATCAAGTTATAGGTAAATTTTTAAAGTTACACTTTGTCTTTTATTTAAACATAGGAAAAAATAAAAGGAAAAGCTGTTTTTAAAGAATAGCAAAGCTTTTATTAAGAAAAAAAAAGTTATTTTCATTAATATATTAACACAACTGTAGTGTTGGAATGATTCCTCATCCTCTTTGCTTCACACTGAGAGACTAAAACTGCAGGGGCTAAATGACGCAGCAGCAGCAGCAGCAGATCTGCCAGCACACTGGTTTGGACTTACCAGCCTTGCTTCCCTTAATCAAATTCACTGCATTCATCCAAGAGAGACCAGATGGGTGAATGAATTGAAATCCTGGATAAAGTTAGAGAAGTACCAAAACTACGCTCATCCTTTATTAAGTCTCTCAACCTGAAAACTTTTCTAAGTCATCTTACAAAGTTCTTCATGCATTTTGCCACCAACATGAATGGCAATACATAGTAACTTTTTATTTTTATTACAGAATATTAGCAGCAACCACTAAAGTAAAAAAAAACATATTTAGAAAAAGGAAGAGAATCATTTTGCTTTGGGAGTTGTATTAACATGAAAAATTAAGACAGCAAATTGAAGTATTTCTTTTCGCACAGAATTGCCTAAAGCTTTTATTTACGTCCTAAACCATAATCCTGGAAATCATGACCTGGCAGCAAAAACTAAAGTGACTACTTAATGCTGCAGAGACCCATGGAGCATTTCAAACGTCCTCCTGTTAAACGCCTATCATCATTATCAACTCTGTGCTGAAGCTGAAGCCTGAAGGATGTTTTAACTTCTCAATTCCAGAATGAAGAGCAGGTTAACTTCTGATTTCTGTACTATGAACCAGATAGCCCATAGCTTGATCATCCTGGTATAAGAAAATGAAGTTAACTCTTTTCAGAAGATCTAATCCATTCCTTGAACAAAGAATACATATTAACGTATTTTAACATGGGAAATAAACTAAAGCCCAAAGGCTCCAGAAAAGAAAAAGGTGATGAGTATGACTTGGGAGGTGATGGTCCCGCTCTACTTGGCACTGGTGAGGCCCCATATCGAGTACTGTGACACTGTGATAGTTTTGGGCCTCTTACCATAAAAAAAGACACTGAAGTGCTGGAGAGGGTCCAGAGAAGGGCAACAAAGTTGGTGAGGGGTCTGGAGAGTAAGCCTTATGAGAAGAAGCTGAGGGAGCTGGGGTTGTTCAGCCTGGAGAAGAAGAGGAGGCTGAGGGGGGACCTGATCCCTCTCTACAACTACCTGAAAGGAGGTTGTAGAGAGGCAGGGGTCGGTCTCTTCTTCCAAGTCACAGGTGATAGGACAAGAGGAAATGGCCTCAAGTTGTGCCAGGCAACATTCAGATTGGATATTAGGAAAAATTTTTACACTGCAAGGGTTATTAGTCATTGAAATGGGCTGCCCAGAGAAGTGGTTGAGATACCATCCCCGGGGGTATTTAAAAGACTGGCTGACATAGTGCTCAGTGACATAGTTTAGTAATGGGTTGTTGTTTTTAACCAGTTAGGTTGATGGCTGGACTAGATGATCTCAAAGATCCCTTCCAACCTAGACAATACTATGATTCTATGAAATCTACAACTGAGAACATGCAAAAAAAGACCTGGCACAAGGCAGAAAGCACTAGTTGAAAAGCTTGCTTGTAACAGCAGTAAGGTGCACAACCCTACAGTTCTCTGCAGCTAAAGCCTCTCTTTGCCTTGAGCGCTGGAGGAACTGCTCCAGGCTCGTATGATTCCCCTAACCAGTAGGACTGCGACATTTAAACAAGGTCTCCAACACTGGTGCATGTCCCTCTCTTCCTTACCCAAGTGGACAAAGACAACAATTGAAAGGCTGAGTCACTCAGTCACTCACAGCTGAAGCCACCTGAATCCCTCCCTGGGTAAGGAGCGTCTTTAAAAACAAAGTCACCAAAGCAGTTCTGAAAAGTTTCTCTCAAGATCGCAGCCTCAGTCACAGCCTCATCACCTCGACACCTAATAACACCCCATTTCCCACTCCTCTATAATTAATACAGCAAAACAAAAACAATTTTAACATGGTGTACAGGTTTATGTTTTATGATGTCTTATGCAAACAAAGCAAAGGTTGTGCCAAAAAAGCCCTCAGCCATACCCAGGCCTGCTGGCTGGTATATAGCAACATGAAAGCCTCTTTCCAATGGCATTACAGATGCTAAAGAACTCCAGGTAACCATGTCTTAAGTTTTCAGACAAGATGTCAAAGAACTGAGCAGTAAAACAAAATGCAGTATTTCTAGAGTTAAAAGGGCACTGTGTGCTAACATCAGTTTTCAGCAGACTGTATCTCTCTGAAGCACACACAGCCTCAGGAACAGATCTGAAAATGCATTCACAGCACATTGGCAGGGACCTTCAAAGATCATCTGGCCCAACCTGTCTTGGGAAAGGGAGCCTAGATGAGATTATCTAGTAGCCTGTCTAATTGCACCTCAAAAACTTCCAGCGATGGGGATTACTACCATGTCCCTGGGGAAGGTGGTCCATTATCGCCTGAATATAACATTTCCAGATTTCTGCTCCTCTCATTTACACACTAGTTCTTTGAAAGAACTTGGGTGTTGCTCAGTAGGTATTTTGAAGTGCTGGATGCTCTTAATACCACAGTTGGGCTAGCCTCTATGATCTCTGGCATCAAAGCCAAGTAAACAGGGAGTACATGGCATCTTGACAGTCCCTACATTCTGCAGGATGATTTCAGCCTTCTGTGCTTCAGCATTTGAAGAGATCTAAAGGGTGCTGTTTTGTCTTGACAAAGTGTTACTCCCGCGTTTCAAACACTAAGCCTCTGTTTTACGCCTGAGTAGCACACTTACTACACAGTTCTCATACAAAGCTGCTTTTGGGGAGTCTCAGACCAACTGTTTTACCTGAGACTTTTCTTGTAACTTCAAAAGATCATGGTGGATCTTGGAACTCCATCTTGAGGGAGGCTCCTTCAGCTATGTGAGAGATGTGCAGTGAAGAAATAAGAGTGTCCACCAGACATAGTACCTTCCCACAGCTTACGACAACTCATCGGTGAGGCTGTAGTGCTTCCTAGCATCATTCAGAATTGTTTGTCCCCGTATTTCTTATAAGGCCCTTCAGGTATTGAAAGGCCACAATAAGGTCCCCCCAGGCTGAACAAAGCCATAAAAGAGGTTCTTCATAAAAGAGGTGTTCCTGCCCTCTGATCATTTTTATGGCTCTCCTCTGGACTCGCTCCATCAGGTTCACGTTTTTCTTGTGCCAAACAAGCTGGCCACAGTAGCCCGGGTGGCATCTCACCAGAGCAGAGCAGAGAGGAAGAATCATCTCTTCAGACTGCTGGCCATGCTTCTTTTGATGCAGCCAAGGACACAGTTGGCTTTCTGGGCTGCAAGAGCACATTGCAAGCCTATGTACAGCTTTTCATCCACTAACAGCCCCAAGTCTTTCTCAGCAGGGGTGCTTTGAACCTCCCTGCCAACCCAGTTGCAGGACCCTGCACTTGGCCTTGTTGATCCTTATGAGGTTCACACAGGCACAATTGAGCTTGTCCAGTTCCCTCCTGATGGCATTCTGTCCCTCAGGCATGTCAACTGCACCACTTGGTGTCATCTGCAAATCTGCTGAGGGTGTGCTTGATGCCACTGCCTACATCACTGGTGCTGATATTGAGTAGTACTGGTCCCAAAATGGACCTCTGAGGGACCTCTCCATCTGGACATTAAGCCATTGACCACTACACTCTGGATGTGACCATCCAACCAACTCCTCATCCACCAAATCAGGCTTTCATTCTTCATGGAATTCTTTTCAGTATATAAGAGCTGGATAGTGCTCATGTGCCCAGATGAGGTGTTACCACCACAGCCAGGCACACAGCAAGCTGCAGACAATGGACTGCAGCAAGAAGTATCCAGCAGAGTCTTGGCCAAACTTCAATGAGAAGCTGAGTTTTGAAAAGAGGAAACGTTCCCTCTTTCAGCTAAATGGCCTAAACTGAGATGATAATCCCAAACATGCCTTCTTTAAGACACATCTCTTTTTAACATATATCCTCTAAACCTGTGGTCTTCTAAAAGCTCAGTTAGCACAAGGCAGCACTACGTACCAAGCCTAGTAGCACTAGCCATTCCTGCCTCTGTCAAAGCCAACCATGCTACTGACTAGTTTCTTACAGAAAGCCTGAAGATGAGAGTCTGATGAGACCTGCCCTGGGCTACCTTATCACAGCTAAATACCAAAAGAGAACACAATTCCTAACTAAAATTTTGAAGTCAACACTATTGTTTATGCAATTAAAGAAATACCTTGTGGCAAAAAATAATAAATAAATAAATAACCAAAAACCAAACCACAAAGCCCAAAACCTTCACAATGGAGTAACATGAACAGGTCAGTCCCTTTTATCTGGGAAGACATCACTGAAACACTTAGCAATTCTTCCCACATACTGGTAAGCAGGAACTCTGCCCCAAGTGTCTGTAATGGCCTGGAAGACTTAAGAGGACACTGAATTCAACTCCACAGTAAAGGTCAAAAAAGCCTCTCACCAAACTGCAGCAGAATTTTCCTGGGCTCTCAACAGCATAAGGAAGATGATAATATGCACAACCACTAAAAGAATTCCAAATCAGAAAAAAATAAGTATTGGGCAAGCATGTATTTTCTAGAAATCATCCTGCCAACATCAATATTACATTTACACAGCTGGGATGTGTTCATGTTTTGTAAGAAGTAGCATGAGATTTGGAGACAATCCAGAAGCTCTCAACTTCAAAAGCTTCCTGTATAAAAGATTTTTGCCATTCCACTGAGTCTGAGAAACATGAAGAACTTCAAATGTAAGCTGTTAAAAAATTAACTTCTTTAGGAGATCTCTAGTTCATTGATGATGCCCAGTCCAGACTGGAGCTCACTGTAACTCTTTATGAGAAATGTGCTTCTCACATTTATAACTACATTTCAGTATCCCATTCATTTAACAACAACATCAACGAAAAACAAAATCCAAACCAAAGAAAAATAGGCTGAGGTTCAGCATTTCTGGGATCTCTAAGATGGCATAAGGGATCACCCGTCTTTGTAATTTATATTAAGAACTTTTTGATGCTTTTTCATTGTTTCTTCTGACAAACATCAGATTCCCTTAAGACCTATGGTATATTAATTGAAAACCAAGATTAGTTTTTTTAAGGACTAAATTAAGAGATCAAGTACTGCTTTTTATTTTTTCAATTAAATTAAGTGCTGTCCCCTAAGATACTGGCAAGTAAATCATCAACGTGGAGGTGAACAAGCTATCTGCTGTTAGAGTAACAGCTCAGACATCAGCAAAACTAAACAGAGTACTGAGCCTCAATAAACAGCCCTAGTTGTTCCATGACATTAATATATTGTCACAGGAAAGAGAAAAAACAAACCCTAACCAGAGACAGTACTTCTGGATACAGCTGAAAAGACATTAACTTAACGATGAAAATGTAAATTACGTAGATTGCAGAGATTATACCAAGCACTGCCTAAACAATACCAGGGCTGGGGGGAGGTGGGGGTGAGGGGTGGTGGAGGGAGATGTCTGAGAATTTAAAGCAAATAAGCTTAAACTGATCATCCTTGACAACATTAATACTGAAGCCTTTCAAAGGCCAGGCAAATTGTAACACACATTCATACACAGCTGTTTTAAAATCACACCTAATTTTTTTTCACAGGAAGAACGTCTTCTGTAAATTACAGCATAATATTGTTTGTCAGGAAGATTTTAAGACTGCAAACTACAAAAGGTAGCTTTATTTAAGTCTCCCTTAATAATATAAAGTATTACATCTGGTTAAAAATAAAGCATTCTTATATAATCTCACTAGAAAAAAAAGTGTATTTGGCTGCACATGGTAAATTCTGGAAACAATTAAAACTTGACAAATAGCCACCACAATTTTAAGCAATACATCAGGTACAACTGCTGCCTTACTGTGACCTCATTTTAATGACCGCTAGAGGATGCTATAAGAACAATTAGAAACAAACAACAAAAAACCCCCACCAAATAATAGGGACTGTATCTTGCCTATAAAATAATTTCATTTACAGAAAAATGTCAATTTATTAACTGCTGCAAAGTTACCAATGTTGAAAAACCAGGATTCATCTTATAAGCTTTTCAGATATTTGGCAAAAAAATGAACCTCAGAATTTCATAACCACACATGCTTTCAAAGATAACAAAAAGTAAGTTGACATCCTTCTTCCGTGTGCCAGAGCAGTTTATTGCAGACAAGGTTACACTGTTCAAAGCACCCTTGTATTTAAAACCAGAAGACAAGGAACAGCTTTCCAATAAAGTCGACCGTTTGATGAATACTCCTTTGGGTGTTGTAATTCATAAGAAAGTAACCTTAGAATTGCAGTTTTATAGACAGTAAATTATGCAGATGCATACTTACTTCATCCATTTTCATGCAAGTGCCAAAATCTGCCAGCTTCAGATGCCCGTACTTATCCAAAAGCATGTTGTCAGGCTTCACATCCCTGTGTATCAAGCCCATGGAGTGAATTGCATCAAGAGCAAGAACAACTTCAGCTGTATAGAACTTGGCCCATTTCTCAGGCACATCGTAATTGCTCATAAGGTTTACAAGATCTCCACCTGGCATGTATTCCATTACCATGTACAAGTATTTGTCATCTTGAAAGGCACAAAATAGCTGCAACATTAAAAAAATAGAAAAAGAGTGCAATTATTTTTTACAGACATCTAGAAAAAACAATAACACGCTTTATCTTGAAATTTCATTAAACCCAAGCAGATGTAACTTTATTTTTTACATTCAACCTAAATGTTCTATTAATTTTGACTACCTTGAAGTTTACTGAACTTCAAATCCTCCTCATTTTCAGTTTTTAGGAAAGCAAGAAGCATTTCCTGATTATTTCAGTAGTACATGTATACATACATGTACTATCTATGCATCTATATATCCATGCTTCCTAGCATTAAAAAGCATCACGGAACCAAATGCAAAGTAGGAAACCTGAGAAAGGAAGCATCACATACTGATTTGAAAACAGCTCAACAGCAAATAGCAACCTAGACTCTTTCTAAATTCCATGTATTATAAACCTCCTTATCTCTATACGTTTACAAAAGCACTCATCACTCCTGATTTTGTTCTAAATCTACACATGTATTGAAATCAGAAAGAAAAAAAACAAACCTGTTTCTGCAGACAACTAACTAACACAACACATTTGATACACAACAACATTATAACACATAACCAAACAATATTACCCTTAACTATAAAATAACAGTCTGGTATAGGTTGCAGCAAGTATGTTTCCTACTGGCACGACAGTGACATTAAGTTTAGTCTCTTTAAAATGTAATTCAGACCTAGAGTGCTGATTTCACTCAGCAATCACAAGGTCTAAAAATGGCCCAAACCAGCAAAAAGCAGTACCATCAGATGTTCAACGACTAGTGTGAAAAAGCTGCTGAAATTCTCTCACCTTATTTCTCAGGGAATACTGTCCTTATACATCAAAAACTAATTTTCTTCGCTTCTTTAAGTTACCCACACAAAATTCAAAGAGAATTGAAAGGATTGTGTGGAAAGAAGAATATAAAAAAACAGGGAGTTGGTGGAGGGTGAGGAACCATGAAAGGCAGGAACGATGTTGTTAAGGTAATTTGACCTTTAGATTAAAATTTATTGCATAGTAGTGATAAAGACCTATATAATTAATACATATAAATTGTACTGTATTTACTTTCACAAATGGATAGTACATACAATATCCAACATGCTAGTGCATTTGGTCATTAAGATCTAAATTAAAATACAAAGTAGTCTCTGTATTCTCATATATTAATATAACATTATAATAAATGACAACATTATGCCTTTCTACAGCACTTCAGTTATAGCCCTCAAGCAATTTGATAAAGAAAAAAGCCACCACCACCCCTGCCACACACACACGCAAAACACCCCCACACCAACAAACCCACCAAAATTACCTACGACTCTGGCTTCACTTGTTTTTCACATTAAAAAAAAGAAGACAGAGAGCAGCAGTGTGATCTGTCCCAGATTTTAGCTCAGAGCAGGACCTACGTTTTCTCAAAACCAGCTCCTTGTCCTACCCCCTGGACCACATTACCTAAATAGATCACATTAATACACTTCATCACAGAAGGCACAACTGCGACTGCAGTTTAATTTGTCTGCTATTTATGAGCAAACACACAATTTCTAACATGCTTGCTACACTTTCCTTAGAAAACTGAGTGTCACACATTTCTCATTACTTTCAACTACATGTGAAAAATAAAATAATTCCAGACAACTACTCTTATTAGAGCAAAACCAAAGAACTCAATAAAAATTAATCTATTTGGTTAAGTATTTCTGCTAAATATAGGCAAGAACACAGAATAAGCTCAGAAGAGCAAAACATCTAATAAGAAAACCTTGTAAAACATTTCCTGCATATGCGAGGTAAAGTGTTATGAAGAATATATGAAAAGCTTAATGCCAGTCTTATTAAATATACAGAGGCATGGCAATACATGTGGAAGTGTTTTAATATATTCATTAGTTAATGAAACAAAGTACTAACAGTTTCTCTAAGCATATGCTTTCACTACTCACTTTATTAATGGCTGTAATTTACCAGTTACAACCTATTGCAATATTCAGTACTAATTCTTCCCAAAGGCATAATTTGTATTACAAACTGATGATGATGCATGTCATGAGACAGCTCCGAGCACTGGTGTTCGAGACCAGCTGAAGAAGTCAACTTCTTCATTGCCTGGATATCACTTCAGAGGCGAGATGCAGCAAGTGACCACCAGACAGGAGATGGATTCAAGAAAACCAGTGCTACAACCTCCTGTGCTGCAAACCAGGAGTGTGCACTCATTCAACTATTCAAATCGCAGCTGAAAAAGCAGTAACTAATCAAAGCACTCTTAGTACTAATTGCCTTAGTACTAATTGCTCTCAACTGACTCTGCTGTGAGAAAAGACTGGAAATAATGTTGACATTTGTTTCTAAATTTCTATATGGAATTTTTCTTAGTTGGAAAGGTAACCTTCTATTATTCCTAATAATTGTGGGGATGCTTTAAAAATTTATTTAATTCCATTTTATGATGCATATGGAATAGCTAAAATGTAAATTAATCTGCTCTCTAAGACAGCCAAATACACAAACCTCAGTGAAACTACTGCAAATACATAACTTTGAAAAGTAAAATCTGAACCTAAACCATTATTTCAGTTTAAATATAAATACAAAATCAGCTCACGACTGGGAGAGACTTATGGTTTTGTTATTATTATTTTCTTACTTATCTTCCTTACCTGAACGACCCACGGACTGTTGGCGAAGGCCATGATATCTCTTTCTTCCCAGAAAAAGGCTGAATCTGATCTCTTGATCATTTCAAATTTACTAAGTAGTTTCATTGCATAAACCTTCTGTGTCATTTTATGGCGAACCTGTTGGTTCAGAAAGAAGAGAAACAACTTTTCTTAAAAGCTTTCTAAAAAAAATTTGAATACCAGCATAGTATACTTCTCCTATATGCAAACTGCTTTCTGGGATGCAATGCCTCCAGGTCTTCATATACCCTATTTTCTACACAGCAAGGATTTCTGAACTTCCAAACCTGCAGAGAAAAAACTAAGACCTGCTCCAAAAAACCACACTGCAGGGGTGGAACAAGAAGGATGCCAAATGAAGGCAGATATGCCAGAGCCTGGCCAACTGCTGTAGCAACCCCAGATGAGGAGTTGCAGGGCCATGCCTAAAGGTGGTGGGAGGACTTGGGAGGTAGCTTTTCTCTTGGAGATGCGCTGACACAAGCCTATGTTCTTCCTCATTATGGCTATGAGCATAAAAATGAGCTGACTCCAGTAGTCTGCTTCTTCAAACTGAAACTGCTAAAAAAAACCCAACAGAACAAAACCAATCAACCAACCAACCAACCAAAAAAGCCCCAACCCAGATCTTAAAATGAGGAAAGTAGTTCATTCAAATATGAGGAAAAACGTATTTCCGGTGAGGGTGCCAGAGCCCTGGAACAGGCTGCCCACGGAGGGTGTGGAGTCCCCTTCTCTGGCGACCTTCAAGCCCTGCCTGGATGCAGCCCTGAGTGATGTGCTCTGGGCAATCCTGCTTTAGCGGGGGAGTTGGACTAAATGATCTCTAGAGGTCCCTTCCAACTCTGACAATTCTGTGATTCGTTAAAGAACTGGACTGCTCTTAACATTTTCTGAGTAATTGTGCCTCCTAATCACTCAGGACACTGGAAAAAAATATAAAATAATTCTCTTTACATAAGAAAAAGGAAATGTTTATCTTCCCCCCCTCAAAAGTTTCACCACGTAAGGAGAAATAAACCATAACTCTCTTTACATTTTCATATTCTGAACATCATCTATTCATTGCATTCACTCATGCTAGAGATCCTACAAGCAGTCCAGTTCATCCTGGTCCAATTTTTGCTTTTCACAAAAAAAGATTCGTCACATAACTTTTCTTAAGTAGCTAATAAATTTACTTTAGATGGTGTAAAATCAATAGCATAAATCTTGTTGGAAAGCTAGAATTAAAATTTTAATAACAAAATCTGAAAATGTTTTGGAAAACTTAATCTGAATACAGACACGAAACAAACTCTTTACAGCACAGACTGCAAAGTCATTACCCTGGGAATGAACCAATGCTAGATTTAGGCTACTTTATGAAACCATTTTCCAATGAAAGGACCATTTTTTTTAATATCCTTGAAGGTTCCTCACAGAAATCAAGGTGAGAAGTATTCAGCTGTAAGATGTCTGAGTCAGCAGAAAAAAAATAAATTAACTGCATATTAAGTTCCTGCATATTTTTGTCACATGAAAAGAAAAGATTCAGTGAACTAATTTGTGAAATCAGAACCAAATGGTTACAACTTTCTGGTACGTTTAAAAACCTGACATTTAGTAAAATAAACCACGTCCCTTAAACTTTTAGTTTTACACAACGTCTAATTACATTACTAGAAAGAATGTTTAATAAACTCTTTTCCTGAATAGCTCTAAGTGTTTCAGGACCATTCTGTCTGCAGGGCAAAGCTTCAGACAGGCACCTATATGGTCTACAGACCTGGGAGCATCAGTCTCCAGCTCCTGAGGAGCTATAAAGGCTAATGCTGCTGAAGCCAACAGGAATGTGCTGTAGGAATAGAAGCAGCTTTGGAGGAGGCGGGGTGGGGGCGGAGAGGAATAATTGGAAAGAGTGAGAATGTGAACAGAAATCCGGTTATTTATGAATTTATGGTTCTTGAAATTGGAACTTTTTGCTCTCAAGGTATAGGTACAAAAATTTTAGGATTAGCATTTTGCATAGTTGAACAGTAACTACCAACCTTCTGTATAGCCAGATCAAAGACCCTCCAACCAAACACCAGAACAGAAACACATTATCTACGTGCATTAACAACCCTATAAGAATTATTTTTTTTAAGACATTAACAATTAACCAGCTAACGAAGGTGTCCTAGAAAGGATTTTGAAAGCTACCGTCTTCCCGTTTACTAATCCCACATGGGATTATTTACAGACCCAGTGGTGCACCACAGACTACACACCATGAAGTAGAGCTGTTGTAGACCAGCGACCTGGAAAAGATACTGCTTAATTGAAGATTAAAGTCTCAAAAAGTCAGCACAGCGTGAAGAAAACTCATGTACAAAAGAAAACAAGAGGGGTAGGAGACCCAGAAATCAGTGTCTGGGGTCCTCTGAGGTACAGCCAGTAGGTTATTACTTGGCCAACTTCTTGAGGAAAGCCTGGAAAGCTGCCTGGCAGAAAAGGACCTGGGGGTGCTGATTGACAAGTGGCTGCATATGAGTGAGTAGTGCGCCCAGGTGACCAAGAAGTCAATAGCATCCTGGCTTGTATAAGAAATAGTGTGACCAGAAGTAGGGAGGTGACTGTCCCCCTGTACTCAGCACTGGTGAGGCCACACCTTGAGTCTTGTGTCCAGTTCTGGGCACCTCAGCACAAGAGATATCAAGGTGCTGGAGCGAGTGCAGAGGAGGGCAATGAAGCTGGTGAAGGCCCTGGGACATAAATCTTATGAGGATTGAGGGAGCTGGGACTGTTTAGTTTGAGGAAGAGGAGGCTGAGGGGAGACCTCATCACTCTCTACAACTGCTTGAAAGAGCATTGTAGAGGTTGGTGCTGGTCTCTTCTCACAGGTAATTAGCGATAGAACGAGAGGGAATGGCTACAAGCTGCAGCAGGGTAGGGTTAGGCTGGACATTAGGAAAGGATTCTTCACCAAAAGAGTGGTCAGTCACTGGAGTCAGCTGCCTAGGGAGGTGGTGGAGTCCCCATCCCTGACTGTGTTTAAGAGTAGATTAGATGTGGTGTTGGGGGATCTGGTGTAGGGGAGAACTTTGTAGGGTAGAGCTGATGGTTGGACTTGATGATCCCAAGGGTCTCTTCCAATCTAAGTGATTCTATGAAAATGTCAAGACAGGTTCCTTTTCTGTACAAAACTCAAGGAACCAAAGCAATGACTATCATGCTGGCAGACCCAAAGGCTGTGTGTCATGCCATGCCTCACAGGTGAAAGACACACTGGCGATGTCACTGTTTCCTTAGATCACCATTGTGGCCCCCGGTCACAGCCTACTTAGCTGCTAACCACCCAGCTATTTATCCAGAGCTTTAGTTGTACATACGTCTATTGGCTCATATAGCAGATTATTCATGTATTAAACTGTCATGATGTTTCAATTTCTTCCAACTGTTTAAATGAACTGCCAAATTTAAACATCAGCTCACCAGAGGAACTCTCAAAATAGGTAGGAAAATCCCTTCATGCCATCAGACTGAGTAATACAGCCTCATTTAACTTATGAAAATGCATTAAGAAATAAGAATTTCCCCCTACTCATCAATCCAAGCCTACCAAGAAACAAGTATGCACAAAATGCACCCATGATTTTTATAGGAATCGTGTCAGAAAACAATCTGTAGGTAGAGAAAATAACATATCCATGTGAAGTTATCAGATTGAGTACATAGTATTGGTAATGGTACTGTCTCTTTTATGATCAAAGAAAATTAAGAGCCTAGAGACTAATTAATAAAGCCAAAATACAAACAGGGCACTAAAGTCCATGTACTGACAAATTTTCAGGTAATAAACCACAACTGCTTTATTTGCATTACTACAAACGTGTACATCAGCAGTGGCTGGAGAACTAAACCTAATAAACTTAATGGAGCAAACTAAACCAGCTTCTGTTGGCATATGCCATAGGCCATGACAGCCGCTGGTGTGCCACACTAAGAAAGCACATGGTAAAGACTGTATCACCCAGACCATCCTTTACTAGCCAACACAAGAGAGCATTAGCCTTGCTTTGGTTTCCCATTCCAGCACGTGCTGAAGTCAGTCATTGTGGTGTCGCTGCACCGTTACAGCACTCTGGCATTAGACCTGGGAGAAGGGACTGAGGGTACGTTTCCATTTCAAGACAAGAGGATTTTTCCTCAAGTGAAAACAAACAAGAGGCGCCCAGGATGTGCTTTCATAAATTACTGTTTCTGCATAAACCACAAGTAACATATTAAGCACCATAATTCAATTTTTCTGTCTGCCCTAGACACCAGTCACTTTTAATTCACGGCGCTGCAGAAGAGGAGACGTGATCTGGCAGCTGGCAATTATTTTCTTAGCTTTCCCCATCACTACAGACCCAGGAAAGCCAGAGGGTTTAATACTTTTTAATAGAGTTTAATACTTCTGGAGTTATAGGAAATTGTTTTTCCACCAAAGTCAGATGCTCAGACCCGAGTCATCTGATTTCTCTTTATTGGACTGAATTTTTT
>VZTM01017843.1:49171-104096 GCA_013400555.1 Jacana jacana | reverse complement strand
AGAAGGGGAGAGCAAGGCTATTTCAAAAAACTATCTAGCTGAAGAATACATCAGTAGAGGCTGCGTGTTTCTTTCTTGCCAGAATCTGGGAAATTGATTCTGCACCCCACTTCTTTCACAACAAAATGCTGTATCGGAACAGAAAGCTTGGGGGAAACCAGAATAAATGAAGGAGGTCATGGCTGATAGTTTTATGCTGTGTGTTAATATATTCATTTATTGGCTTGTTATATTTAACTATTACAAATATTTAACAAATATTTGTGCTACAAATATTTATGCACAGCAGCACACAGGGATAACATGACATCCGCTAATTTAACACTTGTATTTAATCATGTTTTATTTATGGTTCTTTCTGCCTTCAGCCCCCAGTGAAGCTAACTTCTATTTTCATCACAGAATGTGTTGCAAAATATTTTGATTACTGCAAATCCATCATTTGCAACTGTGGTGTTAACATTATGAATGGAGTAGAAATAGATAAAGCTTAGCTCAATAGTTTAAACTTGTATCATACCTTGTGAGGCAAAAAATTTAGTTATGTATGCCCTCATCACCAGCTAATGTTAGCTCAGACTTAGAGCTGTGTTTATTAACCCACTGCTTTTTCGCTGTAAGACTGCCTAATTTTATGATTTCTACTTATATGCTTATACACCAGAAAAAGTGTTCTTTTAAACTGGTGTGAAGTACAGAAGAGCTCTATATGAACGCACAGGAGCTCCTTTCCCGTACTAAGCATTCTTAGCTTTTAGTTAGAGCTTGAAGGGTTTATTTAAAGAATTTTTTAAAAAATAATCAGAAAACAAACAAAAAACACCCCAAAACCCAAAGAAACCCATAAAGAATAAAAATTCAAACCCCATCATTATATGACTAAATTACTATGCATTTTGCCAGCACATTAGAAAGATGAGGCAAATGAGAAGTAAAGTTTGGCTTCAGAACCCTCAAACTCCCTAACTGCAGTCTGTAGAGATGATTTTTCAGTGTACTTTAGAATTTTAAATTGTGTATGACAGTGAATTTTTAAAAGAAAAAAAGTTTCCACTTTAAGAACTNATGACTAAATTACTATGCATTTTGCCTTTAAGAACTTGTTTTTTTAAAAGAAATGTTAAAAAAATACAACAAAGTTAAGAAATCCCCCAAATTCTTAGAAATATACATATGAAAACAATGTATTTTGATATTTGAAGCAAATTAAAGATACAAGTCTCTTGGATGCTTCCAGCCAATACAGCAGTGTGGCATTATTGAGATGTCACTCAAACACAGAACTTGTCACTAGGATCTTCTCTTTTTCATCGTGTCATGCCCCATCCCCCGTTCCCAACAAGCAGATGAGGAATTCTGCTACCCAAGACTAGAGTCTTCCACGGAAGTGCATGAAAAAGGAGCATCTCCACCTTAGCTACTATAGGTGGATACATATAATAATACAAATATATAATAGACTACTTGAAAACAGCATTTGGTGTGACTGTCAGTGAAAAGACAAAAAGGAGGCTGCTTTCGTATGAAATTCCCTGCGACGGCCCCTTCTCAACTAAGTAAGATTCTGCTGAAGGCCTTTGGTTTTGTTTTTGATCTCTTGCTATCAAGGATATAAAAGCATATAAACATTCATATTATTTTTTCTAAGTCTGTTTGAAGATGGGGATCTTTGGAAATACTCCTCTCCCTATCCCACAATTTCTTCTGAGTAAAAACTAACTGCAAATGACTCAGGAAGAAATAAGGATGAGGGAGCTACATTCTCATGTCGCCATACTTGGATGAAGTTGCCTTAAAAACAACATAAATGAATAAAAATTGCTGATTAAATATTAACTGCCACATGAAATACACCTAAATTTAACAATTACCCCTGAGTCACACAAACAGTGTTAGGCTAGTCACTGGGGGTTTTTTTCTCCCCAGTTCCAACCAATTTCACCAATACTAATATGAAAAATACAAATAATTTTGTAAATGGGTAGTAAATTTATTGCCTATACGTTGTGTACGTCCTATAAGCATTTCGGAGCTAAAAACTTGCCACGTTCCTCAACAAAATGCTAAAACATCCTTGCTTTTGCCAGAATTGCTTTATATTCCAAGACAGTTTGGTTTTCCCAGCTGCCTAGTACAAAATGAGCACAGGACGGGGAAACGTCAGGTCCACGTCAAAATGCTCAAGCAAAAGGGTAATTCTGGTTACCTGGCAGTAACAAGATAAAAAGCTTCAATAGCCACAAACCAGTTGCTCCCTTTTCCACTGACTTGCTTCACATCTCTCTTCCTCTACAAATGCTTACATGGAAAATTATCATGGATCAACTGGTGCACAGTTATCTGTTAGTTCATGATAGCTTCTCCCAGCTGTTTGTATTCTCAGAGTCTGTTTGGTGCTTACATCCATAGCTTATTTCAAAACTGTCATATCAATCCATCATATACATATGCTCACATTTTTGTGCTATTTATCACACAGTATGATTTGGAAGTCTGGGGAAAATCAAAATTAAATGAAAAAACAGACAACGCATCATCTACCAAGTTACATTGTGTATTTTGATTATTTTTTTTAAATAGAATTTCTCCACAATATAAATTTAAAAAGTAATCCCATTCTTACATTAGATCTTATATAGGATACAACGTTGAGCAGACAATCTTACAGGAGTTATATCAGTTAAATACAATACAAGCAGCACAATTTTAAGAGCAAAACAAGTATTTTTTTTTGTTGCAGAATTAGCCTTTTCTTTCATAGGAAGGGCTCACATATTATACAGAGATGCCTGAGGCAAAAAAAAAGAATTGCCACAAACTGCTTTATTTCATTTTGATGAAAGGATAGCAAACTTTCCCCAGTCCTTCCCTTCCAATCCACTGTGTTTTAAACTCAGCCATACAGAAGTGACCTCCCTATACAATGAAAATAACATTTATTCTTCTAAGAAGGCATTTTTAGGCAGAAAACATGCAAGACTTGGGAAGGTTTTGGCTAGAGCCATAAATCTGTCTAATCATTAAACCATTACATTCTTACCAACTGCACTTCTCCAAAAGCCCCTCTTCCAATCACCTTGACAACGTCGTAGTCTTCCGCTTTCATTTGTAAAGCTCGGATTTTTTCCACAATCTTCTCATCTAAAACAAATCACATCAAAGTTGTGATAACACATGTGTTAACAGAACCCAACAATTTTTCTTTAACGTTTTTCCTTCAGATTCAAAAAAGCTGGTTTTATTTAAACATTCAGAGCCTTCTCCATAATTCTTGAAATCCGAAGCCACGATTCATATCCCCTTTCATTACTGTTTGGAAACCATTAACCATCTACCTTTAACTGACCTGTCTTTTTGGATTTTGCCGACTCTCATTTTGCACCTCTCATAATCATTCACAAGCTCACAGGAAGACTCTGGCAATGCAAAGAACCAGAGATGCCTATCCCGAATTTTCATTGATTAATTCATGGCCACCCGCTGCGCTGCCGGGATCCCCTGACACTCCCCTGACAACGCAGGAGCGTGGAACACCTGGTACACACAAACGCTCTGCAGGTGCAACCTCCTTCTACAACACCTGGAGGGTTCAACAGCCGGGATATGGTTTCAGATCCACTCATTCATTCCACAAGAAATAATAATTCAAATTTACCTCTGTTTATGTAACTGCTGGCCACCTCAAAGCTCTACATTTTTTAAAATTAGGCCTATGATGCTCAATTTATGTATCCTCCGGTGCAATATTCTGCAGATAAGCTCTTCCAGTATTTTTCTTGTTGGCAGTTGTGGGAATCCGTAAGGAAAAACACTGAAATTCTGACCTCTGATAAATTATGAAAACATGCAGGGGCCTAGACTCTTTAATTGTGCAAAGGTTGCATGCTCTAGTGGATGTACTCCTGGATAAACGCATTTTAAAACCCTGTTCTTATTACAAAGACAATGGGAGCAATGAATGGAATCCATACTGGTGGAGGCAATCTTCCTTAAGGTGACAAGCTCTGACACTGTCCCCACACGTGCTTAGAGGAAGAACAAACTAAAGGCAAACAGGTTGACTGGAACAAGACCTCTACCAGCATGAGGAAAAGCACAAAATTTATATTCAGAGAAAGCAGAGGTGTACATTGTGAGATCCCTCTTTAGGCTCAAAGATCGTGGAATTTAATCCCAAGAAAGGCATTAAAGGGGACCTCAACTCTGGACACAGGGGAAAAAAAGATCAGAGGTGCAGTTAATTCAGTATGGCATTAAAGATGACATTGTCAGCAGGGAGTTAATGATAATAAACACCCAGTAAATAATTTAACCATTCCTGCACATTCATTAAAGCAACCCAGGAGATGCCTGACCATCAAGAACATTTCTTTTGACCCAAGTGAGCAACAAACCCAACGAGGGAGGCACTCTGATCTTGCCCACTAGCAAGAAAGAACTGGCCAGGGGTGACAGAGTCTGTGTCAGCCCTGACTGAAGCAACCTTCAGATGGTGGAATTTGAGACCCTGAGATATCTGGGGAAGGAAAATAAATCTTGGACTTTGGGAGAACAGACTACAGCTTGTTCAGGGAACTCACAAGGAGCATCTCGTGGGAAGCTGCTGTGGAGGGTAGGAGAGTGGGTTGATCTTCAAAGATGACATGTTCATAGCACAAGAACAGTCTGTTCTAGTCAGCTAGAAATGAAGCAGGCATGGCAGAGAGCCAGTTTGGCTGAATGGGCATCCTCTGCCTCAACTCAAGCACAATAAGCAAAGGTTTGGAACATGGAAGCAGAGATGAGCTACCCAGCGGGAATCTCCCAAGGATGCAAGTACTGAAGTGGGAAAGCCAGGCTCAGCTGGAATTGAAGCTACCCAGGGTTAGGAAGGGAAATTAACCTTTATAAATACACTGGCAACAAAAGAAAGAATGAGGCAAATGTGGGCCCACTGCTCTTGATGGTGTAGGAGATCTAGTGCCAAAGGACAGAGAGAAGATCTAGATACTCTTGCCTTTTTTGCCCCAGACTTCACTGGCAAGGTCTGTTCACAGACCTCCCAGCTCCCCAGAGCAAACAGCAGAGTATGAGGCAGTGAAGTGTGACAGTAGAAGTCAGAGTTAAGGACCAATACAACAAACCTGACATAAACCAGGCCATGAGACAACACAGGATTTGTCTGATCATGCTGAAGGATCCAGTCAACACCATTATCAGGCTGTTCTCTATCAACTTTGAAAGGTCATGGCAACCCAGGGAGGCTCCTGATGACTGGTAAAGGGCAAATTGTCACCTCTGTGTTACAGAAGGACAAGGAGGATCCAGAAAGCTACAGGCTGCAACAGTAACCTAACCCAGCATGATCTCAGAGCAAATCCTTGTCCATCAAGCAGTTGATGGACAAGAAAGGTTAGAACAGCCAGAATGACACTAAAAAGGATAAACTGTGTTTGATTAACCTGATTGTCTTCCATGATGAGATGTGTGTTTCAGTGGGTAAGGGGAGAGCAAGACGCTTCTCCTTTCCTTGACTTTAGAATGACTTTCAACAGAGAAGCTAAGTATCCTTGTAGCCAAACCAAGCTGACTTGGATTGTACAGAGACAATACAAGGTAGGCAGAAATCCTGCTGGATTCATGGTCAGTGCTTCAAAGTTCAAAGCTGACACGTTGGAGGGCAGGGCTGCTCCTAAGAGGGACCCAGACAGGATTGGTAAATGAGCTGACAAGAACCTCAGAAAGTTCAACAAAAACCTCCATCTTTGGAAATGTTCAAAATTCAGCTGCACAAGGATCTGAACAACCTGATCTAACAGCAACACTGGTTTGACTTTGAGCAGAGTTGGATAGTTGATCTCCAGAGGTCCTTCCTAACCCCACGGAACAAAAAGTGTAACTAAAAATTTCTGTTTCTCAAGAAAAGATTATGTGTGAAGGGGAAGGGGAGAGATTTAAAAGGAAAAAAAAAGTTAATACTGAGGCAAAGAGTCTGCTAGTAAAGTTGTAAGGACAGAGGCAAGTACAGGCCTCAAAAGCAGACAAATCTGCTACATTCCATCCTGAAGCTGAGAGAATTCTAAGGCTCTTTTCCATAGTGAATCACAAAGGCTTAGACAGGAAGCACAGGATAGCAAGAGTGCTTCACCTACACCAAGTTTATTATTTTGTTCATGTTGTGAGCTAATTTTGCAGTTTGAGAAGGGAAGGCTGTGCTTGGAAACTTACTTATTTGCAGATCAGAAGACAAGGAGGACAAATACAGGAGTAGAAAAGGAGTATGAGCACATTTCAAGTCAGAGAAAATGTGCTATCATATGTTTGAACTTAATGTTACATCTCATGAGGGAGAGGAATCACATGAGTTTATTTTCAAATGTTTCTGAGATGTTTCAAACATTTTCAGATGTGTGAGATGAGGTGGCAGGGATTTAAATGTTGAAAGAGTGTAGTTTTATATAGCTCCATTATTGGTCAGAAGCTAACAGGAATACTTCTCTGTTCAAAGTATAATACGAAAACTATAAACAATGTTAACACAGCTCAAGTGAAACTAAGCATTAAATGCTGCAGTTAAGCAATGAAAAACCCAACAATATTTTAAGCCAATGAGATACCAACTGAGGACTTGCTAGCTTTGTCATCCCTGTGAAATGCTGAAGACGCACAAATCCTTCTTTCGCTATTAAAGATGAATAGAATAGAATAGAATAGAATAGAATAGAATAGAATAGAATAGAATAGAATAGAATAGAATAGAATAGAATAGAATAGAATAGAATAGGTTTCAGTTGGAAGGGATGTACAAGGATCAACTAGCCCAACTGCCTGACCACGTCAGGGCTGACCAAAAGCTACAGCATGCTATTAAGAGCATTGCCCAAAGGCCTCTCAAACACTGGCTGGCTTGGGGCATTGCCCAACTCTCTGGGAAGCCTGTTCCAGTGTTTAACCACCCTCTCTCTCAGTATAGAAATGCTTCTTAATGTCCAGTCTAAACCTTGTCTAGGACAGCTTTGAACTATTCCCACACATCCTGTCACTGAATATCACAGAGAAGAGATCAGCGCTTCCCTCTCCATTTCCCCTCCTCAGGAAGCTGGAGAGAGCAATGAGGTCACCCCTCCTAACTCCGTAAACTAAGATTTCATAATCTTGGTTAAAAACAACCATCATCATCTGGGGATGTAGGTTTTGTGGAGGTACCAGGGATACAGACAGACATGTTGTCATAAAATCTAACAGAGGCAGAACAGATAATCAAAGCATGGAACCAACTTGAAACAAACAACAGACTGCACGAAGGCAAGCTCAGAGAATCCCTGAAGCAATGTCAGAATTGACACATGCTGGATCATATCATTTAGTTCATGTATCGTACAACATGTTCCAATTCAAGGTGCAGGGGACCTTTCCAACACTATCTTTTTAGTAGAGAAGTGAATTTTCAGAAGGTTTCACAGAGATGAGTTTGAACGTTTGCAGTATCTGCATGCACAGACACCACAGATTGTATCTTACAGCCCCATCAATTTGCAACAGCACAAAGCCCAGCAGAAGAAAAATGTTAGGTTAAAAGGAAGACATTAGGTGGACTCTCCAGCCCCAGAAAATAATGGAATTATATACACATATTGTGGTATTTGAGTAAAAGTCCTAAAATATGAGATTGCCATCATTTATAACTCATGTTTCTTCATTAACACAGGAAGGGCCAGGAATGCTGGACAGCATGAATGTTTAAAGACAGCTTTTGATTTACTGCCTGAAAATGGCACTATAACCTTTAAACAAATGAAGACTCACTTTCTGAAAGGGCAGAGTGTTTGGATCTGTCACTGACAGCTGGCAGGAAGAATGTGGCTGAAGGTTACAAGTGCTTGTGAAAATGGAATAAATACCTGACTAGAAAAGTACTGGGGGGGTGAGGAGGAGGAGAAACCAAGCTTTTCTGCTCTTTTAGGTAAAAAAAGAAGAAAAAAAAAAGTTCATATCCAGGTTATTTTCTTGAAAGTTAAAAAGACCATGCATGTATCAGGCAGTTCTGGGGTGTGTATATACATGAGGAATAAAAATGCAAGAGAGTGCACTTTTATCCCCCCAGACCAGATAGAGTCAGTCACTGAGTGCTGCTATGGAGTATATTAAGTCAAAAGTTGCTGCCCCAGGCAAAAGTCTGGCCAGAAGTTAAACTGAAGTACAGCCAGGAAGTGCTGCAATCCCACACCCGCCCAAAACCAAACAAAAAAGCACAACAGAAAGACTGCAGTAACAGGGGTGCATACACAGTATTTGGTCAGAGGTGTGTGAGGAATAAAAAGCTGCTGGAGACCTTGCAGAAGCAGCAGAAACTATAAGGCACAACTTCAGATAAGCGAGCTTATCCCCCCCTCCAGAAAAAAGGAACAGGAACACAAGAAGTATTTTGTCTTAAGGAAATGGAAAGCAGCAGTTTTCTGACTTGAGAGAACTCATCCCTGACTTAACAGAATTAAGTCTGATGGCAGAACTGAATTGCTTTGTATTGGTCAAGTATCCAATTGCAAAAGTAGTTTTTGACTGACCTATAACTCATTCAATACATCTAAGACACCTAAAAACTATGGCTCTAATTCATGCTGTGCATGGGAAAAGTTTCTTATTTGATACCTCTCCCATAGCTACTCTTAGCAGAGCAGTATCATTGAGAATGGAACCAGAGCCCAACCTGCTGAGGTGTCTTGAAAGACCTGGCAAGGAGCAGCCTTAACGAAGCCAAGAGAAAACTAGAGGGCAATTAGCTCCTTAATGTAAATTCTACAGTGCATTACATTTCTAAGATTTTCTTAGCATCTGACATTTCATCTGTGTCACTGCCAGGAAGCGTGGAGCACAGAGCATCACAGTCATGGCAGGCATTAACACTGTACCAGACAGTGCATTTCTGTTGGTAACCACACGGATGGCATATGGTTCAGCAACTGCAAGCAACCTAACAAAATGGAAGGGAAGGAATTAGAACTGTTACTTTTTGCACAAAGAAGAGATTAACACATAAAACTCCTGGGCAAGCAGTGTCTGCTTGGAGAGGAAAATGGCAAAAGCAACTTTTAAGGAAGTTTATACAAGGCTTAGCAAAGCTGGTGCATGAGTGACACACCTATACTAAACATTCCTTCTACTGTAAATATGTCCATTGCTATTACGCTATAGAAGTCTTCAAACCTCAAAACCCCAAGCAAATAATTTTAACAATAGATGTTTCCAATTTTTCAGTGATGCTGGATAATGTGTAGGAAGTCACTGATCCATTTAGGGAGCCAAGGCTTCTGGATTGTACCAGGCCTGTTGATGGCACCGCTCCCTGTGCTGCTGTTTGGGCTTCCTCAAAACCCATTCTTCACACCCTTCTGCTCCTGATAATGACATTATAAATGATGAAGTATTTTTCACTGTTGCCTAATTATCTGCTCCCAGAAGTTAAAGCAGCTAACAAGCTATGTAGTACCTGAAGGGAGACCATCAAAAAAGGCACAAGGCACTAAGACATGATTCTAAACTTGGCAAATCTCAGATAGCAGAACAAGTGACTTGGAAGAATTGACTCAACTTGTTGTCATGGCCTAGATGGCAGAAGAGGAAAAGAAAAGACCGAGAAAGATTTGCTATACCAAGCCCATGCTGGAAAGCTCAAGCTTCTTTTCTAAAATAAACACGTCAGGTTTTGCTCAGAGGACTGAGATTGCTCTCATTGTTTTGGGAATTAAATACTGTGTTATGCTTCCCTGTCCCATGAACACTTGAAAAACAGCAGCAATGTAACAGGAATCCTAACAGCAATAAAGAATAAATAAAGCAATTAAAGCAACACAGAAGACTGAACAGGAATGGTTGTAACATGAGAGATACTTAGGTGCCTCTAAAAATAAATACATGCTCTACTTTGGTTCAATCCCTTAGAGAAAGTGGTAAGAAATCAGAATAATAAAGGAAAGCTAGCAATTAAAAGTTTCTTGAAAATTAAACACGTGAAGAGTTTGCTTCTGCAGAGTGGTCTGGACATACCAAACTCCTATAGCTTGGGCAATTAATAAATTGTAGCTTTGTGAAATGAGTTAAAGACATTGAGTTTCAGCTTGAGACTAGGAGTTGAGCTGAATAGCAATTAATCTCAGCTGAGATGCAAACTATTTCATTTTTAAATTAAAATAAGCTATTAATAAAACATCAACCTGATTAGCAATGACTCACAGTAGGTCTGAAGCAGGGCATATCCAAACTCCTGGGAAGATGATAGAAATTTTTTTTTCCTTCCTGAAATGTTATTGTGGAAGTATTTAAGTGATTAAATTGGCTGAAAGTGTGATGATTATTGCATTGTTCTCTACAGTTTTTGAGGATTCGTGTAATATAGATTAAAACAATTAGAACAATGATATGGGGTTGCAAGGGACCTCTGGAGATCATCTAGTCCAGCCCCCTGCCAAACCAGGTCGCACAGGAACTTGTAGGCAACAACTCCACCTCAGCTTTTCCACTTTGCAGTACAGTGTTAACATGGAGGAAGGCCCTGTCACCTCTCCATGATTGCCTCGGGAAGCCCTGAGAAGGGACACAGGCCCCTGGCACTAACCGCTCATCAGAGTCTGTCAGAACCTTTTGACAATAATTCTCATCTAGGCCTTTGCTACAGCTCTTCACACACTGAGAAAAATCAGATGAGACAAGAACTCGCTGTTCCGTAACCTAAGAGAGCAACAACTTACTGTTCCATAAATTCTAAACACAATCCTCAACTCTTCCTCCAAGTCCAAGGTAGCGAGAGGTTTCACCAACACGTGTGTGCTCTTCCTTTCCAATGCTACGTGCTACTCTCAGAATAGATTCCAAAAAGACACAAGCTATGAGTTCAACAACGTTAATTCACATAAAATGGCAATGCCACCAAGAACCAAACTGTCCTCCTGTTTTTTCCTGCACCTGACCAGCTCCCTTGGGGTGGCACAAATAACAGTGAAGCAAAATAAAAATCAGAAATTGGGTCTTTGCTTTTCTTTTGCCTGACTAGTTTTAACAGAAAGAAATAAACAAACCAACCACCCCATTCTTTGCATTAATCCCGCTCAGTTCTCCCACCTGATTCAGAACAAACCACACAAACAAATATGTTGGACAGGACTTTAAAACAAAACACTGTGGCAGGACTGATTCATTTGCAATGCTGAAATATCACCAGCTTCAAATGTTTACAAAAGTCTTATTTCAGAAATATTTTTTTGAAGTGTAAATCACAGAAGATAAGCAGCACTGTTTCCCACTCTCTCTTAGGCAGTAGAGAAACAGGTGAGAGGTTGCATGGGTGATTCTTAACAGAGATGCACAGTCTCATTATGTGAGCCCAAACAGCTCTTACATGCTTCTTTTTAAAGGTCAACAGGTGAAAAGTCTTCATTAACTACAGTGAATTATTTTTTTAACACATCTCAGAGTTTTCTTCAACTATCATCTGCCTATTTCAACACTAAAATGTCAGCTGATTTTTTTGTTGTTGTTGTTAAATAAGGCAATAATAAAATTGTGAACCAAAGTCTATTTTTGGGTTTCTGCCATTGCTGGGAGCCTGCAGGCCACATCAGATGCTCAGTAATAGTTACTGCAATGGCAGGAGAGGAGCTGGAGTAGGAGAAGAAGCAACAGCCTTCAGAGAAGTGAACACAGAATGTTCAGGGGCTGCGTAAAAAAACACAACAAAAAACTCTTCCCAAGGTTAAATTGTTTTCCCAGAGCTGCTATTTTTAATAGCCAGATTCCACAAGATACTGGCCTTCTGATTAAAAAAAAAACTTGCAATTTTGTCCTACTGGAAAAATAGTATTGTAATGTAAAGGTGAATCTGAACAGATCATAAAAGTGATGATACTGTCATTTACGTCATTTTCGTATTTGCTGTAGATCAGGCCCACAATGCACAGCTGTAGAGGAAAAAATACTTAAAATGCTGTTCCTGACCCTTTCTCTGATAAGTATCTGCTTGCATTCCTTTGAACTCAAACTCAAAAAAATCCCAAGGTATGTCTTTCCTTCCTAATCTGCTGTTTCTTATTTATTCTGTTTTCAGTGATTTCTCTAAATCAGACTTTTCTGGTTCCTGCAAAGCTCTATGTCCAACTATGGTGCTCTGCTAAACCTCACAGAGAAGCACTGAACTCCAAACAGCCGAAACTACCCCAAATGACTACACCAGCCACCACTCATCTGAGGAGCTTGAGTGGATATTCAAACTGAGTCCCAGAGCAATGGAGGGCAGACACACAGGGCTCTTACTAGTGAAGACCCAAAAGAAGAGTTGCTGATAAAACTGCACCTGCAGTAACCTCAGTAATATGCAATAAAAAAGTTTTTCCTAAAAAGCAATACCTCAAAACAAGCTCACTACAAAGCATCATTGTTCCAAGAAGGCTTATGCATTACAACTTGTATTTATAGGAAATAATATACTATTTTTACACAGAAAAAAAAATGTTTATATACATGGATAGAAAACATTTTAAGATGACAAAATAAAGCTACTCTGATGTAAGTCTTCCATCTTCATATGGTCAATAAACTCCGAGATCCTGCCTACAATTAATTTGGGGAGCATCACAAACATTTACAACAAAGGTTCAAAAATGCACCCAGAGATGTAAAGGTATAATAATATAGTTTTTTAAATCAACAGAAGGCTTCTCTGTTAGATTAAATAGGTGTATATGCAATGTTGACATTTTGAGCAATTAATTCCTAAAGAATAATAACTGTGATATGATTTGCAAAACATGTCACCGAGGAGAAATATGTTAAAAAATAACATAAAAGGATTTTTCCAACTGTAGAAGGAAAAACTACATCTGCAGCTGGTATTTTCCAACATATTTTCAGCAATACAATGACTCCCCAAAATGAAAATTCTCAATTACAAATGGTCCTTCAAAGCCTTCTGAATATAAAAGCTCAGTTATAAGAATTACTAAACTGAAAATCAGCAGTGCATTTCTGACCACTCCTCTTCCTGTGACTGAGATCACAACGATGTCATTGCTTAAGGGCCACTTGCAACTTACATCTATTTAAGAAGTTATCAATGTTCTTGTTCTTCCTCAGCGCTGGATAATCCAGATCCAGGACCAAAGAATTCAAGCCATCCTGAAAAGAAATAAAAAGAAGTTAATTGATTTTTAAATCCTAACTAACAACTTTCTTAAAACTCCTATGCTGAGACCGATTACGTATCATTCAAGCATGCATTACATTCCTGGTAGGCAAATCAAACAAGCTCTCAAGTGTGTTTATAAACCAGTCACCGCAAAAGAGCTAACACAGAGTGACTGGCTCCAAGTTGGTCTATAAACAGTACAGATACATTACCACTGATTACTGGCACTGGGACTTAAACCAGAGTAGTAGTTTTAATCTTCACCAGTAAGTAATCTTACTCATTAAGCACTGACTTAAGGTTCTTAGTTCAGTCAATCTGCCTTTTGTATTTCCATTACACTTTTCCTGTATATTTAAAAACCTGATGTTTGTATGATCCATATTATTGCTTTGATGACATTCTCATTTTGGATATTCAAAAGCCAACTGCACATTTTTCTTCTTGGAAGCAAGACACAGCCTAAACTTAAGATAATTCACCACGTAATTCAAACTCACACGACTAGATTAGTTTTTCTAAGTGACTCACAGAAAACAAGCCAGAGGTCTACATGCCACCAGTTATCAATGTCTCCATAAAGAACAATCGAGACCTCTTAAAATGGCAAGGGATGACATCACCAAAATCTAAACTAAAAATAGTATTTGAAATGCCTATTGTCAGACTTCATTCAATACCACCTTTCAGCAACCTAAAAAAACTTATTCTTCAAAACATACAGCCCTTTCCAGTTACAGAAGGACAAACAAAAATAAGAATTAGTTTCAGATGCTAAGTGGAGCTGGAGACTCCACTCGTTCTCAGCATCTCCAGTGAACCAGCAGTTCTGCTCAGTGCTCTAGGAACAAAATCCTGACATTGCTTCTTCAGGTTTTTGAGTCTTGACAGGGCAACCCAGAGATTTAAGTCAGAGAGCACATCACCTGTATTAATAGGCAGCCAAAAGAACTAGGCAGCTTTTCGTTCTTAATAACTGAGGCTACAGCTAAGAACCTGCTGGTTTTATTATTTTTTTTCTTAATATAACTGGGAAGGGATCATTTCTGTTGTAAATCTCACTAAAATTATAATATTCATTCTAATAATATATCTACTTGGACAGAGTTAAAGGCAAAGCCCAAGATAATCAAATGCATTTTGAATGCCAGACTGTCCTAAAAACACTCATGGAGAGGTAGGACTACTTCATCTGTGGAGATGTCGCTTTTCACCACAAAAAATATTAATGATTAAGCACATTTTCAAAACTAAGAGAATTGATTGTGCTTTTGTTACAAATGGAAGTGTCTGGGGAAGTAGCAGCAGCAGTCACCTGAACACCAGAAAACACTTTTTTCCCCTGCAGGGGTGGTCAGTCGCTGAAAGAAGTTGTCCGGAGAGGTTGTGGAGTCTTCATCAGCGGAGATATTCAAAACCTGACCGGTCTCGCTGACCCTGCACTGAGCAGGGGCGTCAGACAAGAGGATCTCAGGAGGTCCTTGCCAACCTCAACCATTCTGTGAGGTAACACCTAAAATACTTCCACTACTGCACAGAGTAAAAGTGGAATTTTACTCCTGAATCTATGTAACATGAACTGTCATGAATGTCTTCCACATTATGTTTTTGAACTTCCTTACAAAAAGAATCACAGAATCATAGAATCATTCAGGTTGGAAGAGACCCTTGGGATCATCAAGTCCAACCATCATCCCCACTCTACAAATTCTCCCCTACACCATATCCCTCAACACCACATCCAATCTACTCTTAAACACAGTCAGGGATGGGGACTCCACCACCTCCCTGGGCAGCCCATTCCAGTGACTGACCACTCTTTCTGGGAAGAATTTTTTCCTAATGTCAAGCCTAAACCTACCTAAACAGAAATCAGTGTTAACAGGCAAAAAGGGAAGTCGATGAAGAAGATGCAGTATCAGTCATTAGTCATTTTAAGAACAACATTTATAGGCATTATTTTTGTCTTGATGATAACTGTTCCTGAAAGAGCCATTGAGGATGAAGGAGTGATGCACCAGGACATCATACTCATCTTTCAGAGGGACAGAAGACATAGTACCTACTCTTAAAATTTGATGACATTTTTATGAAAGATACAATAAAACTAAAGCAAAGTAACAAAGTTGTTAAATACTTCTGGATTAGTCATTGTATGAATTATACAGGAACTGCCCAATAACCTGGACAAATCCAACGGAAAGTCCTCTGACTTGAGGTGATTTCCTGTAAAAATACGTAATAGCATCTGTAATACCAAACTCTTTATTTAGCAAACACTGCCTTCCAAAAAAGGACATCTCATTCTGTAGCAATCAGCAAAAACACAAATCTTCACCTTGCAACATGTAGAAAAGGACCATACTGAATGCCCTGATGGAGAACAGCTGGGCCATCTTTTATGACTTTACCCAACATAGTCTCACATCTCTAATTAGCTGGTATTTTACACACAAAGCCTTACTCCAACATCTAATATCACTTGAAGCTACATTTTCATTAATATATTTGCAATATAATTGCATTAGTACACAAGTGTAGTTTACAGTATCTGTGTACAGTATCACAACAGGAGTCTTTCTTACTCTTTAGAATCCTGTAACGCAATTAGTTTCACAACTGGTCCTGAGCATATTCTTTTCTCATGTCTACTGGACAGATTCCAAAATGAAAACCTAGTACTCTAGGGCTCCGAGCACCTTCTTACTCCGTTTCTCTCTTCACAGTCTAATACCTTACTTATCACTCTTTTTATATTCATCTTTTGTTCCTACTGAAATTGTATTTTCATGATGACTAACAACAAGGGAGATCTAAAAGCATTCTGCTAACACAAACCACTGAGGCATATTTTTGTTCTTCATATTTATGTGGGGGGAGAAAGGTAAGACTGCCTGATATTTTAATGCTTTTCACGCAATGGTACTTTAGAGGTTGACAAGTAAAACATTTACCGTATGCTCTACTTACATCTTATGCACAAAGTCAGGGAGAAGAACAGAGTTATCGTCCCTAACAGACATTTTAGCAAAGTAGGATTACAAGGTCCATAACAACCATAACTTCCAATTTCAAGTGAGCTGTACATTATCATTTCTGATGTCATTGTTTTCCCCCCCCTCAGTCATTCCAATTCCACGGCCTTTTATTGTGAGCTATACAAACTGAGAAGCGTATTTGCAGCTGATTTTTATGTTAGCTTTCTGTCTCCTTTCCATGGACTTGTGGTAACAATTTTCACAATTAATGAACAGGAATTTGAGAGCGGCGCAGCTGCCTGTTCTTAACCCCTCGGAAGTGTCCTTACTCTTGAGGACAGTCAGCTACAGCTGGTGGCAGAGAGAGGTGATTAGTACCAGCAGCACCACAAACAAAGACTGACAATTTATTATTTTATTTTTTTTTTATCCCTGTGAACAAATCTTATTATCATACTCTTTTAAAGACAAGATTTTAAGCACTTGGACATAATTTTAAAGGTGAAGGATTTCAAGTTCAGATCAACACGGAGATGACGAACGGCTCGCCTTGTACAGCAGCATCTGGGGAAAAGGAGTTTCCTTAAAGATTTACATTTTCATAAAAAGGGCTAGTTCACATTACTTAACACAAAAACTGCACTACAATTAAGAAGCTGGGTCAAAAGACTGCACAAGCTGTTCAAACTGAAGAGAAGTAATCCAGGAAATGACATCTCCTCTGTCTAGGCCTCACAGATAAGTCACTTCAACCAGGAAATATGTTATTAGGGTGATTTCACTGTTCGTTTCCTACTTCTGCTATTACAAAAGGCTCAGAAGCTCACAGCCCAAAAATAGCAGCTTCCAAACAAACGCACTCTTGCCAAAGACAGCTGTGCTCCCATCAAAACCTTGCTGCTCACGGCAAATATGCTAAAATGTTCTCCACAGATTTGTTTTCCATGAGAAATGTCCAAACTTGGTGTTTTTGCAACACCTTCCTACACCAGGAGAAAAGTTCCTGGCCACAAAGGGGCTGTAATAGGGAAAAGTAATGGTAGCTTCTAAATAGCAACCTCAATGTTAATTCCATGCAATCCCACTGAAGCCCTCACCAAATTAATTGACACTCAGCTAATACCATTTTCTGAAATTAAAATTTCTAAAATTGAACCTAACATTGATATGCACACACAAACTCCACAGGATGTCACAACAACTTTGGCTACTTCCATTTATTCCTCATTTTCACAATGAGAAAAAAGTAAAACTCAAAGACAACTGAAGAGAAGAGGTGTCAGTTGCTTCAGGAAACAATTCATAATCTTGCAATAACTGGAGAGTGTAAGAAGCCTGCTCTAGAGAAAAATGTCCCTGCCATGGCAGAGATGATCCTTCAAGGTCCCTTCCAACCCAAGCCCATGAGATTCTATGACAACAGCGCTAAAACACTTCATATAAGAAAACCAAAACACTATTCCTTTCCCCTTCCAAATCCTCAAATAAAATTTAATAAAATATGCTGCAGTAGAAAGTAGGGGTAGAAAAGTCTGTAAATCCAGATTACATTCTTCTAACTTGATCTACATGTTTTTTAAGGCAGAACTTTGTAAATCTATGCACATGGGAACTGACCATGTAATGACTGATTAAACACCACCACCCCACCCCCCATTTTCCCATATGCCAAATGGACCCTAATTAATTCTGGTCTTCCCTGAAGAACTACTTTCCATATCCTAGAAGCTACCTTTGGATAGAAGGCCAACAGCTCACTAAGAGCCTACAATACAAAAAACAAGTCATATGCAAGGCAAATATATCATTTTCCCAAGCGTATCCTACTCTGTGATCACTAGGATATGTTGCAATTCATTTTTCTCTTCAGTGTAATTAGTATGTGAAGGAATAATTCAGGGCATGATAATGCAGCAAACATTTACCAATGAGAGATCTTGCTGTTCTAGAAGTTTCATAGTTCTACGTTAAGTAACAGATTTAAGAGTATTGAGTAGGTACAGTTCTGAAACCTAAAAGCAGCTGCTCTCCAAAAATAAGTATGTAAATGCTTAACATCAGGTTTCTGTATATGAAGGTAAACAAATATTGAAGTGGTTTAAATGAATGCAATGATTATGAAGTTGTCTACTACAGAGTAAATGCAAATTGCTTTTCACTGTAAAAGCAATACTCCTCAAGGACCATCTCAGGTGCTACATCCTGCACACGTATTTTAATGGTTTTATAGAATTTACCTTGTTATTTGAAAGGCACAGTGTCAAACTGTTCCAGTGTAGTGACAAGACGATAGCAGACCAAAAATAACGTAATCCTTAAATACTAGTAGAATAATCATCACAAAATTGTTCAAGATGCAACAGGAAGAATGTTAAGGAATAACATTATGGAACTGCAAAAGCACATAAATAAAGATCAGAAAAGGCAAAGGTGCATTGATTGTAGTTTACAAGAGACGAGGCAATAATGGAAGATACTTTATATAAGTATGAATAAAGTCCATTAAGAGTTAAGAAAGGCAAAGAATGCACAGAAGGCTTAAATTTTCCATACTCTCTTCAACTATTTTTTTAATTGTTACTTATCTGGATGTATTTGCAAGGGATAAGAATAAAAAGAAATCCTAAAGAAAAATATCTCTGCATGAAAAAGTGTGCTGAGAACAGCAAGAACAATTGCAATTTACTGTGAAATATTTAAGGAGACTGCCTTAATCAATCTGCTTTGAAAACTCAGGAGAGGTCATCAAGTACAGAAAAGGGCAAATGAAAGCAGTATCGTTAAAAGGGGAAGGGTTTTCCAACTTGGAGATCAGGGTATCTGGGGAGAGGGAGCTAGAACAAGACATTAAGCAATTGGTAAACACCAAGAAGACTAACACATGTTCAAGGTTTTTTGTATTCTCAAAAACAAAGTAGTGTCATGTAACTAATTTCTGGCAGAATATATGATGTAATCAATAAAGCAAGGCATTTTAACACAGAAAAAGGCTCACCACTCATTAGCAAAGTAAAAAAAATACTGTAAAGGAAATAATGGAGAAAATGTCCAAAAGGTAATTATCAGAAGTTTCGTAATTATCAGGACTTGGAAAAGTGTGTCGAGAAGAAATTCCTCTGGGTTTGTCCTGTTCCAGTTAGACAGAATATTTTTATTACCATAATAAAGCAACAGATTAAGAAACTAATCTATTAAGAACAAATAAAAATCAGCAAACGTACCAAGCTCAGAGTTCTGAGAATGTGCTTTTTACTACATTTTAAATTATGTCAATATGAGGGAAAAAAATCTGAAAAAAATCCAATCATATGTAACTCAAGGGAGAAGCACAAGAAGAGAGAGAAAATCTTCACCAACATACGCTTTTGAAAGAAATTATTTGCAGAGAACTTAAACCAGCAATGAGTAAGCAGGAAGATAACAGAAAAAGACACAAGGTCTTAGCAAACTAAAAGTCCAATCTAGGATGCACAAGAGGTGCATTGTACAAGACCTCATAGAGCTACAGTTCCTTCCTTTGTAAATAAAGAACATAAAACATTTGCTGATATTGTTACAGCCTAAACCCTTTAGCTTGGAGGAGACTGAGAGGCGACCTTATTAACGTTTATAAATATGTAAAGGGTGAGTGTCAGGAGGATGGAGTCAGGCTCTTCTCAGTGACATCCAATGATAGGACAAAGGGTAATGGATGCAAGCTGAAACATAGGAGGTTCCACTTAAATATGAGGAAAAATTTCTTCACAGTGAGAGTGACTGAACACTGGCAGGGGCTGCCCAGGGAGGTTGTGGAGTCTCCTTCTCTGGAGACATTCAAAACTCGCATGGACGCGTTCCTAAGTGATCTGATCTAGGTGTTCCTGCTCCTGCAGGGGAATTGGACTGGATGATCTTTCAAGGTCCCTTCCAATCCCTGAGATTCTGTGATTCTGTCCAGCTTTGTGAATCCCTATAGAGAGGGTTGCAAAAGACAAGCTGGAAAAGAACTGAAGTGAAGTTAACGAGAGCTGGGGAGTGATAAGCAACTTGTAGTAGAGAAGGCTGTCAAGACCAGAGACTTGAGCCTGAAAAAGGTTAGCCTAAGAGGAGACAGAACAACTTATTTCAGAACATAAAAAGCTGTTATGAGTGATGACGATGGATGCTTCCTTCCTTACATCCCTAGAAACAGCATTAAAAAATAGCTCAATAGTTGAATTAGACTTGAAGATTTAGTTTACAGATTAGGAAAAAAAATCTAAATAGCAGTAGCGAAGAACTGACTTAATAAATCTACCCTTAATGAAGCTAAGAAATCACCTTCACAAGAGATTCACAAGTTAGAGTAGTATTTATTAGAGTAGATCCAGCTGTGGATCCTCTGTGAAGAGGACTTTACTAGTGACCTCTAAAAGTCCTTCCAAGCTTATCTGGAAACTCTTCATAAATTAGTTGAAGAAATACATAAAAGCAGTAAATTAAGCCAAAGAGAAAGGACTGAGGAAGAGGAGTAAGTGAACAGCTGTGAATATGCAGCTTCATCTCTAAAATAGTATATATTTAAAAAACCCTTTCATGTTCCTTAGCTACTTCTGATTTCAGAATTCATATTGCTTTAAAAAAAAAACAAACCCAATGTGCACCAAAGCTTGGTACTGCAACCCTTTTAAAATAACACTAGAGATCATTTCCTACTAATTGGAATTCCCTGAGGCCTTTAATAGCAAGCTTAACTCCTTAGCCAGGGAGCAAAAGCAGCCCGGTGACTCTGACTGTTGCTCTCCCGCAGCCAGCCCTTTCCTCACCGGCTCCGATGAAGGTCTCCCAAGCAATCACACAGAACAGCCCAAGTGATTAGAACTGCACAGAAAACAAACCTGTGCCTGGAATTGTTTCTCTGACACCCTGAAAAATAGGATTACCTGTTGTTTCATAAAAATCCAAATGCAAACAACTGCTTCTTACTTGTTTCTCCTTCCCTAATCAGGGCGCAAAAAGGTTACAGCTGCAGGACAAAGAGGTAACACCAGGGACACAGACAAAGGGTCAGGGAGCTCATCTGTGGTTGGGCAGGAGGCAGATGTACAGTCTATCTTTAAAAAGCATGTTTTGACCACAAGGCCTTCCTTGTTTCATATGACATAAAAGTTCTGCTTCTCCATCAAGAAAATTATTCTATTTATCTTTTTGTACCTTCAGACAGTTGAGCCTGTGAATTCTTCTCAGCAAGGAGCCATTGAATGTGGCACCATCAGTTTCATTTATCCCTTGATTCCACTGTGAGCTTATTTTTGGATACATATATTGCTTATATATTCCTTCAGACAATGCAAATAGTTGCCTTATATTATATATTTTTACTAGTCTATTTAGGAGTCTTGAATAAATTGGATACAAGAACACAATCTAATAGCTAAAAAAAGCATACTTATTAGAGTCAATAATAAAAATCATAACAATTTGTTTTACAGTAACTGGAATTCCAAACAATGAGATTTAAAGGAAAACCAAGATACCACCTAGCATCCTCACCTAAAAGCACGCTTGGCGGGAAGTATTGAAATCCCTTGTTTTTTTCTAACCACTGATTCAGAACTAATGGTTACAAAATTTCCCTACAGTAAAAATAACAGCAATGGTTTAATATCAGAAAATTTCTAACACAATAAATAACAGCTGCCTATCATGTTATCTCCTGACTTCAAGCCTAATGTCAGCAGCACATACTAGTCAGCTGCACCATGTATTTCTTTCAAACACAAGTGCTGTAACTCCACCATCACTCTATGAGCCCAGATTTCCAGTTAAAGTGACAAATACAACTCAAGCAATCAAAACCCCATCTAACTCTGGAGTGCAGGATTTGGATACAGTGTGGAGAAACACAGAACAGCAAACAAATGGGTTTGGTTGGTTTTTTTTAATAAAGTCTGGATATCAAGCCCAATCCATCCAGTATCAGGATGCACCGATCCATACACTAGAAGAAAAAGGCACTTTTTCTACTCCAGGGAACAGATAACTCAAGTGAAATAGGAATAGTCAAAACAGAAACAGCCATGCCGTTTAGCTGCTGCTAACATATTAACACAGGGATCTGTTTTGAGGACATTTTCTGGAAAAGCCAACAGTTATGAAACCGACTGCCAGGAGAAAGGGAGCTTTTGCAGGTAGGAGACAGCAGGAAAGATTAAATAGACAGGGAAAAGAAACCAAAATGGGTTAAAAATTAAAGTAATGATAAGTCAAAAGACCTTTTTAAACCTTCAACTGCTCTTGGCCTATTGTCTACTAATATGGATAAAGTATCTTTGCATGAGTAGATACCTAATGGCACTGGAGGAAAATGAATGGAATTTAAACAAATAGCTACATATATATCCATTTATACCAATCACCAATACCTAAAATAAATGGTATCAACATTCAGAAAACAAGTTTATTTTTGCAGCCATATATATGCATTATCAATTAGTAAGAAGATTAGTTTCTAATTTAAAAAAGCTAAAGCAGCCCTAAAAAATGGCTCTCACAAACGTGGATTTGACAGTAAAGGAAACTATTTATAATAATTTTCATATATTTAATTAGTAAAGCATACAGTATTTTCTTAAGATAAGAGTACCTTCATTTTTAAGTCTAACTGACATTCTTGAAAGTAGCTACATCTGTTCACAAACTCAGTTAATGCAGATCTTCCCTATCAGTGACAAAAAAGGGCATACGACTTCAAAAACATTTTTACAGAAGTTTGAATAAATGCTTTTTAGCTTTTTTTTTTTTAGTAGAACATTGTGTTCACATAGAATGCTTCCCATTTCAGAAATGACATTATATTCATTTGGAGTTTCAATTAAACACGATGAGATACACTGTTCCACAGTCCAACATTCTTGGAAGCAAACTTCACTGATGAACCTGGATTGCAGTCAAATCCATTATTAAATTTGTCTCTCAAATACATCGTGTGTTTTTCCATAAAATAAGCCTACATGTAAATACATTAAAATAAGTAAATGTTTAAAAATGTCTAAATATGTAAAATAACATTTAAATTCCAATTCTATGTTAGGGCTATTAATGCAACGTTCTAGGTTTTAAAGCAGAACAGGAACTTTTCTAGGTGATTTCTGCTGAAACTCAATAAATCTGCTTCTTGGAATTCACTACAATAATAATTTCATCAGAAGTAAAACCCATGATGATGACGTATCACCAAAGAATTGGCATTTTCTCACCAATTTCAATTAAAAAAAAAATATATTTAAGAGGTCAGTAGCCTCAGCCTCAGACTGGAAAGGAACATGCTGGATTGAAAGTCCAATTACGAGTATTTATCTCCCATGTTTTTCTCTGGAATAAAAAAAAAAGATTGTCGTCATCTTCTGAAACAATTTGGAGAAACTTCCTATTCCTGAAATGCCAGACAGAAGAGAAAATGAGGAGGGGGGAAAGGGAAAAAACTCAACCCTCCCCCACCTAGAAGACCCTCATAAAGTGACTGTCCTGTATAACAGAGACCGGATCCACACTTGGGATAGACATTAAGCAGCTGCTTTGAGCAGGGGTTAAACCTAGGTGACCTCCTGAGCTCTTCAAAGCTGAACTGTTCTGTGATGCTACACTTACCTTTGACCTGAACGTATGCAGGTCAGCACCATTATCATCAGGCTTTTTTATACCAACGAGTCCAAAAACTTCTGGTCTAGCAGAAGATAAACATAGTCCTTAAATGGGGAATTTCTTTTTTGAAAGAAGTATGAAGTATAGCAATAGCAAAGAAGCGTGGCTGACAGGAGCTTCCTCCCTGCAGAGTTTGGAGACGAACTTCAGTAAGCCCAGGGGAAGCAAGTACATCTTGCAATCTGCTGCTGGAATTACCCATGAGCAGCAAGTTTGTCCTGTGCACAAATCTACAGTCATCAGCTATTTCATCTAGAAGATAAATCAGGGCTTTCACATTTTCACTTCTCACAAAGAACCGTCACTTTTCACTCACTAAAAGGGAAGGTTCAAAAGACATCAGGGTAAATGCAGAACCTTGTTTTAGAAGCTGCTAGCAAAAAAACATCATTGCAAAATTTTAAATTTCTACCACAGCTGACCATAAACTGGGAAAAATAACAGCTCTTGACTTCTAGTCTGTTCATTAACCATAACTTTTTACACCCTCTGCATTACAAAGGAATTCGCAGAAGCTTTTACTGTTAATTGCAAGTTCTATCAGATGGAACTGTATTTAAAAATGAGCTAAATTATATGTAATACCAGACATTCAGGAAAAAACTCCAGCTATTGTGGCTTGAACATCATCAATAAATATTGTTTGTGTTAATACACAGCACCTGTTTTGCTTCAGTGGGGAAAAAACACCACCTAATCAGTGTTTGTGAGATAGTCAAATGCCATACAAGACCATAATAAAATGAGCCTGTTATGTCACTGATAAAAGCACCCTGTACCAAGCATAAAAGAAGAGCTAAATATCTGAACAACTATGATTAAACTAGTTTCTCTTAAACTGGGAAGCATTTAGACTAGAAAAACTGAATATACACACAAGCAGGTACACCCTTGGACACAAAGAGGTTCAGATCCTGGTCATGAAAGGGCAGGAAGGACCAGAAGGAAAGCTCCTATGAATCAATCAGTGGGAAAAGAAAGGAAATGTGGGCATGCTTTCCCGGTGGGTTAGGAGACCTAGGGACAGAAGATGGACACTCAATTCCTTTTTTGCTGCTGCTCCCTGAGACATATACAGTGCCACTCCAGGGACCCTGACAGTATCCACCTGAGGTGTCCCTGGAGTGAAGGAACCAGTCAAAATCATTACCAGGCTGCTCTCTACCACCTCTGAAAGGTCATGGCAACTCAGAGAGGCTCCTATTAACTGGAAAAGGGCAGGTGTCATGCCCATCTTCAACAAGAGCAACAAGGAGGACCTGCAGAACAGGACCAGTTAACTTCAGGTCCCTGGACACCACTTCCAAGTACACAAAGGAACAGATAACCAAATAAATTGATCACAAGCAAAGTGTGCCTGATCAACCTGACCATCTTCTATAATGAGATGACTGTTTCAGTGCCCAAAGAATGAACAATGTATGTGGTTCATCCGGACTTCAGCAAGGTATTCAACATGGATTCCTAGTCACCTTATGGGCCAAGCAGGTAAGTGAATAATCAGTTGGGTGGAAAGCTGGCTGGACCATCAGATTCAAAGAATTATCATGATCGGTAGCACCAAATCCAACTTTGCAGCTGGTGACCACTGGCATTCCTGGGGACTGATAATGGAACCAATATTGTTTAATATTTTTACTAATGACCCAAAAGCCAGGACAGAGTGTACCTTCAGCAACTTCATGGGTAACACCAACCCAGGGTGGCGGCTGATATGCCGGAGGGCAGAGCTGCCGTTCAGAGGGACCTGGAAAGGCTGGAAAAATGGACTGACAGGAGTCTCGTGCAGTTCAAAGACACACGCAGATGCCCACACATGGGAGGGAATACCACCACACATCAGGAGAGACTGGCACTTGCTGGCCAGACAGTGGTTTTGAGGAAAAGGATCTGACAGTCCTGGTGGACAAGAAGCTGGCTATGAGTCAGCAGTAGGCCTCCAGCAGAGGGGTATGACAAGAGGCAATAGCCTCAAGTGGCCCCTTGGGAAGCTGCAATTGGTTATATGGAATGTTGACCATGGTCAAGCACTGGAACAGGTTGCCCAGAGAGGATGTGATATCTCCGCATTTGGAGATTTTCAAAACTTGATTCTTATGCATCATCTGATTGAAATTGCTTAAAAGCATGTCGGCAGCTTGGACCAGAAGACCTCCAAAGGTCCCAAATTACCCCATGATGTTGTGGGGTTTTTTTTATTCAATTCTGTAAGCAGTTTCAACCAGACCTGAATTACTGAGAGGGTGCCATGTAAATTTCCAGAAATAGCGCAAATTATTTGTCTAGACACTGCTTTTAGAAGAGCTGAAAGGGTATTTTGTGACACATTATGTCATTGTGAATTGTATTATCACAGTGCCATTGATCATGGACTGGGGACTGTCTGTGGAAGACCGTGACTGTTTTGTTTTGGATTGCAATCAAATCTAAGATAAGAGATGCCTGACAGATAAGCACAAATTGAAATAAGCAGAGACAACATCAGACAGTATCGCAGGCAATCAACTGGAACCTGGTCTCCTACGTATGTGATGACTCAGCTCCCTGGCTGGCCAGATCCCCACTAACAGGGAGATGGAAGGCAAACGAAGCTGGCCTTCAAGAGATGCAAAACAGAAGGAAGGGTTTTTTTCACATCATAGAACTAAGCTAGGACTTATTGTCATGGGATGTTTCTTCTGCCAAAGAGTTTACATTGGGCCGAAGACTGTTTGATTCAAGGGAGATAAACCTGTCCAGTGCTACGAGACAGAAAAAGACCACTCTACCTCAGAGTCCCTGAGCTGCCTCCTCTCCACATCCTGAGGGAATGTAATGAAACAGGAGTCCTTCTCCTGCACTCCTTCCCAGGCACTTCTGAGCTATTGGCTACTGCTGGAAACAGGGTATTTCTGCTTGACAAGCCCCTGGTTCACTCTGGTTTCCATTGTAGCGATCCACTTTCATGTTATTACTTTGGGTAACTGTCTTTTTATTCCTACACAAGCAGCTTCAACCCCTGCAAGTAATTACAAGGAAGTAAGAGTTTCAGCCTCAGTATTACATGCTCTGGACAAAAGAGGACATCAGGTGTCAAAATCAAAAGTACTCAAGATAAGAGTTGCAACAACAGAGACCAGGAGAAACCATTCTGAAAACAGCAGTATATTGATTCTTGCCTCAAATGTGAGAAAAAGGAAGGCTGAGTTCAAATGCCAGCTCTGTCAAGAGCCAAATCAAGTGCCACTGCTATAAAGCTGGCTGTGAGCTTGCAGACATCATTTGCAAGGCCTTAGTATCAGCCCTATGTGGAATATGACAATTTTTCTAATTTTAGTAACACACAGAAAACTATTTAACATTTAGTGACATTTAATTTAAAAGTCATACTGCCTCTATTTTAAGCTACCTTGTAAGTCTTGGAAGCAGCATTACAGTCACTTACACATACAGATATATTAAGGGAAAGAAAATTCAAAACTTAGGTTATAATAGAACAGAGGTTGATTGCCCAACCTTACTTCATTTCCCCTTCCACATCATGCTAATCCTTCCTACGTGGAATGGGTGGCTGTGCAATATTGCTTTGTGTCCTTTTTCCTGGATGCAACATCACCTCCTGCCCAGTGAAAATAAACCAAATGTAATTAAGTGTATAAAATTTCTCTTTGGTAGCTTAAAAACAACATTTCAGGTAGAGTCAATGTTCTAGAAACTTGGTTTTTGATTACTGCACAGACAATGCAAAAAGCACTCACGCTGCAGTTTCTGAAATACCATGACTGATTATCAATTTTACAGCTGGTTAAGCCTCATTCTAGTTAAAAAAGGCTGTTTGTTGTGGTAATACTCTAGATGGTAACTCTGAAATAAAGTGGGACACTTGGTCTGGCATTTGCATAACGAGTTCCCAGAACATTCTTCTTCCCAAGTGTTACAGCCCTAGGTGCAAATCAGTTGGGTGTGCTTATGTATACAAGACCTTTTTGTTTGCACTTCTGAAAAGGAATCACATCAAATTACCAAAGGAAATTGCAGTCTTTTTAGAAGGCACTCAAAATCACAACACAGTTCCTTCGTTTTTTACTGCTGAGAGTGAAAATAGTTACAAGGTGTAGGAATATTTTAAATATAGGATTCATTTTTTTAAGACAAAACTATTTAAATTTTCCATTTAGTGTTAGTTGCACAAGTTTACCAACCTAGGAAATTACTGTTTTCACATCCAATTCAAAATAAGACTTATCCTTACTAACACAAGCAGTATTGTGACATTGTTCTGAAATCAGTAGTACTAAGCATATTTTCTTCACAGTAGAGAAGATGAAGTAAAATTAAAGCTGTACATTCATCCTAGCCGTGAGACCTGCACTGTGATTTTCAGATGGACATACAAGCTTTCAAGCTCTCAAGAAAAAATATCCCATCCAAAACCACTACATTTTGAAGTCAGTATGGATCTTTCCCTTCTTTTACTCTTTAAGAGACTTCCTAGTCCCTAACTTCCTCCACACAAACCAAGAAGGTGAAGGTAAGCTGGTGAGCAACAAAGAGGATTCCCTTTTTACTTTCAACTCCAAGACAACATTTAATTACTAATACACAAAGTTAGCATTATAAAAATTTAGTGTGCTGATTTAATCAGTTAATACAAAGGTGCAATAAACCACAATGCAGCTGACTCTGTAATACTTATTTCTAAATTTTGATATGACCCTGTACTACCCACTATGAAATTCTATATTTAAATTATCTCTTCAGTCAGAATGCCATCACTCTCAGTGGAAATACTTTAGTTAGATACCAAAATAGAACTCCTAGAAGGAGTAATCCTTTATGCTGACTCATTTATCTGAAAATATAACTCCAGTTCTTTGAAAGCATGTACCTACCTTTAGTTCGTGCTCAAATCACCAAAGTGTACCTTTCAGAAACTCTGATCTAGTTACTGTTTTCACCACAGTAACAGTTATGAAACTTCACTATTGTAAACTATTCCCCATCATTTTGTCTGATCCTACAGCAAATTGAAAACATCTGGGTAATAAACTGACCATGGAGTGCCTGACTGAAATGTACCTACAACTGTATTTACCAAACAGCAGCAAAGCAAAACTCTTTATCCAAAGGACAAGTAAAGAAGAGTTAAAGAGGCTAAGAAATACTGCAGTCATCAAATTAGGAGATAAACTGAAATATTTATCATCACAAATACTGATGAAAGTTTGGCTTGAAATCTAGACCCCATTTATTTATGCAAAGGATTTGGAAGAATGAAAATCCAGAGGCAGGTTTCTACAGTAAATCATCCAGATTTATAGTAAAAATAGGACAGAGTTTCAGCAGACATAATGTAGACAAGAAACGGGGTGAACAGTTAAAAAGATGAAAGCATAAAAAAGAAACAGGGAAATGCCAAAGATCAAAGACATTTTGAAAGGAATCCTAAGTATATTATCACTTAGACTTAGGCAAAAGGAGAGGACCAGGTAAAATTTATGACCTTTTCAATCTGAATTGTTCAATTCAAATTCTAAACTAACGTTTCTGATAATCCCATTAACTACTGAACTATATCACAATTATAATTTAAATTAAAAAAAAAAAAAGTTACCAAATGAATTAAATGGAAATTCAGCTCCCTACCTACCATTGAACCCTACAGTGGGAAAAACCAAAACAGCTTATTTCCAAAGTGAGCTTTCCCATAAAATTGTAAAATATTATTAACACAGACCAGTGTTACAATTCTACAACTAGTTCTAGATTTGTTTATAATTTTGCTTGGTAAATTTCTTTAGTAAAAGCACTGTGTACTTTTTCTTTTCCAGTTCCTCTTACATACATATATAAACACCTGCACACCAATAGCGCATCATAAATTAACAATCAGATTTTATGCCCTCTTATCTGAGTCCATCCCAGTTTAAACCAGGGAAAAAATACACGTGCCTTAAAGTTGCTTGGTGAGCCAGTAAGACAGATTTCTTTCAGGTCATTCACCAGTACACATACATCACACAGTATATGATCTGTTATTTGCAAATGGTTTCCAGGATGCCTTGCAATACATCCATGGGAATAAAGTGAGGATAAATAATGGAAGGAAATGGAAGGCGGGTGTTTTGTCACATTAGCTTAACAGCTAGACTCAATCTTAAGGGTCTTTTCCAACCATAATGATTCTATTACTCTACGATAAGCAATCCAGTAGGTTTACAAAGCAAGAGCAGGGATGGCAGCAGCTCAGACAAGAGGGTATGGGAAATGGGATGACTTTCAGGTAGAGAGCACAGGCTGTGGAGGGTACTGATCAAATAAAATTAGAAGAAAACTTTAAAAGTCCTGTCTGCTGCCAAGATTTCAGAATCTCGAGTGCTCTGAGTTTGTAGGGAAAGGTACCTTACAACAAGCCAATGAAGCCTTCCCTAGTGAAAACACCCAACACAGTGGTTCGGGCTCGGGGCAGACTGTGCAGCTGCATCTCATACCAGTGACGGTGTTTCACCGGAGATTACGCCCAGCATCCAGCACAGCCTTATCGCTGCACCGCGAATGAAAAGGTGAATGGTCTCCACAGATGTCACTGGCACTTCACGTGGTACCTTGAAACACAGGCAGAGTTCTGGACGGAAACTTCTGCCCAGAGCAGGTGCCCAATCACACAAGATAACTCACACACTTCCTTCTCCTCCCTCTTACTCATTTTCACTCTGCGGCACAGATGAGGTATGACCTGTGCCATTGGCAAACTCAACACCCAGGTAAGCAATAGCTTCATCCATTGGGAAACTGGATCAGTTTAACAAAAATGCTGTATTTCCACCCCACTAGTAGCCTAAGCAGCAGGACAGTGTACACTACCAGTGAGGGGCAAATGATAAGTTTGTGAGGTGACGTGAATTAAAATAAGCAAATGCCTACCAGCAACATCCATAAGCAAGGGAACTTTTACCTATGCAATGAAAGCAACTAAAATACTTCAGTGCCATCTTTTTCTGTTATATCCCCTGCTTATTCCCATTTTTGCAGCAGTTTCTACAGCTCAGGAACAAAAAAAACCCTTACTTAAAACTTAGAGACCTCGCACCTATTTGAAGCATCTCACTTAGAGTGGTGTAAATACACCTGTTAGAAGTGCCAAGTGCTCTATATAGCAAGAGTGCTTCAAATAAACCAAGAAAGCACAGCAACTTTACATGAAATATCTTCCAAAGTAATAAAACCTGTAACTTTTTTAAACTTGGGGACAATCTTCATGGAGCACCATCCTTCAGAGCTGTCACGTTGCATGAAAGTTGACCCTCTAAGCAATTCATTCGCTGCTGACTGACATTTTACAGATTGCTATTTGGCCTTCAAAAAACTTGAAAGAAATATGCAAAATACACTCTATCCAAATACAAGCTTCAAAGGGATCTATCGCTTTGCCCTTATCAAGCACACTCAGCAAAGCCACCCGCCATGCCCATGCCTGTGCCCACCCGCCGAGGCTGTGGGGAAGTGCGGACCTCAGGGCGGCAGCAGCCTGTCCCCCCGCAGCCAGTCGGGGCTGAGCGGTGCTGAGAGCGGGCAGGGATCGTGCCCATGGCCAGGGGACAGCCACTCTGGTCCCCTTCCACCACGCTTGCAGGTGCAGCCAGCAGTGCAGGCTTTACATCCCTTTAAACATTCAACAACAGTAAGAACCAGAAGCCCTCAGAGCTGCTTCCCCACCAGTATTCTCAGCTCTGCCCTTCCACCTCAAGGCAACATCCACCTGTCTGGAAACCGCAACAACCATCCCCAAACCCACAGAGAAGCATTTTCAAAACGAGGAGACTGTCCCTCAGCTACACACAAACACCATCCCTGCCTGCATGGTGTTTCTGACATGGAACTCTAGTCTTGTTGAACAAACGTTACCCATCTTTACCAGAAACCAGGGTTGTCTGCCGGTTTGCCTATCACTTCTACATTTGCAGCTGGGCTAGTCAATTAACAGAACGCTAATGAAGATATTAATGAAGATATTATCACTCCCTTTGTGTGAAGAATTATTTTAAACATCTTACTAGGAGGATAGTAGATTTTTTTTTGTATTAAAGAAGTGCTAGGAAAAAATACACTATGGGAAAATTAGCAGTAAGTAGAAAATCATACTGAGAAGACATTTTCACGAGTCTCCCAGGTTCTGAAGCTACTTCTAAGTTTGCAATCCATTCTTACTTTAGAATACACACTGAAACCTACAGCCACACTTGACTGTATATTATAACGTATATATGTATAATTCTACCCACTCAGTGCTGCCATTAAGACTGTATGTGCAAAGTCAACAGTATGACATTTGCATCTTCTTAAACGTTTGGAAAATTATAATACTACTTTGCTTCGTTTTACAAGTACCTTCCACTCACTACAGAAAGCAGTTGGAGCAAAAGCCAAACAGGGCACCTGCCCGTCACTATGAAGAGCTGCTCAAATATTATCCTCTAGTAAACACATTATTAGATGGGAAAATTATTTCATTCCCTGATCTGCCCCAAATTTAAGACGGTGCTACATAACACACAGCCATCTGCATGAGCTACTTGTGAATATTGGTGTGAAAAGCAGGCATTTTTAACAATTGTAACAAGTTTAATTTATCTCAACTATACAGATGTCAAACTCAGAACTCGCAGTGTCTCATCATACATTTGTTGAACTCTGACATTTGCAACAGAAGAAAAGTGAAGCTACACTCAAGGTAGCTGTGACAATGTAAATCACGGTGCTCTACACAAACACACCTTCTGACTGATTATATAGTTATGGCACACTGTAATTAAGCGTATTCTTCCAACTAGCCATCATCTTAGTAAACCAACTCCCTCTTCTTAATTTTTCTCCCCAAATCAAAAGCGAGGAAGCATTCAGAGACCTGCACCAACCCCTCGGAGATCCCTACCACCAGCAGCCCCCCAGCTGCACAACCTTCCCACTGGCACCACACGTCTCACTCAAAGACCTAGGTCCTTCCCTGGACAGAAACGGACTGAAGGCACATTTTGAAGTAAGACAGAAGCACGAAGCTTAATGGAAATTTATGCTGTGGTTTTTTTGGGCAGCTCTGAGGAACACGAAGCGCTGTCCCCATAAATGCAGAGCTAAGCTGTTCTGCACAGCAGGCATGAAAATGAGATGTGCTTTCTCAACTTCCACTTGCAAACCAAGTTGCATCCGCTCTTTATGCTACACAAATAAGGAGGAAAAGCTAAAAGTTTCTTCCTCCTTCGTGCTGCTCTTCTGTCAAAATTCACTTAATTTCTACTGAAGTCAGCAGAGCTGTGTCACTCTAATATTTAACGCTTTTTAAAAAGTGGTGCTTCAACAGTGTCAGTAATACAGTGTCAGTAGTTATTATGGTCCTGTGCTCTTCTTGTCTCCTGCTTTTCCTTTCTTTCTTTGCTAAAGCTCCATCTCAGCTTGATTTCCTGGCAAAATTTCATTCTCTCAAAACTGATCTTGCATTATTTCGATAATTTGTCAGTAACTGCTCTTAATATGAAGTGTTTGACCACAGTCATATGTCAACTTCAGAGCTGCGATGTCTTTGCCAGCCAGCACATTTACAGCTTTTTAAAGCCATCTCCACAGCCCACATTGCCAAGTCATTTTTTTTTCCTGCAGCCATCTTTTCTCCATCATTACAAGTGAAAAGGTCTCTGCATTAAGAACTCATGCTGCTCTTCACAGCAATTCACGCAGTACAAGACTTATTCAAACTTTCAGATTGAAAAGACTACAAACTTCTGAATACTGGGGACTTTTTTAGGAAAGCCAAGCTTTTAAACAGTAATTTTCAGAATTCTGCTTTTTACATTCCAATAGTTCAGCTGTTCCTTTTTTCCCCTAGATACACATAGATTTATTTTTTCCTCAAACTTAGTGCCTTCTTTAGATCACTCTCTGAGGACTTTTTCTTCTTTAGACTGCTCAGTAGCAAAACAAGGTAATTGAGCCTACTGCACAGCTAAGCAATGGCACTCCACCAGCTTCACAAAAGCAGAGAAATTGTAAATAACTACTATTAATAATTATTTAGAAAGAGGTTCTGGAAGTCTGTTGCATGGAATGGTATTATCTCAGCATTTTCTGTGAAAGCATTACATTCACTACACAATTTTAGTCAAGCTGCACCTTTATCATAAGCATTGAACTTCCATAAGCTTCAAAGAGAAATCCAACAGAAGTACCCAATGTAACCGAAAAATGCCATCAGTCAATTAGCAATGTGTGGTGTCATTTCACCTCTTTAATAAGATACAGCCTTCAGCCAATTAAACCACTTCATTTAAAAGGTTCTGTAAATGAGAACATAAATACATGATCTCCCCTTATACATTCCTTTCCTAACATGACAGTCTCCCATTAGCAGTACTGCACAGCAGAGATCTATTAATAAAATCTATGCACTCCATCCCTCTTACATCGCCCACCTCCAGGTTTCAACATCTCAAAATACCTGGCTTATACAAACAAATCCTAACAAATATTGAGGATATAGAATCCTAACAAATATAGAGGATATAGAATAGTTATTTCAAAAAGCAAGTTTTAAAAAATAAAGTTAATAAAAGTTGCAACTTATTTCTAAACAGATTCCAGTGTATTAGAACAACTTGCATAGGATTATGTTAACAGTAAAATAGGAAAAATCCCAGAAGTTGTACTATGTGCATCTCACTCTTTGAATCCATAATGAAGTCGTTATTTGCCACATCTTTTAATAAAGGCTGGAGGACTTCCACAAATAACAAATGTGAAAATGCTAAACTGTAAATATGTTGGTAACTGTTTTTTTTCAATCCACTGAAGAAAAATGATCAAAATCAGATCTTTTGGAGGAGCCCCGAGATGGAATGTAGTGAACAGCTTGTACTTTTCATTAAGGCTGACCAACTCCGATATTTTCATATAAAGTAATCATCAATATAAATCAATATGAAGTATATGGCACGCTAATACACATGTTGTACATACATGTACGTACATACTTACTCTAATATACAGACTGTATGTATCAAGGACAAGTCTAAAAGAACCTTTTCAAGCTTATTTCTTTCCATTTGCCCCAAACTGTAGGAAAGTCATTATATTGTTAATGTTATTGAGAAGCATTTGAATAAAAGCTGCCAGGAAATGGGAAGCTCAAGCCTACATTACAGTTCTGTGAAATGTGATATCCACAGCAGTTAAGATGGATTTCTCAAGCACTTACTCCACCTGACTCTTCTCAAACAAAACAAGCTTCGAAAGCAGGTTAGCATTATCATTTGCTTCCAGAGCTGTGTATGTTGCAGGCATCTAACAATGAGTAATCAATTACAGCAACCCACAGTAATTTTCAGGGCTGCAGATTAAACCAGTCAAGCAGCATATGTTTGCATACAGCAATAATCTAGTCTGAGGGTGAAGTTCCAGGACAGTCTCAACCAGTCTCTCCATCCCCTAAACAAGAGTCCCCACCCCTCCTTTGACTCCACAGCGATGCCTTTCTCACCCTGAGCAAGCCAGTTTAGGGAGCTAAACGGGACAGGTCTTCTGCAGTTTTGGCCGTTTAGCTCCTTAAATCTGCTCACTGCAGGATCAGGGAAGTAAAGCAATCAGTGGAGAGCCAGCAAAAATAATAGAGCAACCAAGACACATTAGACACACTGGGAGAAAATACTCCTGAAAAAATGTTATTTCATTCAAACTTGAAAAACCAAGATGGGGGGTTAGGGGGGAACATCAAAACAATAAAAACTTGGAACAAACTTCTTTCTTTTATTCTACCAATACAGCTTCAATTGAGAAGAAGATGTCTTGAGTCTTCAGAATTGACTGTTTCTCATCATAATAAGCAGTCTATTTTAGAGACCAGAAAATATCTTTGCCACTCTAAGAACAGTATGCTCAGCACACTACCAATAGCTAGTAGTTTATCCATAGAAAACGGTTTGCATTTCACCGAGTTCTGGTTCAAATGCAAGTGGACAGATAGGTGTCTCAAGAACAAAACACTCCCTTACATATTTTAGTCATGCAATTTTATTTCCTGGCAAACAAACAAACAAACAAACAAACAAACAAACAAACAAAAGCTACACATCAAAATAGTGAGTATTTATATAATTAAACATAAAACTGTTCCAACATTATTATGATACCTTCTTTTGCTTAGGAAAGAGAGCAGGAAATTTAGAGAGTATCAAAAAGAAAAGGATAGTTTGTAAGAAAGTCATACTTACATATTGCATAAAGGTCATGTTAAGCTGTAAACTAACGTGCACAGCTGTATCAATATACTTGTATTTTGGGAAAAGACTAAATTACAAACTATTGTCATTTAAATAATTCTATTTTAAAGGGACCCATGCTTTACAGCAAAATGGTGACATCACTTCATGTCTTCAATTAGCTTTTCTTTCTCGTTCTATGTAAGACAATGGTCATGACCCCTCTCATAAAAGTGTTGTTTGGATTTATACTAAGTAGTTTGAAAGAATGCTTATCCTGGGTTTTGTGTATCTGTGCTGTCAGCTTGAAAACCTCTTTCCTCCCTACCCTTCAAATAAAAAATAATTAAGAAGAAAAAAGGCACGACACCACCAAAAACCCACCCTGCCGAAATACGAACACCACCTTTCCTCCTTGGCTTCCTATCCCATTCCACAGATAAGACGTAGTTATTAAATTGTGGCTGGAATATTGCCAGGCAATGAAGACTTCTGGAGCTTAGTCCTGCTGCAGAGAACACTGCAGTGCTCCTCCTCAGCCAGACCAGCCACTTCAATCCATTTGCCTTTGGCTCCCATGGTGAATTTAGCGTTTGAAGACTGATCTTAATGGTCCTTGAGAAACACTGTGTTCATGAACTGCACCTTCCAGTATCAAGACATGAATGAAATCTCTCACCTGAAGATCTTGGTCTTTAATTACATTCCTCTTGAGCAGAGGCTTTCTACAACAGAGACAGGTTTTATCGTCTCTAGCTAGAAGCCCGAGTTTTTCAGGGACTGGCCCAAAACTAGGGAGTGAAATTCCATACAAGTTGAAGATCACAGAAAAGCTCTCCAACATCCCAAGCGCCAGTTGCATTTCCCAGTCAGGTGCAGCTGACTGATTTGTTTCAAAAAATCATAGTTGAGGAAGTTTAACAGCTTACAGAAAAGTGAATGCCCTGAACTCTAAGACAGAGAGCCTGCAGGAGCTCTGAGGGCAGCCAGCCCTCAAGCTCATTTTTAAAACACATTTCATAACAATGAAGTCTGTTCTTTCAGCCACATTTGAAGTTTGTTGCAGTTTCTCGGACATGCAACAGAGGTTAGCAGTTACTAAAATTACTTAAAACATATACAGTTAGAAAATAGTACAGTTTACCTCAAAGCTTTAAAATACATTTATTCTGTGTGCATACAGAGAGAAAGGGGAGAAAAAGAGATAATAGCTGGTTACTATTTGACAGTTTGGGCTGAGATTGCTTTTCAAAGACTGGTCTAATAAAGCTAGTGCAGCTTGCACTAAGGTGAGCAAACTGTATATAACATTTTCATTAAGCGTTTGGCAAACAGGTGAACTAGACACAACATCTGTCAGCCAGTATCACTTGATTAAACTTACTGAGAAGCTCAGAGGAAAGAAAAGACTATTTCCTCACTAAAAACACTAAAAACCAGGTTTTATTATTATTTCCAGTGTTACATATTCTTATTTGTCAAAGTGGAAGAACAACTCAGAAAATAAACAATTACTTAAATAGTCATAGGAGATGTGAACAGTAACACATTTTTGTGGCTACTCAAGTCATGCACATGAAAAAAATCTCTGGCCATAATTCTTTCAGTAATATAAAGAAATGTTAACTTCCAAGGATGCACAGACATATGCATAACAAGACACGCTGTAGCTCCTAACAGTGATGTCAAAGAAGTTCACAGCACCATGAAAAACATTCAATGACATTAAAATCCAATCCTATAAGAAAATAAATAATAAAAAGATTCTATCAACCTGTTCATGTTTATAGATATTCCATTATTTTCATCGTAGCAGCACAGTTGCAAATATCCCAGCTACATTCCAATTCAAGTTTCACCCGGATATGCTAACAACAGAACATCTGGAGTCTGAAATAAATAAAAGCCAATCATCACTGGGCCCAGGACGTCTGCCCTTTCCTCTTCCTCCAATTATTTCTCTATAAGCCACACAAAACTCACTCCAAAAAAACAATGAAATATTACCTGAGAAAGAAAGGGTGGAATTCCACAGAAATAACTTGAATGTACAACTAAATTACTGAGCGTATCACATAAGGTAAACAGTTTGGCTTTGCAGCAATAATGACTACCCTCACAGAACTACATGTTAACAAAACACACACTCAAACATTAGGTCTAAGATGTCAGGAATCCACGTCAACAAAACACACTTTTATTAGGAAACAGACTTCATTTGTGAGTCTCAATTGAAATGGCTCCATGTTGCTCCAAGATGAGAAGATTAGAATGAAGTGGGTACAAGTATATTACATATCAAAGAGATGAACAAAAAAACCCTACAGTCGTTGACAACAAGCGCCAAATCCACCATCCTCTGGACTAAACCAACCTCGTGTCTAGTTCTGGGCCCACAGGTAGTCCTACCCACTTAAAACATCTTAGTAAATGCAATTAAGTTAAACAAGCATGTAAGTGCTTGTAAAACTGAACTCTAGTAATACTTCTGAGTAATACTCCCCCAATCCCAAAATGTTTTTAAAAAAAAAAAAAAAAACTCTCAGAAATCTCTCTCTCTAGCAACCATTTCACCTTCATGATTTGTTAAATAACTAAAAATAAAATCAAACAAACAAAAAAAGAGCTATCCCAGTCTAGTTATGTGTTTATCTTGGGAAAAAGAAATTATAAAAGAAGAGAGATAAGAGATTTGAGAGAACATACAATGACTATCTACTGTAACAGACAAACTCATTCTACCTTTTTTCTGAATAGATGATAAATTCACATTTTGGGAACAGCTGCACAGTATAATACTACAGATTTTAGATTTGCTGCATTTCATTTTTCAGTTTCAGCTTTGCATTTCATTGTCAGTGGTGGGCACCTCAACACAAGAGAGATATCGAGGGGCTGGAGGAAGTGCAGAGGAGGGCAACGAAGCTGGTGAAAGGCCTCAAGAATAAATCCTATGAGGATCGATTGAGGGAGCTGGGACTGTTCAGTTTGAGGAAGAGGAAGAGGAAGCTGAGGGGAGACCTCATCACTCTCTACACTACTTGAAAGGACCTTGTAGAGAAGTTGGTGCTGGTCTCTTCTTGAGGGAAATTAGCAATAGAACAACAGAGAATGGCTGCAAGCTGCAGCAGGGCAGGGTTAGGCTGGACATTAGGAAAAAATTCTTCACAGAGAGAGTGGTCAGTCAGTGGAATCAGCTGCCCAGGGAAGTGGTGGAGTCCCCATCCCTGACTGTGTTTAAGAGTAGATTGGATGTGGTGTTGAGGGATCTGGTGTAGGGGAGAACTTGTAGAGTAGGGGTGATGGTTGGGCTCGATGACCCCAAGGGTCTCTTCTAACCAAAATGATTCTATGATTTTTCACATCTCTGTTGTCAAAAAATGGATTTTTATGAAAATAACTGACTTAACACCATCTCCTGGGATACATACTTCTCTGAAAGAAGAACGTCTGACCAGGAGATCTGGTATCTACAGGAATTGATCCTGTCATGGTTCATACATTCTAATAGTGAAAAAACACTTTCTGTACCACCCTCAATCTATTTTGTTACCAAAACAGGGTCTTGAATTGCTTAATATCAGGGCACAAGTAGGAAACAAATCACATATAAAACTGATTCCAAATGTCTATTCCCTCCATAAAGCATATTTGGCAGTTTTGTAAGATTTTAAGACAAACAATCAATAGTACCGATTCCGGTTGTAACTCCAGTAAACTGCTGGCGTCTTCCTTCCTTCCTTCCTCATGAGGTTCAACACGGCCACATGCAGGGTCCTGCATGTGGACCGGGAAACCAAGATTGAGAGCAGCCCTGCCAAGAAGGACTTGGGGGTGTTGGTGGATGAGAAGCTCAACATGACCTGGCAATGTGCGCTGTCAGCCCAAAAATCCCACCATATCTTGGGCTGCATCAAAAGGAGCACAGCCAGGAGCAGGTCAATGGAGGCGATTCTGCCCCTCTGCTCTGCTGAGACACCACCTGAAGTACTGCATTCAGCTCTGGGTACCCCAACATAAGAAGGGCATAGACCTGTTGGGAGTGAGTCCTATAAGGACAGGCTGAGAGATTTGGGGTTGTTCAGCCTGGAGAAGAGAAGGTTCCAGGGAGACCTCACTGAAGACTTCTAGGACCTAGAGGGAGCCTACAAGTAAAATGGGGAGAAGCCTCTTAGTGGGGCTGTTGCGATAGGACATGGTATAATGGTTTTAAATTAAAAGGGAAGATTCAGACTAGATACAAGGACGAATTTTTTTACAAATGAGTGTGGTGGAACAGTAACACAGGTTTGCCTAGAGAAGTTGTGGATGCCCATCCCTGGTGGTGTGCAAGACCAGGCTGGATGGGGCTCTGAGCAACCTGGTCTATCAAAAGACCTCCTTGCTCATTACAGGGGGGTTGAACTAGATAATTTTAACAGTCCCTTCCAAATCAAACTATTCCACGATTCTGAAATACTTCTGTTACTACTACCAAAAAATAAAGAAGTGTCTACATCAATAATCAGCTATTTTCTTAATAATTTATAAAGAGTATCTGTTATTAAAAGAGCTTGTTGGGGTTTTTATGAACTGTAAAATGAAATGTCTATTTTCTGTGGAACCTTCAGGATTGTTTTATCTCTGATGAACATACCCACCTCTCCATTAACAACCTAGAAGGAACCTCTTTTCTTCTTTAAATGATCCTGACTCCGTATAACACTACTGATGTAGGTGATGTTGATATTTCAGAAGAATATGAAAATCAGAAAACTGCATGAATGTTAATTCAAATTAGTTTGTGTGTAGTTTAATCCAGTCAGGTACCAGAGCAGGCTGCACTGGCATCAGTCTGTTTTGTGCCAGTATAATATAACATAGGTATTAGAGATGGAAAAATAGTAACATGGCACTAAGAACCATTTCTAAATAAGCACTGGCAGCTAAGACCTCGAATTAGTCATTTTGCATGTGGATGGATTGCACTATTTTCAGTTATTTTCAGAAGAAAATATGAGCCAGTATTCATTTTTCAAAGAAGCTTGTTTACAGATAATGGTGTTGTTGCCTAAAACAGAGTGGAGGAAACAACAGATTGAAGTAACAGACTACAATTAAAAAAAAAAAACAACAAACAACAAAAACAAGACAAATCAAGAAAAAAACAAACCCACACACCCCCCAAACAGATTTAGGTTACCTGAACTCAAATGTAGACAAGTATTAATAGGAATAAATCTTTTACAAGTTTCTTAAGAAAATGAGTCTTTCCAGTTGCTATAGGTTTCTCCGTAGGCAGGCCGGGCCGGTAAGATGGCACGCTGCTGCTCCCTTACTTGCTTACATAGGCCTGAATGTGAGAGCACAACTTCACTCCTCTATTCCAATTTGCTCTTCTGCCAAGTTTTGGTTAACTTTCAGCAAAGTAGATTTGGAAGGAAGTATCTTGAAACACCTTTTTCTAGGGTTACAACTGTTCCATAGCTGTTAAAGAGCAGATTTGAGCAGAATCTGCAAACTTCTCTGCAATTTTCCAAGTAGCTGCATTATTTGCACAGCAGCACATGGAGCTTTGTTCTTGTCCCCACGCTCCCTTCAAAGTTTTATTGCACTGACATTGTGGTAGGACACACAGATGATGGCCTACATTCCAAAAAAAGTAGGCTGCGTATTTCAATTAATAAACAAACCATTCACTTGAAACCTTGTTTTTTGAGGAAAGGAGCAGACCTTTGGATTTTCTCTGTTTGTTTTGGACAGGTTTAGGGTCGCTTTTTTTTTTTTTAGTTTTTTTTTAAAAAAAAAAAAAAAAAACACAAAAAAACCACAAAAAAAAACCAAACAAGTAACAGTGGTAGTTACCATTGTGTTCTGCAAATGTGCCAGGATTAACTGGGAAAATGACTCAGATTAGTTTTAATCCAGATTAATTACCCAAATCAATTCTAAACACACCAGCACAAACATTTGTGTCACCATCAAGGTGGTGCCCAATGGAAGCAGGTGGAGCTACTTCTTCAACTGATAATGAAGCTATTTGTGGAACTGTTAGCCATTTGGTTTTAAATGGATCCACATAACTATGGGAGAAAGACACACGTTAAAAAGTTTTTGAGATCACTCACTCTCAGCCTCCTTTAGTGAGAAACTTGTGTCTTCTTCAAATGTCTGAACATTCATTTTTCTAATATTAAAAGCTGCTTGGTATCTCCCTCAAACAGTGTACAAATTTATCAGTTCATTTACAAAGTTTGGAAGTGAAAAGTATTTATTAATTATATAAAACCTTGATGGTGACTATCCTTAATGACTGAAACCCTCAACTACATACAAATATATAAACACTTCTTTCAAAAGATATCAGAATCTAGATTAGAAAATAACACAAAACCCATTATTTCAAATATCAAGACACAGTTATTTCTCTGCTAAATGTGCTACTAGTAAAGCAGAAAGGCCAGGTTAGCTCCATTAATAATAATTTTTGCACATACATACCGCTGAGAACTCATGTCTGTCCTTGGCTGTGACACCTTTGTAAAAATAAAAAGGTCACCTTCTTTGTTGCAGCTTCCTTCTCTTACAGCATGTCAGACACCTGAAAACAGCCAGGCTAGTCTTAATTACTGCAGTATTTACCTCCACATTGCAGAGCAGAGTTGTCTGACCCAAGGACCATGCTCGCATATTTAGTAAGCTCAGGTCTGCAAAAATCTCATCTCTTTCTGCTTCTAGAAGCCCTTCAGAAAGAGATACTGCATCCTACAGCACTTAGGTTTCCCTAATCCCCTGACTACTCATGGGTCTTAAATGGATGACGACAGGATTTATCTGAAAAGACATTCTAAAGGTCTTTGTCTGCGACTGATAGAGATCTCCACAAAGGAACCCACATCCTCAGGAACTTCGGCCTCAACCTGACAATTAAGTACCTTCTATCTTAAGAAACTAGGACTACTTTACAGTCTTTTCAAGATAAAGTTATTACAAGGAAAGACTCCTAGATACTCTAAAAACTGAAGTAGGTATAAAACTTTTCCTCCAGCAGAAAATAGCTTTGGAAGGGAGAGCAGTTGTCTTATCTTCATACATTTGGGCAATGAAATGTTGCCTTAACCACCGTGCCATTTAGCGGAAGATATGCATGCCTGCTCTCAGTGAGACAGTTAAGTCACAGTTCTATCAGAATTTGCTTACATAATGATAATAAAAATATCAGATGAGATGGTAGCTAAACCAACTTCTTAAATGGAAGAGTATTTTTCAGATTATTGAGCTTGTGTTTATTCCTATATGATCGGTTTCCTCTTTCTGTGGAAATTTGTCCTTGGAATACAAAGAATAAAAATGATGATTTGAAACAAAAGTAAAGAAAAAAAAAAAATCAAAGCTAAGTGAATATTCAAGTTACTCAGGAAAACAAAGCAAATCAGAAAATGGATTTCCAGTTTATCATGGTTCCATAAGTGAAAAATAGTTCTCCCGTAGACAGTAACTTGATGTTTCCTAAAATTTCCTTAAGCTTTGGCAACAACTATTCTGAGATACTCTATCGCACCTTCCCACTAGACCTCAGCAGATCAATGCCCACAAGAGCCATCTGAAGCAGTTGCTTCCTCGAGGAATCAAAATTTTTCACATTTGAAGGAAAAACGCCTGTCCATCAAGATCAGGAGGGTCAGAAGAGATGCATGCACTTGTCCACGTATGGTGGGGGAGAAGAAAATTTACATGAAGAAAACTTACATGGAGAAAATGTCTCTTAGGAGAGCAGTGTGGCACACATCCTGTATGTATATAGGCAAGTAGAAAGCACAGACCCATGAGGGAACTAGGACAGCACTACCTTAGTAGGACATGGCAATACCTTACAGCAAGCACAGACTATTACTAGCTGTCTACTAAAGCAGCATTTAACTCTGGGAAAACTAAGTCCTTGCATCAACAAAAAAGGAGTCTGTCAGCTTCACCACACATCATTTAGGTAAGAGCATGACCCTAAAGTTTCAGGCCATTCCAGCCCAAGTTGTGTCCCTAATTGACTTGGACTTCTTGTCGTTCCTTACTACTCTTCATGGGAAATCTGCATACAACTAGCTATACCCACCTCGCTCTCCAAGGGAGTTCAAACACACATAAAAATTGATAATGGAACAGGGCAATGTCCATCTACTCACAGACCAGCATTTTTGGCAAGTGAACATAAGAATAAGACCAGATAATTAGAGTTACATCATTTCAGATGAAAAGACCTCTTGCTTTTTCTACTTTACTACCTCTTCCTCCACCAAAAGAATGGTAATACTGAATTTCACCACAATATTTCTTAGCCTGTTCTGTCACACTGTGTAATTAAGTACACTTAGTAATTAAGTCAAAACCAGCAGAATAATCAGTTTATGCTGAAAATGAACCTTGACAGCGCTCAGGGTGATTAACGGCTTCCAAGATCACATCTGTAGCAGGAGGTGAAACAGCAGCAGCATCTGAGCCCTCCCTTCCTCACACTGTCACCAGGGCACCTCTGTGGACGCTGAGAACCGTTCAGACTGGCAACAGGGCAAGACCGTACCAGCTAAAGCACAAGACCCTGACACTGCCTGATTTATGGTTAGAGACACAGACTTGCAGACTACAGCAGCATTTTACTTTTGTGACTATTTGCAAACACAAAGGATGAAAAGTTACAATCCTCTCATGATTTGCAAGTACTTTCAGCATCACCAACTCTACGCTATTACAGCATCAAACTGGTTTGTTTAGTCCCTCAGCCGCTTCTTTTCCATTTTTGAGGATAACTAACCCAATAGTGATAAGATTTCATACATCAGGGAAAAAAAAAGTGGACTTGACAGTAAAAACAATACCCATTCCACAAGTCAGAAAACTCTCAGTATATGAACCCAAGAGCAATTCCCACGTACCCAGAGAAGAGTCCGATCCCATGGTAGCCGCTTCTGATATTTATACTTTAGAAATGAACCTTGAAATCAAAATGTAATTAAAAAGTGTTACCTTGGAATAAAAAGTGGATAAAACTCTTCTCCAATCCTGCTTTCCACAAACTACAGAAAGTCAAACCAGCTTACACGTGACACCATTCCTCTGCCCCCACCACTCAGCACCCAGTTGGTGTAACATGTTGCCAAACAGAATTAACTTCATTGTACGTTGCTTGGGTTTGATCTAATAAAAAAGTACTTGGATTGCAGGTATACTGAAACATCACCAATTTCCACCTAAGTCTGGAAGACACACTGTGCATGAAGATGTAAATGTACACACCGAGACTTCAGAAAATAAACACCAATTACCAAACACACTTTCAGGAATACAGTCTCACCAGAACACCTCATACTTTATAGAAAACTTAAACTCTACGGTTAGGCTCCGTGTTGTCTCTGGCTCTCTGACTCAGTGAAATAAGTCCTGCGTATAAACTAGATCTAGGAGGTTTTTTGGATAATGGACACTGTGGTACTTTACAAAATTGGTTTTAAAGTTACATTTTCCATTTTTAATATGCTGAATTTTGACAAAAATGTTTTGACAGGTTGAGAGGGGACAGTTGGGACTTCTGGCACTTGAGAAACACTGCAGGGCACACGTGGGAAAGAATACTGGTATTTCTTCTAAAAAAATGAAAAGCACTGGAATAGTTTATTTTGACACTTAAATTGCCTTTCTTCAGAGGCTGCCAACCATTAAAATAGATGAAGTGATTCACACTTCACAGTGCAACTGTTCCAGGCTTCTAAATGTACGAACCTTCTTCATCACACTGTCCATATTTTAAGGTTTTTTTCATAGGCCTAACAGAAATTATTTTCAAAACAGAGAACTGGCTGGATGTCTACAGTTCAAAGGATTTGCCCACATAGTCTTTTTTCAGGAGATGCAGCTTACACACTGTGCATGAAGATGTCTTCAATTTCTTCAAATTCAAAAATCCATATCTATCTTTTAATTCAAGTTTGAAATATTCCTGAAACAGACAAGCACTACCCACATAGAAAACAGGGGTTCTGCTGCCTTATTTGCTGCTACATTCAGGTTTTCCCACCAGAATTTTGACCCCAGCCTTACTGGCATAAACACCCCCATTGCACAGACAAGCCCTTCAATTCTGGGGAGATGAACACTGGGGAAACCCATAGTGATGGGGATTAAGGAAAAATAATTTAAAAAAAAAAAAAAGATAAGAAAGAACTACATTTCATATCACAGAAGTAATCTTTTCATAGTAATATTGAACAGTGAACTTGTCAGCAATTAAAAAAAAAACAGGGCTTTAAACTTAGCTTAGGCTTTAAACTAAGCTTTTTAACTTTACAATTTAGTAGGAGTATTTTTTTCTCTTGAAAATGCAGTCAATTTTACCTTTCCCTATCGAATCTGTAGCTGAGTTCAGGTGCTTATAATACCAGCATGGATGCAACCCTGAAGTTTAACAAAACTAACTACTTTGTACTCACAGAGAAAAAAATGAAACATAGAATAATGTTTAAATTAATTGCAGTAGCTGCAATACAATAGTAAGCTGTCAGTGCCTCCTTGCCACATGAGTAATTCAAGTAGTTGTTTGCAGTCACTTTTCAAATGAAAGAATAAAATTAAAAATAGAGGGGAAGGGTACTTCACAATCCAGGCTTATACACCCTAAAGAGATCATTAAGTTGAACAGGCCAAGAATTACAATTTGTGGCTTACAGCCTAAGTGGGCTGGCTTCTCCTGTTGGAGGAAGAGGTCCCAAAATGTTGGCTAACAGAAGCAGACCATGTGTGCACACAGCTGGCATTCGAAAGGTTTCCGTTACTCACTACACCAACAGCTCCCAACACAGTAGTATTTACTGCTCTTCTCCACTTCGTTGCGCGATTAGAGGGAATAATTCTACTCTGAAAGCGAGAGACTTTATGGTTATTCCATCACAGAAGTTTGAAAATTCTACCAAAAAAAAGGATTGAGAAGTCAAACATCGTTATAAAACTGTGTAAGAAGGGGTGGAAATAATAATAAGCAACCCTGTAACACCTTATATCAATTTATTACAGCTTGTTCCAAATTCCTTTAGCTGCACGTACCAAAAGTCTACTGTAACATACACTCACTCCCCTGTATACCAGATAGTGCCAAAAGTCATTTACAAATAAAACCCTGTGCCCTATCCATGTAACAAGCAACAAGGCTCATCTCCCCAATCGTGCACTCAGCCTAATCAGCACTAAACTAAAAACGGAGACCAGAATAAACCAGCTTCAGAAATCGCAGGAAAAAACAGTTTACAACTCACTTCGGTACGAAACGGAACATGTTCATAGCACAGTCAAGCCCAACGGTTCTCTAGCCCGCGACCAGAGCACGTGCTGTTACAGTCCCTGACACAGGGCACCTGAGGATGTGTACGCACACTCTACAGTGACTTTGCTGATGGGATGCTCTTTGCTTGGAACAAAAGGAAAATAAAGAGGATGAACTCATACAGCAGCAGCAAACACAGGCTAAGTTTTCCAAATTTGCAACTCATTCAACAAAAAGTCATTTCCAAGAAGCCCCCACAGGTACTTCTCTACACCCATACCATAACTAGGGTAAATCTACGCTGTTGAGAGCACAATGTTTGATATTTAATCAACAACTAAGCTACAGACTTTGGACAACTACCCGTTACAATGCCAGCCATGGACAAAGAACAATGCTGCGTTACAGCTCTTAAACAGTAATCAAGATTTCGGTTAAACTTTAAATACCATTTAGAAGAAAGTGTTTTTTCCTTCTAGTTTGTTATTTATTTGGCAATAGTAACATTGAACATCGTTTGTTTTGCGACTAAGAAATAAATAACAAGAAGAATACGTGGTAAAGATAAGCTTTTCTTCTTTCATTGCACTTCACTTTCATGGCTGGATGTGACCTCCTCTTCATTTCCTTCTGAAGACAAGTAAAAGAAAATTCTTGTGTTTGGATGAGTCACCCCAACTTTATCCTGCTTTATGTGGGATCCTGTTATTCTGTACTTTAAATACAGACTAATAAAACGAATACCCATGATTTAGAACAGTCAAGAGGCAGTAAACCAACCACTCTGTTATCTGAATCTTCAAGGTTCAAAATTAAAATCCTTTGACAGAAAGTTTCCCTATGATCACCTTTTTTATACCACAATTTTTTTTCTAAGTATTCTTCACCACTATAGTTAAAAAAGAAAAACCAAACAAACACAAAAACCAAACCAAAACCCTTCATTGTCTCCATTTCATGTATTGGAAATGAAGAAAGACTGTTTGTCTGCTGACATGCAGTGCCAGCCCTACATTAAGGTTGAGATCCTCCTGCACATCATCCTTTTTATTTATCCCTCTGCCTGTTCTGTCTGAATGACAGCATCATGCCAACAAAAAATGAACAATGATATCACTATGGCACTAAAGTACCAATGCTGCACACTAGCACCCAAACCCAGCAGCCTCCACCTGGGCATAGAGGAAACAAAATACGTGACTGGTGACCAGTTAGAAAAGATTTGACTTACGTAAGTCATTCTACATAAAATAAAACTAATGAAAGTCAGGCATAACAAAAAAAAAACATTAGTATGTGGCACCAAGATTGTTTTTCTTCTCATGTCTCTCACCTCCCAGATCCCGGAACAACTGAAGCAGAGACTAAACAGGAGGCATGTTTCACAAAGAGGAATAAATTTGCGTCCATCCCTTTATGTGAAACCGAACAACTAAACTCCATGATATTATACAGAAGAAAAAAAAAGCCTCTTCTCAGTAGCTGTAACCGTAGCAGATGAACACAGAAAAAAAGAATCACAGAATCTCAGGGATTGGAAGGGACCTTGAAAGCTCATCTAGTCCAATCCCCCTGGCAGAGCAGGAACACCTAGAGCAGATCACTCAGGAACGCGTCCAGGTGAGTTTTGAATGTCTCCAGAGAAGAAGACTCCACAACCTCCCTGGGCAGCCTGTTCCAAGTCCACACCACATAGGCAGCTGTTACTAATTGAAACTATCCAACCTAGTGAAATTCAGACAAAATTCACCAAATCTCCCAAATACAGAGCCTCTACACATTAGGAGTGGGACAAGTCACTGTTTTAAGCAAAGGGTCTTAAAACTTTGTTCCTATAATGTTCCAAAACAAGGATGCAAGTGCTGCTTCGCCTGCAGAAACGACGCTGAAACGCGGCTGGCTGTGAGGATGCTCTGCTGCCGGCAGTACGGGGAGTCTTTTGACAGTTCACTACTGCAGCAGCAAAAGCTTCACCCACAGTAGGTATGGCTTTGGAACTCAGCACTACATTCAACATTCCGTTTACATAGCAAAATACTCATTAAAATAAGTTTATTACTTGCAAAGGCTGCCAATATAAACATAGTATTCTTGTTCTTAACCAACGGGATGTACCAAGAAAAAATCCTTTTAAATAAATTTCTTACCAGAAACATTTGATGCCTGTCAGCATTAACACCCTTGGACACGATATAGCACACATCCCCCCTAAAAAAAACCCATCCTTATGGCTTACAGACACATTTTTATATAATTATTTATTTATTATATTCTTTCATTATGTAATTTTCAATCACCTTCATCCTTAAAATCCAAAGTCAGTTCCTCTGTGAAGTGCTACAGTTCCAGTCATATTTTGTAGCTCAACCACTGACAAGCAAACATCAAGTGATAGCTGCAGAGATTAGTTACAGTGGTAGCATTTTCTTTGCTTTTAAATTAGACAGCCTTCCTTATGGATTGTGTTACTACACAGCCAAATGCTTTGGCATTGCTTTGCCATTAGTTGAAAACTAAAAATGTACTTAAAAAAACAGGTTTTAATCAGCGTTTGCACACATTCCCCATCTGACACTGAACTCCACAATATTCAGAAAAGAGTTCCTGAATTGTTTTTCCATCACAGATAGAGCAGAAGAGAATTGTGTTCATCTGATAGCGTGGCTGTCCTTTGGTTGTTTTTTACCCCTTAAATTGTTACAGAGGCTGAACAAGTAAGGGATAGTAGTGACCCACCCTGCAATCTGATCAATACAGGTGAGATACCGGGAGCGAACCTTCCTCTTGTGAATGCCCCCACAAAATCTGCACCCACCTCACGTGCGGCAGTGAAAGTATCGAAGCTGAACAAACCGGCTTTCTCCTTTCTTAAAGTAGAAGCAAAATGCTTTCATTCCAGTGTGGAATAAAGCAGACTGTAAGAACACCTAAAACTGTCAGAAAATAGAACTGTCCTTTCCCAGTTAACTACACTGCTATATATAAATCCATCACACGGGAACAATGAACAAAAGACAATTTTGTTTCTTTAAAGCTCGTCTTTTTCAACTCTGCAGTAGATGGCTTGAAATTACAGATCAAAAATGGAAAAATTATAAAAGCAGTCAGAAGCTAAAAGAGAAGTAACAGCCCCAAAACTGTAACAAACAAGAAAGAAAATATTTCTTCAAATACAGAGAATCATTTGGCCTTTCTGCTTACTACTGGGAGAAGAATTTCAGATCAGATCCTGCTAACTGCTATGTTTTCAGCTCTTCCCTGTGCTTGCTGGCTCAAATTAACACAACAGACTGTTCTTACCGATTCAAAATTACATGGAAATAAATGGAAAATGAGACACCTCTCATATTAAACATGAAATTTTCAAATCTCCTAAGGCCAAAATCCTGCCAAGGGATACATGTATGTCAGCCACAATGACCTGGAGACCCGGTATTAACAGAGCTCAGCCTAGTCATCCGCTAAATTAACACTCTTAGTATAAAGTTTGTATCTATCCAGTTGATGAGATTGCTATGGACAGATGCACCTACTGAAAGGATCAGAGTCACAGCTGTATCTGCAATCCACTTTTCATTAAGAGTAAAATTCTTGGGTCTTAATGGCAAGGATCAACTTAGATGAACATCTATTCACGTCCACACTAGTATAAATATACACTTTACTTGTCAGCTTTATTTTAGTGGAGAAAGAAATAGCAAACTAGTTCAGGTTTGGGGTTTAAGTTTTACAGCATGTATATTCCGAGACAATTAAGCACTTTCTTGCTAATCATCTCTCCGTTTCTTCACCCACCATGAACACCTTCTCAGAGTAGCCCAGCACCGTGCTCAGTTTCACTGCTGCACTGTCCAATAACAGTTTTAAGAACTCCTTCTTTCAAAGTCTGGCACAACCGTAGCAGGAGAGGCAGAAGATACTCAATAGTTGACATCTCCAGTGTTATGTCAAGGTTTAAGCTTAACGTTAAAATCCTAATGCTTGCACTGAATGAGACTAATGGCACCAGGCTCCTTTCTCCAGCAAACTGCATTCGGCTGCAGCTCCAGCAACAGGACTGGGCAGACAACTGCAGGGAGGAGGGTGATGAGATTTCTCAGAGCTGTTCGTCACCACCATAAAACTCTAAAGTTGAGTTCAACATGTGCTGAAGTGATACAATTACACATGGCAAGGAAGTAGAGATCAGGATTAGTTCTACGCAGCCTACATTGAGCTATCTGCTCTAGTTTTAGAACACATTAAGCATTCATCTAACACCAAAACGCCCTTAAATGAGGCGTATTTAATACTATATAAAACACCTCAGTCAACACTGTAGATAGAGCATATATGCAAAAGAATAGCTATGCAAATGTATTTGAGAACCGCTAAGATCCTCTTAAATGTAGCTGCCAACTACAAACTATTCGGTAGGAATGTAATTACAGAAGGGTTCCTTATGGATCACCCAAGGTCAAATACCATTTAGTGCTATCACCAATGTGTACATGCAGCACACATAAAAATGTCACTTTGTTAAATTAGTGGATGGCACTAACTAGCAGAAGAGCAAATAACGAGAACACAGTAGTTCCACAAAGTGATCTGCACATTCTAACTGTAATACACAAAACAGGTTTTCATAACCACTAAGGCAATGCTGCATGACCAAAAGGACAAAGAGATCGTATCATAGGAAGCTGTGACAAATAAAAAAGTTATTTATCTTACCATAAGCAACCTAACACAGGCTTTCAGCATGATACAACGAGAAGAGCACTCAGTGGATGTCTTTTTAAAAAGGTTGCAAAAACCACTTCCCTTTGTAGATGCCTGCTGAAACCCACCACAGACAGTGTACACAGTTCTAGCCTTCCCCTTGTCACCCCTTTATCAGACCAAAGCCAGAAGAAACCCACAAAGCGCAGGCTCTGCATTTGACCCTGCCGATGAGCAGAAAGTCCTCTCTATTTTTTTTTTTCGGTTTAGCAGAACAGTGAGACTGATAACCATGCCACACATTTCAATTCATATTTTTGAAAAATTCTGCCTTCATAAATAACTACCAGGACATATTAAATGGTGAAGCTCTCCATCAGCTAACGCCCTTGAATTGAGACCGTGTGTATATTTCAAAGGTACATTTTAACCAAACACAACTATGCTCAACACAGGCATCAATGGACAAGTGTTAAAGTGTACAATATAGCAAAAGACACATTAGAAAATCCGACTCTCTCTCCTGAGCCCCAAAGGGGGGTGGGAGGAAAATAATCAATGTATTCGGCTTCATAGATTCTCCTGTTGAAGAAATGGATGGATGTGGTCAGCCACCCTGCTGTCAGGAAGGTACACAAAGAAAGTCTCTTCATTTAGAGCCACTGAATAAATTATCTCTTGATAGGCAGTGGAACCAGTATCTACAGAAAGACAGCTTATTACCTCAGCTTTTCACGTCTTTCAAATTTGCACCATGTGTTGTAGATTAACAGTTACTTTTTTGCTTTTTTATGGCTTCCCAAAAATAAAGCATGCACACAAAATGCAGAATAGCAGCTGTTTAAGACTTTTTACAGTGTAAGGAAATGAATTCCACTTTGAATTCCATTCCACATTTTTAGTTTTGGTTATGTTATTTTTGGAAGATGAAATAGTGGCATTCCAGCCAGTCTCTTTTAGACGTTTTCCCCTGACTCTTGGTTTCTGTTGCTGTATTTCTACTTTTAACTGAAAACACTTTTCCCCTTATGATAATTCACACCAAAAGGGAACTGTTCAGCAAACAAGTAAATTTTACAATCTCAATATGATGTTTTCATACCCAGACTGCCTAGCAGAATGCCAATACAATATTAAAGTCAAAGAGCATAAAGCAACAACACCAAAGCCCAAATGAAAAGGCTTTTACAGGAAATACACTGCAAATTTTCTAAGTAAAAGTATTTAAAACAATGAAGTAGATCACTGTTTCCCACACAGACACACAGAATGCACAAACTAGGAAACATGATTGACAAGCACTATATATTACCTTCTGATAATTTTTGAAACAATACTTTGTTTACTTTGAAAGAGAGCAGAGAGCAAATTGATGTCTTTTACCTTAAAAATACGCATTTACAATCCAGCTAACACTCTCCCATGATTTGCTAATTTGCCTGCTGTATTACATGAGGTGGTATACATTGTAAGTGTACAGAACATGGGGGAAAAAAAATAATCAAGATCTAAGCAGCCAATTAGATCAATTTTGCAATTACAATTTCTCTTTAGAAACTTAGGCAGTTCTCAGTGTATCTAATCTATGTCCAAGGCAGGAGAATAAAAGAAACACGCTGTTGAGTATAAAAGCAGAAAGTGTGAAAAAGTCTACTGGGGTTAAGTATTAACCTGATGCATTTTTCAGAACAACTGTACTATTTTTAACTGCTCTTTTTTGGCCACAGGTCAAAGTTTTCCTAGCAAAATACCAAAGTGAAAATGCTGGGAGCGAAGCCCAGAGGCAGCTCTCTTTGCTTTGGCCTAGGCAGAAACTTATCTGAGTCCAGTTAAGATATGTAGCACAGTTTCCCACTCCCCTTCACTGACTACTATGGCTGTCATTATGCCTCTGAACATCTATGAGAACAGTAATACAGTACTAAAGCCTCAAGAAGAGCATTTTTCAGATGTTATAGGAAATTCCTATATTCTCCACACAGCACAGGCATACATACTCGTTCAGTCAGTTCCTGTATTTTTGGCCAAACAGAACTGAGTCATTTGAACGCAGAAAAAAATATAAAAAATCCCCTCAGTCTAAGTGCCTTGAGCAACTCTTGAAAGGACTGGGATTTTTTTTCCCCATTTCTGTTTCTCATAGCTGGGACACATTGTCCATCTTTGGACAGACTGGAAATACAAGGTTTGAAGACCCTGAAATTCAGTCAAAGTAATACTACTAATAATGAAGCCTTCTCCTCCCTGACTTTCCGAAGTTTGAATGTCCTAAATGGGGAAATATAACTCTCTTCCCACTCCTTCCTGAGGGCATGGATTTCTTACTAAAGGAAATTGTATTTCATGCACTTACACCGAAAAATGTTAATTGAAAGAGGGGCGAGAGACGCAGCCATTTGCCCCAATGGAAAATAAACGTGACCCCACGGGACCCTCCCCCGTTACATTTCTCCCTTAGGCGTGTCCCTTTCCCGAATTATTCCCACATCGCAGAGCAGGGTTTTACCCGGGACGGTTCTGCCGGGGGGTGGTGAGGATGGGGACGGGGTGCCCGGCGGGGCACACAAAGGCAGGTACTTTGGGAAGGGGCACGCTGGGATCACGAAGGCGCGAAAGCAAAAACGGTGCAAAGGGTGTAAACAAGACGCCGGGAAAGAAGAGGGAAAAAAAAGAAAAAAAGAGAAAAAAAAAAAAAAGGCGCTTTCCGCCCCAGGTCGGATCTTTCCAGAGGCGTTCCTGACTTCCCCCCACTTCAAATAAACTGTACCTAAAGGGAGAGCGGCCGCTCTCGGCGCGGTCCTCCCCCACTGCCCACTGAGCAGCCCCCGGGGCCGAGGCTCCACTCCCCGCCACCTCCCCTCAGGTACCCGGGCACCCCTCGCCTCCTCCACCGGCGGCCCAACTGGGGACGCGGAGAGGAGCC
>VZTM01017843.1:9554-48512 GCA_013400555.1 Jacana jacana | reverse complement strand
GCTCACTCACCGCCTAACTATAACCCTGAGCTCAGCACCCCACCGCACGGAGGGGGGACGGGACGGGTCGGGCCCGGCCCGGGGCCGTCCCGGGAGCCCACAGGCCGGCCGGCAGCAGCACCCAAGGTGACCCTCCCGCTTCACCGGCCTCCGAGGCAGCCGCTGCGGGCAAGGCCTGGCCGAGGGGCTGTGTGGTAGCTGGGTGAATTTTGGTCGAGAACTCATCCTGCCCGTGTTGTGTGAAACACACCAATATATAAATAAATAGGAAACATTTGAGAAAGCGGGTGAGCAGCGTTTCGGGTAGAGCCGCAGTGCTCAGGTCATGTGTCAGAGGGAAGATGGAGAGCTCCAACGTGAAGGAGCTGTGCCGGGGAAGATGCAGAGTTCCCTCTTCCACCTTGAGGAAGATGAACCCCTGCAGGCTGGAGGGAACGGCAGGCCTTTCCCAGGGTGGGAATGCTGTGTGTCTGACCTGCAAAAGAGCAGGCCGTGGCAGGGAGGGAGAGTGCCACCAACACCTCCAGCTGGGGCTGTGGGGACAGAGGAGGTGAGGTGAATGGTGGGGACACTCCGTGGGACAATGTGGTGAGGTTGTGACGAGCTGTGATTCCAGCAACCCAGAGATGGGGCCAGCCTCTGAGCCCATGGAAGTGCCATCTGCAGAGGTGGAGGGACCTCAGGGGAGGAAAGGTTAACAGCTTTATTGTGTTGACTCTCAGCTGATAGCTGGATGTCAGTGAGCTGATGTCAGAAAAAACACGCCAATATTTTTAACTTGAAAGGAAAAGGGGAGGCAATCAAAGAGAAGTAAACACATGAGTCACTTGGATGGTTTTGAGTGAAATCACTCTGTGATACTCCAAGTCAGGGCCCTGGCGCTGAACCACCCCAGCTCGAGGGAAGGTCACGTCTAAAAATCAACCCAAACCTCATAACTGGGCTCTGGGTCGCAGTCTGCTGAATCAAACCCCCCAAACCTGACAGAAACACACGTATGAATGTTGTGAAAACTCAAAATCAGGTGCTATGGCTTGTGCTTCTGTCACCGAACTACATTTGTGACTTTCAGAAGGAATTAGTGAAAATCTGGGAGAGGCGGCGTTTATTTATATCATAGGACTACTTCATCCTGAAAACTGATTAAGATCCACTTTACTGCAACATCAACAAAAAAAGTCACATAATTTTCTCTAACAATTTTACTTTTGAACAAGCTAGAAGGTGCAACAACTAGCAGAGTTCTCACTAGGATTAGGACACGGATAGTAGTACAATCATGAATTTACACGGCCTACCACATCAACCACTAAAAGCTCTAAATTACCTGAAAGAAACGTGATTTCTTCACATGCAGCCTCCTCATAGGTTAATTTCTTGTTAGGAGCAGAAATGTTTTGGTTGTTTTAAGAAAGTATTTAAAATAGGTTTGGATGAAAGACCGCATGTGGGGTATGTGTCTCCAGTGATCAATAAGAGCCCATGCTGGGTTTTTTCAATGTCCACAGGACCCTTGGGGGTGATTTCAATGAGCTTTGAGTCGAGCACCAGGTGCTGTGAAGATTTAAGCTCTTTTCTCAGTTTCCCCTTGGCTATAGGCAAGCCGCTTCCTTTTTCCTTGTTTTTCTTATCTATAAAATAAGCTCTGCCAAAACTAATCTTTATTTTATCTAGCTTGCATCATTTAGTGACATTGTTCACGGTGTTATTTAAATGACCATAACAAAGAAATTCTTCAATAAGCATAACAGCCTTTTTTACATTAAAAAAAAAATCGTGATTGTGACTTCAAAAGTGCGTGTGTAGAAATACCTTCTTGAAATTCTTGCCCAATAGATCTGTTCCTCCAGCCTTCAGGACATATCTGTTTACTGAGGGAACAAGTTTTACTTTGTTACAGGGACAAATTGACAACGGCAGAGTCAGCTGAATTCCTTTGTGCAACACAAATCCTCAGCAAAATCATCAGCTGAGGTCTAGCAGCAGAAGTTTTATTGCTGGTCATAAGTGATTTAGTGGCAAAAGGAGTACCCAGAAAGTCAGATCCTGCCCTCACTGTTTGCAAAAAACACTCTTCTAACATATGATTTGAGGAAATTTGGTATGGATGTCCTAAAGGAAAATTATCACCACCTTCTCTGGTCTTTTTACGTTTCAACCATTTCTGCCTGTAGTGGCGTATATCTCGTAGGATAACACCTGTCCTTGACAATGACCATCTAAAGAAGAACTGGTTTTACTTCATCTGCATACTGCAGTTTTGGAGTCTGTTGCAGTGAATTGTCAAATGATATTTACTGTGTTTTGTGAGGCAAAGTCCAAGCCTTCCAGTGTGTGTGCTGCAGCTTTAAGCCTATGAATCCACAGACAGATCCTTTACCTCTCTTTCTACTCCCTGAGAAGCTGTTTATCTATTTAAGTGTCTACAGTTCAAATATGCATTTGGTGTCCTGAGGCACTTGGGAATTTGCTGTCAACCATTTTCAGAACTGGCTGCGTTTTAACAACCAGATTTGTAAGAAATTTGGCGTATTGGTTAAAAGTCACCAGCTTCGCATTGTTCCTTTAGAGTATTTCCATAGGGATCAAACCTTCTCAGGAGGAAGAAGGATTCAGCTCTGGACCTCAGGCACGCTTTAGCTACTAGCTATTGCAACAGATGAAAAAGGAGACAAGCTTCCCATCTGTGCATCTGTGTTAGGAGAAGGCGCTGCTACATTTTTAGCACTTGCTGCTGGCTAGTTAGGGCTTTTGCAAATCCTCTTCTTAGGCTCCCACTCTCTGGATGTATAGTATAGAGAGCATAAGAGCACCATTGATGGGGGAGTTGTTTCTGGTAGTTGGTAGGATCTCTAAAACTTAGGTGTGGTGCTTCATGTGGATCTAGTCCATTTTTTGTGTTTTGCATATGGGAAAACATGCATAAAAACTTTATGGAGTTGCTGATGATCTCGTGGTCTGTCTCTGCCTAGAGACATGAACTGACTCTCATCCTGAATGACAAGCAAATTGTGACAACAGAGAGGGAAGGACAAAATAGCCAAAAAGTCAGAGCTAATAAACAGTCTTTGAAAGCTGCCAAAATTAAGCTGTGTCAAACTGCTACAGGCAAAGGTGCATAACTATAGTCTCTCCCCACTGGGGCATCCAGGACTCTACTCTGATGGTTTGAACGTCACAGTTGATCATTGTTGTTGTGATGGAAATAGGACAAGAGGTGGGTTTTTTAGGTAATGAGGTCTTGAGATTTTGGAGGTTGTCGATAAAGATTGTCATTCTACCTTCAGAAAATAATTTACCTTTACCTCACTAGCATGAGGGTTTCTTTAGTTTTAGATTCATAAATTTGAAATGGGGGCAGAAAAGAATGCAAGTGTATTATGTTGGGGTTTTTTTTAGTTTTTCATTCTCACATGCTAGTGTTTAATCAGTCTAAGGGTTAATAAATTATTTTTCTGGATTAAAACAAACCCCTTTTTCTTCACTTTAGATTAAGGAAACCAGTCGGGAAGAAAGGTAGATGACTTCTGTGTCTGGGAGATCTATGAGGACATGTTTTTAAAGGAGTTGCAAAGTCAGCCACAATCATCATCATTGTTGATTTTCTGATTCTAGTGTTGTCTTGGTGCAAATGTTATAGTTATGTAAAATCCATAAAAACCCACTTTTTAACATTTTTTCATTTAATTCATGGTACAGCATCTGTTGCATTGCAACTAGTGGCTTTAAATACAAGCAGCTTTTCAAACCCCATGTCTTTCCAAACCAGCCCTCGGTAAGAATGACACTACCACATCAATCACTAGCACAGGCCAGCTATAAAATTACAAAACCACTCAGCCATCTGTATACTTAAATGCAAACCAAAGTAATCAGGCAAATGTTAAAAAAAAAATATCTTCATATGGTAAACTTTCCCAGTAAAGGCCTACATCTACGGTTTCTACTTGGAAAGGAATATATTTTTGTCTCCAGTAGGTATGCCAGGTTATCGCTGCTTCCCACCACTCTTTCAAAAAGCACATCCCTACTATACAGCTGATAAANGACCAGGTTGCTCAAAGCCCCTGGTGCTGTCTGTGCTGTGTTCAATTCAGTATCTTGAACACAAATACCAGAGGATCAAGGAAAGGAGGTGTGAAACAAAAGTGGCTGCATAATGCCTGGGTGTGTCCTGATAATGCAGGCCTTGGTCTCTGCCTGCCTTTCTTTTAATTGGTTTCATAAATCTCCCCAGGTAACTAACATTCCTTTTGTTAAGAAGGTAGTTTCGTTGTTTCTCGGATGCATTGGGAAGAGAGAAGTGAAACTGTGAATCTGGGTTAATTGAAATGCTTACGTGATATTGATGTGCCAGATTCTCTGCTGTAAGTCTCAGGAGGAAACTTGCCATGAGCGTAGCTTGGAGAGTAAGGACAAAGTGACCTCAAGTTTTCCTTTCTGCTTTCTACATTTAGGCTAAGTTTGGGGCTGTGTGGCCCATAGGTGTAAGTCACAGCACTTCAAGGGGCTGCTCTGATTTATTAAATCCTCCCCAACGTGCTATCAGGAGGCTGCTTATACCTCACAGTACCTTGGAGCAGAGGAGGGGTCTGCCACTCTTATTTCTGTTCTAATTATCTCCAGCACTTCCTTTGTGTGACACATGGTAAAGGTTGCAAAACTGGACGTCTGCAGGGTACAAAGCTCCTTGGTCCCTCAGAACTGCTGGCCGTAGCTCCTCAAAGCTGTTTCTGCCTCCTTTCAGTTCTGACAAAGGGACTAAGGATGGGTTCAGTCCTGTCACTTGCATGCCTATAATACTTATCACTTCCAGTAAACACATACCTGCATGAGCAGAAGTATTTCTGATAGTTTATTCTGGATTTAAGATGAAACATTTAAATACCTTCTTCCCCAAATAGAACCCAAAGTCCAGAATTGGGCAAATAGGCTCCTTATAGAAAACCTGAGGAGAATTAGATGTCTTAGGAAGAAGTGCCCAACTGTGTACTGAAGAGGAGTTATAAGGTGTGCCCAAAATCCTTTGTTTTCCCAGATGATACTTTATCTGAATCAGCATGCCCATCCTGATCTGACTTGGAATTCTTTAGCAGAGTGAGAACCCATGTACATACTCTCCTTTCTCCATCTTGTGGCAATTCATGCTGCATATTCCACCTCCAAATAAAGTTCCTAGCCACTGTCTTCCAGATCTTTGTGTGGCTTTGCCTCTTTAAGGGTACATTCTGACTGCTGAAGCAGTCTTTATGCAGTAAAAATGCATTAATAAAGAGGCCAGGAAGAAAAGGCTCTCTAGGCTACTGATGGGAGCACTCAGCAGGATGGAGGCAGAGAAGTAGACAGCAACCTTGGCAACCTTAACAGCTAGATGGCTACAGAGAAGAGTACCTTTGGATGGCAGTCTTGGATTCTGGTATAAGAACTGTTGTAAGCACCTAATAAATCCTTCTTTTGATCTGGCCTTTAGCCATGAGTGTGCAGGAAAGTGCAGACTTGGAAAGTGACAGTAAAACCCTGGCACCAAACAATCCCTGCAATTAGGGGAGATGCCAGTAGAAGATGACTTGTCTGGAGCAGTCTAAATACAGATGATTATTGCTGTAGCTCTGTGTGCATCTCTGAATACCCACATTATGTGCCTCCGTATTAGCACTGTGATTTCTACGATCTGCTTCTCATCAAGACTTAGCTACTGTTAATTGTGGGGAAAACAAGCCCGTCTAGCTGATACTGGGGTATAAACAGCTGCAGTTGCTGTGCCTGCTCTTGGGGACCTTGCAGGGGCTGTAAAATAGGAAGAACAATCTTGAGGGCACTAGTGAAGACATAGCTTTGTAGATAAGGGTTAACGCTCTTGGAGAAGTTACATAATTTTGTATTTAAGCAACATTGGAGTCAAACAGCAAAGTAAATGGTCAGCACAGAGAGGGAGGGAGGGAGGCAGGGAAAGAGAGAAAGAAAGAGAGAAGGAAAGAGAGAAAGAAAGAGAGAAAGAAAGAGAGAGAGAAAGAGAGAAAGAGAGAGAGAAAGAGAGAAAGAGAGAAAGAGAGAAAGAAAGAGAGAAAGAGAGAAAGAGAGAAAGAAGGAAAGAAAGAAAGAAGGAAGGAAAGAAAGAAAGAAAGAAAGAAAGAAAGAAAGAAAGAAAGAAAGAAAGAAAGAAAGAAAGAAAGAAAGAAAGAAAGAAAGAAAGAAAGAAAGAAAGAAAGAAAGAAAGAAAGAAAGAAAAGAAAGAGAGAGAGAAAGAAACCCTCAGAATTCTGGAATTACAAAAACTACTTCTCAATTTCAATAGCAAGTGATTTTCAAATAAATTACTATTGTCAGGATGATGCCATATGGTTGAAAATATTAAATATAGATCTATCTTAAAAGGAGACAGATATGACACCTATCAAACTCCTTCTGTGACCTCAGTAGCATACAATGTTTAAAAGCACATTTCTAGCAAATAACAAAGATATTGAAGAACATAGGAAACAGCCTAAAAGTACATCATACTGGACTAATCACAGCTATAAAATGATGGCAAAACCCTGCAGCTGATCACATTTACCTTATCTTCAGTAAATAGTTTGATATGGTAAAGGTGGAGTTAATGGGAATTATTAAGGCTCTGGGGGCGACCTAATAGGAGCCTTCCAGTATCTGAAGGGAGCCTACAGGAGAGCTGGAGAAGGACTGTTTGTCAGGGAATGAAGCAATAGGACGAGGGATAATGGTTATAAATTGGAAGATGGGAGATTTAGATATCAGGAATAAATTCTTTATTGTGAGGGTGGTGAGCCACTAGCATGGGTTGCTCAGAGAAAATGGGGATGCCCCATCCCTGGAGGTGTTCAAGGCCAGGCCAGATGGGGCTTTGAGAGATCTGGTCTAGTGAGAGGTGTCCCTGCCCATGGCAGGGGGTTGGAACTCAATGATCTTCAAGGACCCTTCCAACTCTTACCATTCTATAATTCTATTAAGGGAACTTTTCATGTACATTCTTTGCAGGAGATCTATCTACAAAACATTCCAGAGAGTAACATAGTATTTCTAAACTACAAAGAACTGACTATAGATAGGGCAGCAATGCCTTATGGGGTGAAATAGAAGGGTATTAATTGAATCACTGGACATCTGGGTTGGTAGGAATTACAAGGACCAGGTTTGGTCCTTCTTGTTTAAGATTTTGAAATCGGAATCTTTTCGTTTACCAGTATACAATCAAGGAGTGTGCTGCTGATGCTGGCTGTTTGTACAGAGTCAGAAGACAACAACAGTAGGGGGTTGAGGGTTGCAATATTGCTTGGAAGATCTGGATCATCTCGATGGGAATAATAGAAATAGGATATAATTAAATGGCACAGTCTATAGAGGGATGTGCCCTTGGGAACTAGTGAGAAAATCTCATATAATGTGGGAATTTACTGTTTGGAAACAGCTGAAGAGAAATACTTCAGGCTTCCATTAGGTGATGGAAATGTAGAATTTAAAAAAGGGTAGATGGTATTGCAGAATTTAACAAAGAAACTCAAGTAAGATAGAGCAAGGGTAAGAGCAAGAAAACACACTGCTGGAACATAAAAAAGTTGTGTTCATCTGTACTGAAGGAGAAGAACTAAAACTGGGAATCGAGCAGAGATAAAGGAAAAAGGCAGCCTGTTTTATGTGAGATGAATTGAGTAATTCAGTTTGTTAAGTCCAGCAGAGGGGTGACTGGGAATAGGGTGGTTTCTGTAGATACACTGAGGAAGTCAAGACCAAGGAGGGTAAGCTCAGAGTGCTGGCAGAAGGATGTTTACATGTGAACTGGCCACAGATAGACTTGGATGGGAAATAAGAAAATATCTAGCTGTTAACGATGGGAGTCTGGTACCACCTTCATCTGTGTAAAGGCAGCAAGAAAGTAACTACCTGCAGTGTGACCAGTGTGTTTTTGAAGGGTTGAACCATGTGGTGCCTCGCATTGTAGGGACTGGAGTCCAGAGCCCTCAACGTCCTTTTCACTTCTTTGTTCCTGTGGCTACAGAGATTGTAAGAGTTTGTAAGAAGCATAGCCCAGCCCGGGCAAAAGTGAAGCCAAACTATTTTACAACCAGTTAAAGACTTTGTGGAGGTTGTATTTTTGCTCAAAACCCACAGTGAATAATATAAAACCCATCATGGTTGGGACATAACCAAACTGGCTTGCTTGCTTTGCTGAAGGAAAATAATCTGGAGGTATTTCTTTGCATGGACCATTAAATATTCTGTTTGACCCAATGCAGAATATTTGCTCTGGATGCTTGAAAGAAGAGAGGCAGTCTGCTTTTTTTTGTATCTCGTTGTGTGGAGATGCTTTGGATAAGGAAACCCTACTTTTGTCCAAGGGAATTTGAAACAGAATTCTGCTTCTTAGGAAGCTGTCAAATGACTGGGGATCCCAGAAGTGGGAGAAAGGGGAAATTCTTCCTGGCGTTGAAGCTGCTGCCCTGCACAAAGGCACCGAGTTCGTTGGGTCAGCGAGGAGGAGCATGGGAATCATGGCTTCCCACCCTGGGAACCAGCACGCTCCCTTGGGAGGAGCGTCCCTATCCCTCTCCGTCTGGACAAAATCAAAGTGGTAACAGGAAGGACTGAGCGTAGCCTGTCTCAGAACAGCCTCTGATCTCTGAGGGGGCTCTGCTACCTAATAAATGCTCTGATCATGGAGCTGTTGGGTAACTGGGGACTTTCCTCCAACAGAGTTTATCTCCTCCTTTGTTTTTTTTCCAGCCAAAACTATTCAGCAAATTTGAAGCAAATAGTTTAGACATGACTGAAACCACATTTTCCGGGGAATTAACTATGAAAATAAATAAATAAATAATCCAGCTCTAACTATTGCTACTTTTACAATCTGTGCTTCTTCTTTTCCATCTATATTAAAGATTTGTTATCTTTTTTTAAAGTATAAGAGTCTGACCCGTCTGCCCAGCCAGAGTAATAAATTAGGGCTCATTAATTATGCTATTCTGGGACACCAAGAAGCCTATTATAGCACTTATAACTAATGCTTATTCCTCCAGCTTACCAACTTCTTCCTCTCTTTGCAGCCCTTTCATCCATTCAGTTCCAACTATCAGTCTCTGTAGGAGCGTGGACTCTTCACTACTGAATTTCTGTCCTTTTCTAGTCAGCTAATTTAGAACCTTTGTCACTGAGCATGCTGCTAACTTGCTGGTAGTTTAAATAGATTATGCCATGCTATAAAGTACAAGCAAAATCGTAGGAAACAAACAAACAAGAAAGATCTACCTAGAGTTGGTAAAAGTGTAGATCTTGCAGTAAAACAGAATTTCTGTTCTAAACCAAGTGCTGGATGTGACACTGCCTGCAGAGGGGCAGCATAAAGAGAGATTTCACTTCAGAAAAGGAAAAAAAAAGGGATTTTTCAGAATTTTGTCCCTGATCTTCCCTATGACAGGTATTGCAGGCAGGCAGGCAGCTGTGTTGCCTGCAGTCTGGTACTGCCACAGCGCTGACCCCCTGATCTTCCAAGACCTGGAAGCCCTTGAACATGGGCTGTCAAAAAGACTTGGGTGGATGGTGTCTGATGTGCTGGAAGGAAAGCAGCAGCTAGGGATCTAGGGAGGAGGGGGAAGCTGTTTGCTTTCTACCAAATTGGAATTTTACGCTAGAAAATTGTTCAACCAGAAGATCTCTGATCATCTCGCTTGGACCTTGTGGCACACCAGCGTTGTGTCACATCTTTCCACATCACTAGTTCCCAGCACTTTCCCTAGGCCCTGGTAAGTGGCCCTCTGATATATTCTTTCCAGCGTCTTCAATTACTGTTTGATGCTGAGTGTAGTTTGTGGCTGGCCAGAAATGTGAAGTGGTGGTTCGGCGATGCAGCAGCCAGCAGAAGGATGGTTGCAGACATCCCTCTAGCGGCCCCGAAGCCTCTGTGAAGCCAGCGAGCAGCTCTGGCCGTCCCCCAGCTCAGCACGGATACCAGCGTTGTCAATACAGTTTGCATCTTTGCACCCAGTGTGGAGCTTGGGACCAGTCTGACATAACTGGGTAAGAAATAGTGGGTCATTTCTCCCTCTTTTCCCATTCGCCAAAGTTGTCCTTGAAACTCCACAGCAGTTCAGGCTGTTTCAGTGTTTATTGCACTCAAGGCACGATGTTGGAAGGACGTACCCATTTCAGTTCTCTGGCCACTGTAAAAAAGATGTACTTGGAGATGAAAAATGGGTGGGGAAAGGGTTAATCCAATCTCCACGTGTTTTAAAATGTCAGGCTGCTTAAGATAGAGAGGGAACAATTTTGTCATGGTTGAAAAAAATGCAAGTTGTACTGAAGATTAATCAGAAGTTTCAGATTTTCCTGTCTCACAATACAAGATTGAGAGGATACCAAAGGAAACAAAACCCCTCTGTGGGTAAAATAAACATAAGGCACATCTGTTTGTACATTGGTACATTTTGGCTTCTCAATTAAAATTGACAAGATGCTAATTCTGATTATGTGTTTGGAACACTTAATTTGTTTTGCCATTTAATTTTCTAAAGGACATCCAGTAAAGACTGAGAGCGTCAATGAGCCCTGGGGCAGCATCTTTCAAGATAGCAGAGAATTTTCCAGTGGTGTCTTCGGAGAGGGTGCTCTCCTGGGACACCTGGGGGGACCCAGCACTGTCCACGATTGCTTCACAAAACACAACAGAAGTCCAAGAGCTGCCCCTGTTGTTGCCAGGGTTTCTGTGGGGGGTGCTGGGGGAGCTGGCAGGCTCTTAGCTGTCACTGCAGAGCAGAACTGGCAGGACTTTGCAGAGGAGATCAAGGCAGTCACCCTTTTTTTTTTTTTGCAAATGGGCACAGCAGAGAGGACTGATTTGTCCCGGGGCAGCAAGGAGCCTGGTGACAGCCTGATGTGGTGTTGAAGGGATAGATGGGTTTATACGTCAGTAAAACTGTCCCTAGAGGACAGCCCATGCTGAGATTCTCTCTCTCTGGAGTCAGAACCCCCAAATCTCATTCTTGTGATCATCATAGTTCTGTATCTCCGTAATTCTCTGTACTCCCAGCATTAAGTTGTGAATTTGTCATTACTTTTAAGCTGTTTTAAGCCTATGCAGAACATGGAAGTGTGACAATTCAGTCCCAAGTGTAATTTATTCAGCTTAGTTGTGCCCATTTCAAAGCCACTGTTTGCTGTCAATAAAGCACACAGCTGAATGCCTATTTCTAATTGAATTTTGATTTTGTTGAACTGATCAGAAGCAATTAATTGGATGAATAGACATCATCCTGATCAGTTTTTGGTTTCAGAAGTGATGAAAAACTCCTAAAGTAGCATCGGGTGGGATTTTTGTTGCTTCCTTTTACAGCTGTATCATTTTCTCTCCAAATCATAAACGCCGTTTTGCAGACTTCCCTCCCTGTCTCACAAAAATAGCTCCCACTTGTCAATTTAAGAAATGGTCCATTGGTGTAAAGCCAGTGGAGGGAGCATAAATGCCTGAAAAGTTTTCAGGCAACATCTTTGTAAACAATTATTGTTGTCTTGTTTTCATTTCTAGGCAACAGAGCCTGAGAGACACATACACAGCAGACAGACAATATCTGGACAGCTTTCCAGCTCCTTCTGTCCAGACTATAACAGTCTATATTTTCTCCAACTATAAAGGAACAGGATTATACAGACTTGGAGTAAAAGATACTTTCAGGTGGAAGATTCTTGGTTTTAAGAACCTATGAAGTGATCATTTAATGTCACAGATTTAAATCCTTTTTAAAAAGAAGGAAGGTTCCCAAGCTTCAATCTGCAGTAAATTTTGAATACAATCTGGAGTCTTTCAGACTGGAAGGAACACATTATTAATCAATAAATACACAGTAATTCATGTTTTCCTTTTGTGCTATTGGGTGGCTGTCAGTGTTTTTGATACTTTCCAAACAAATCAAAGCCCCTGATCTGTGCATTGAGACTGCCAACCTGTGTGCCAACTTTGGCAGCCAAAAGACTGACATTTGTATTTATCCCTTTATTCAGTTCTCCAAGAAAAATCTGCAATTAAGACTTGTTTGATCTAAAAAGAAAGGCAATGCTAATGTTTTCACAGGATTTTCCTTTTATTTTCAAACATATCACGGAAAGAATTGATCTTGCAGTTATTGAGGCAAATGTCTGTATTTCCTCCATCATTATCATATTATCATAGAAACACAGAATGGTTAGAGTTGGAAGAGACCTTGAAGATCATCAAGTTCCAGCCCCCCTGCCATGGGCAGAGACACCTCCCACTAGAGCAGGTTGCTGTCATTTTCTATCATTTTGAATGTTTGTTTTCTTTCCAGCTTAATAAGGACACAGATCAGTCTGTTAGAGCTTCTCCTCAGCTTGGAGGCCTTGCATGTGCTGCTGCACACAGTTAGGGCAGTTAAGGTTGAACCTCTAACACCGGGGGAATTTTTGCAACAAGCAATTGTTTCTTTCACAAAACTGGAGTTATTATCTGCTTTGGTGATGAGAACATCGCTTGGTAAAAAGGTCCTTTGATGATTTGTGGGGAGTAGCATTATCAGGTAAATAGTGGCTTTCTGTTCCTGACGACAAATTCCATGCAACCTGCTTAAATCCTTCCATCATTCCAGACACCATGCTCAATTTTACCTCTTGAAGTATTTAGAAGGATGTTTCATACAGGCACCTGTGCTCAAGAACGTTTTTCCTGCTCATCAAGAAAATAGAAAGGTAGGAAACTGCCTGCCAACAGCTACTGCTGCAAACAGTGGAGGGAAATTCCCCATTGGCTGGTGGTTCCACATCTGGAATTCTTCTGTGGGAACCCCAGCTGTCTCTCAAATACTTTGGTGATGCCAAATCTCAGCCAGAAATCTCAATCTTTAGAGCAGTCTGTATCTAGCTTTAGCCTTTACCATCGACGACTGCTATAATAAACACGGGCCCTGTTGGCCTTGGTTTACTCTTGAAGCTTGCAGGTATTCACTTCTTCAGTTCTGCTTAAAAGGTCCAGGCTCATTTCTAATTTACAATCCCCTTTAAAACTTTATTATCCAAATAAATTCTGAAATGCCGGACTTTGAACTTTTCTACTGACAGATAGCTTTTCTTTTCATATTTGGAAATAAACTCTTGTCATGTTGAGGTCACGGTTTGTGCCCAGAAATGTTATGCGAGGTTTAGGAACCAGCCAGCCTCCTAAGAACGTGTGGGCCTTGTAATTAAAACACGTATAAAAACAGGTTTTCCCTTTCTGAACCTGCTGAAACTTCACAGCTAATCTGACAGCTTCCTAATTTGCAGGCAACATTTTATCCACTTTTGTTTCATTTTTCACGGCATGCAATTTGGCTTCATGTTGGAGCAGCAACAACTGCTGTCGTAGCCTGCTTGTGACATTTTGATGGTTATAGATGGAAAAGGAAAAAAAAAGGTTCCTTAGAAACTGACAGCCGCAACACCAAAATTACTTGTCTGTCTGGAAATGAATATTGCATTATCTAAAAGCAGTTCTGGGCAGGATTTGCATTAGAATCTAGGAAAGACTGAAAGCAAAACTGTTCAAGGAACTTCAGTTTTCATTTGAAGTGCTAAGTTCTCCTCTTGAGGAAGGATGCTGTGAAATACTAGAGGCCTAATAAGAGTCAATAAAAGGCAAATGAGGCCCTGAGCTTGTACCTTTTGAATTTGCTGTTACAAATTGAATTGTTACAAATTAGTGGCCCCACCGCTTGATCCAGGGGTGGCTACAGCCACTACCTCATCCATGGATGAAGGTACTGTAAGGCCGTGCAGAGGCGACGGGTGGCCAGACAACACGGCTACAGGCCCGTGGGTAGCCCACCATCCAGCTGCAGTGGGATGAAAGGAAAGGGAGGAACCACCTATCAGAGACATAGAGACAACCAAGCTCTTGTCTCCAAGCTCCATTTAGATGTCCTGCCAAACACATACCTGGGTTTTTTTTTACAAATGAGTATCCCAGTCATGCAGTAAACATCTATGTGAGAAGCCTCGTGTAGATTCAGAGCAACCCTACACAACCAGGTATCATTTCTGTGATTTTAACCTCAACACACTTGTCACAAGTTGCCGTTGGCAGAGCAGGAGCGGAGCCAAAAATAGCAGATTCCTGCTGTGGAGAAACACGTCAGCAGTTACTCGAGTGCCAGCAGCCTGGCAGAGCCCCTACGCCACCATCGCTCAAACACACCCGGGTTTAAAGCCAGCCACCAACCCCAGCTGCTGGCCACCAGCCCGGTCTCCAGCAAGCAGGCCCACTTCCCACTGACAACTGTACAAGGGCCATGGGGACTTTGGAAATGGGTGTAATTGAATTACCCTTATAAATGAGGCTCCTCACACACAGCATTGTACAAAATGAAGGAATTTTCTGTCTTTTAAGGGCTTTCCAAAAGGTAATAATTTAAAGCAATCTTCTCTCTTCTTTACAAATTGCATTATTTAAAAAACCTGCAGTTCACATCTGCAAACTGTGACGAGTACTTTCCCACACCAAATAAGGTCTGAACTGGCAATGGTGCCTTTGTTCCAGTTACACAGACAGCAAACCCAGGGCATTTTATAATTCCAGATCCTGGCTGTTGCTATTGCTGATTCATGTGTTCAGATGCTCAGCCATTCTTACTNCACAGTTAGGGCAGTTAAGGTTGAACCTCTAACACCGGGGGAATTTTTGCAACAAGCAATTGTTTCTTTCACAAAACTGGAGTTATTATCTGCTTTGGTGATGAGAACATCGCTTGGTAAAAAGGTCCTTTGATGATTTGTGGGGAGTAGCATTATCAGGTAAATAGTGGCTTTCTGTTCCTGACGACAAATTCCATGCAACCTGCTTAAATCCTTCCATCATTCCAGACACCATGCTCAATTTTACCTCTTGAAGTATTTAGAAGGATGTTTCATACAGGCACCTGTGCTCAAGAACGTTTTTCCTGCTCATCAAGAAAATAGAAAGGTAGGAAACTGCCTGCCAACAGCTACTGCTGCAAACAGTGGAGGGAAATTCCCCATTGGCTGGTGGTTCCACATCTGGAATTCTTCTGTGGGAACCCCAGCTGTCTCTCAAATACTTTGGTGATGCCAAATCTCAGCCAGAAATCTCAATCTTTAGAGCAGTCTGTATCTAGCTTTAGCCTTTACCATCGACGACTGCTATAATAAACACGGGCCCTGTTGGCCTTGGTTTACTCTTGAAGCTTGCAGGTATTCACTTCTTCAGTTCTGCTTAAAAGGTCCAGGCTCATTTCTAATTTACAATCCCCTTTAAAACTTTATTATCCAAATAAATTCTGAAATGCCGGACTTTGAACTTTTCTACTGACAGATAGCTTTTCTTTTCATATTTGGAAATAAACTCTTGTCATGTTGAGGTCACGGTTTGTGCCCAGAAATGTTATGCGAGGTTTAGGAACCAGCCAGCCTCTTAAGAACGTGTGGGCCTTGTAATTAAAACACGTATAAAAACAGGTTTTCCCTTTCTGAACCTGCTGAAACTTCACAGCTAATCTGACAGCTTCCTAATTTGCAGGCAACATTTTATCCACTTTTGTTTCATTTTTCACGGCATGCAATTTGGCTTCATGTTGGAGCAGCAACAACTGCTGTCGTAGCCTGCTTGTGACATTTTGATGGTTATAGATGGAAAAGGAAAAAAAAGGTTCCTTAGAAACTGACAGCCACAACACCAAAATTACTTGTCTGTCTGGAAATGAATATTGCATTATCTAAAAGCAGTTCTGGGCAGGATTTGCATTAGAATCTAGGAAAGACTGAAAGCAAAACTGTTCAAGGAACTTCAGTTTTCATTTGAAGTGCTAAGTTCTCCTCTTGAGGAAGGATGCTGTGAAATACTAGAGGCCTAATAAGAGTCAATAAAAGGCAAATGAGGCCCTGAGCTTGTACCTTTTGAATTTGCTGTTACAAATTGAATTGTTACAAATTAGTGGCCCCACCGCTTGATCCAGGGGTGGCTACAGCCACTACCTCATCCATGGATGAAGGTACTGTAAGGCCGTGCAGAGGCGACGGGTGGCCAGACAACACGGCTACAGGCCCGTGGGTAGCCCACCATCCAGCTGCAGTGGGATGAAAGGAAAGGGAGGAACCACCTATCAGAGACATAGAGACAACCAAGCTCTTGTCTCCAAGCTCCATTTAGATGTCCTGCCAAACACATACCTGGGTTTTTTTTTACAAATGAGTATCCCAGTCATGCAGTAAACATCTATGTGAGAAGCCTCGTGTAGATTCAGAGCAACCCTACACAACCAGGTATCATTTCTGATTTTAACCTCAACACACTTGTCACAAATTGCCGTTGGCAGAGCAGGAGCGGAGCCAAAAATAGCAGATTCCTGCTGTGGAGAAACACGTCAGCAGTTACTCGAGTGCCAGCAGCCTGGCAGAGCCCCTACGCCACCATCGCTCAAACACACCCGGGTTTAAAGCCAGCCACCAACCCCAGCTGCTGGCCACCAGCCCGGTCTCCAGCAAGCAGGCCCACTTCCCACTGACAACTGTACAAGGGCCATGGGGACTTTGGAAATGGGTGTAATTGAACTACCCTTATAAATGAGGCTCTTCACACACAACAAAGATTGTACAAAATGAAGGTATTTTCTGTCTTTTAAGGGCTTTCCAAAAGGTAATAATTTAAAGCAATCTTCTCTCTTCTTTACAAATTGCATTATTTAAAAAACCTGCAGTTCACATCTGCAAACTGTGACGAGTACTTTCCCACACCAAATAAGGTCTGAACTGGCAATGGTGCCTTTGTTCCAGTTACACAGACAGCAAACCCAGGGCATTTTATAATTCCAGATCCTGGCTGTTGCTATTGCTGATTCATGTGTTCAGATGCTCAGCCATTCTTACTGCAGCAAAGACAAAAACGTTATGAGGGGAGTGCTCACACCTATAAATATGCTGAAAAATTGAGAGATCTGGACTCGAGAAAAATACTTTCATCTTAATAACCTTGCAGAAAGACAAATAATCAAGCATTATTATACAAATTGAGTAAGGTCCTATCACATTTACCTTTTAAAGGAGCTTGTAAGTTGTACTTAAGCTCCTTTCCTCAAGTCCAAGTCTAATCTTTTTGGCTAGGTTAGTGTACTCAGCTCATACAGTACGTTGCTTTCCAGTATCACAAGTGGATAACACTGTAAGTATCCACGTAGTAACAACACAGCAGTTTAATCTTCAAAATTCCTTTTGCCCCACTGATGGTGCACTACTGAAACAATAAACATATTTAAGAAAATAATTATAGTTTAACTGTCATATTACAGCTTCTCCCGTCTCACTGTGATGGTTGTGTAGCTTGAAGTTGAAAACCAGAGAGAGATTTGTTCAAAATGAAAAATCCTTGCATTTCAATTGAAGTAAGTATTTCTGCTTTTGAAGACAGATCTCCTTGGGGACCTGCTCCAGCACCATCTGGAGCACCACCGCACCATCACCCTCACGCAGGGCACTCGGGATTACTCGGTGGTGCTGGAAACGGTGACGCTTTCCACAGCAAACCTCACGTCAAGCTGTTGAACCAGCGTCGGGGGGCTGACAGGGCTCTCCCACACAGACCTCTCTCTGCACCAGAACAGAACAGCGAGGCAAAAACCACACAGCAAGTTCCCCCTCGGAAGAGACGGGGAATTTCTTCCCCCCCCTGAAGAAAAAGGAGAACTTTTCTGCATAAGAGACCATTTCCTAATTTTAACCCCCACCCCAAGCTTGGCTGGAGGAGCACCTTCCCCATTTTCACTGTGATCTGCGTATGAAATGGGCTCTCACTTTGCTTTATAACAGCTCAGCCTCCAGGTTGCATTTTATAGAGGCAGAAAAACAGTCTCCAACACGTTGGTTGTGTGGTAGCAGGTACACAAGAAGTCAAGGTAACTTTCTGACACAAGCATGCACTCATCTCCCAGTTTTCATAGTCTTCTACTGAGGACTTGGCAGAACTAGCAAACCTTGCAGAGAACTGGATTAACTCTCAATCTGTATTTAGGTATATTTAAACTCCTCAGTGCCAACTGCCCTAGCTTAGTTGCATTTATTAGTAGAACACAGGGCACAATTTCACAGCATCTGTTGAAAACAGCTGTAGAGTTGCTAGTTAAAACATTCAGGGGTTCATTACCTTCATTGTTCTCACATGGGAGTAGATGGAGATTTGCAGATACTGTGTGACTGGGAGAAGGGGGACTTGGGAGTTCTGGTTTAAAAAACAAACTAACTACTCCCCCTCCCCACACAGGACACTATCAAGTACCCTTCTCGGTACTGGAGTGAAATGAGCCTGAGTGAGGCATTTCTACAGTGACAGTTAAAACCCAAGCTCAAAATTCTGCAGCTTCACTTTACAGCTACTAAGGATGGATGGATGCAGATGGAGTTCTGAAGCATTGTGCCTATTTTTGCTGATCACAAAGCAGACCTAACTGCAATCTGCCAGAACCACACAGAACAGATAAAACATTTTCACATCCACTTCAGTGGTTGTTGTTGCCCAGTGAATTCCAAAGATAACCCAACATGTTCCATTAGAGTCACCGACTATTTAATATTTTTATAAGCTTACTTTATTTCTTTGCTGTACAAAGGCAGAAATGCAAACCATCTCAATAAATCTACATCAGTAACTACCTAGACATGGTACACATATATACAAAGAGCCCAATTATTTAACTTCAGTGTTGATACCACAGTTCATGCAGAGCTGGATGCAAACAATGCAAACAGCATCTGCACAGTGTAAGGCATATCTCAGGATATTTACATCTAGCTCCTTATAGCGAATGTTTCCGATACACCAGTTTGTTACACTTGTATTGGACAATCCTGCGTAGTAGTGCAGCTTCAGAACTCAAAAGTGCATTTCTTCATTATATACATTCTCATAAGGATTGGGGATTATTCCAGAAATAGCTGTCAAATCTTCCTCTTCCAAAGCAATTCATTGCGTGCGTTTTCCATCAGTTAAAATTGTTTCATAAGCTGAAAATGCCACTTTCAGAAAGCTCTACGGATCACGTGCAATTATGAAAACAAAGCTCCTAAAAGCAACTCCAGGAACTGTCGTCTTCTGAGTTGGGAAGATACGCAATCCTGTGAAACCACTCAACCAACCCACTGCCGTTTTAAATTTAACACCACTGTGGAACATTTCAAGTCAGTAAGGTTGCAGATCCAAGCGGGTTTGAAAAAGCTTTCTAACACACATATCTACATTCTGTATCAGATTTTTGAGTTGTAATTAATGTCATCTCAGGTGGCTTGGTTTTTTTCTTCCCCCGGAGATCTCACTTTAACAGCAAAGTAAAAAAAGGAATACAAGTACTGTCATTGTAGGAATATAATTCAGTCATTTCACAAGCAAAATCAAGGGAAAAAAGCACTTGAGATTAAAAAGTAAACACTTCCCCTCAGCTACAAAGCAGCAGTACTAAAAATAATTTTTCTTTTATATTTTGAGCTACTGCAACATCCTGAAGGGTTGGGGCTGTTGAAGACTATAATCCAGTCCATCTTGTTTTAGGAGATCAAAATACTACACCTGAGACAGAGCAGCAACAGCAAAAGCAGCACACTCTTGTTTGAAAGAGCATCTTAACTCTCATGACAAGAATTTTGGCCAAGCTGCTGGACTCCAAAGTGAGGCAGCTGAGAACTGACACGCACTGTTCCATCCAGAGAGCCAGCTCTGACAGGAAGCCAGTAACGAGCAGAGGAAGGAGAGGGGTCAGGGAACAAGAACGCAGCACTATGAGTGCACGTGCCCGACTCCCTGACCTCCCGCTGTGGTGAGGTAACACAGCGGCACAGACTTCTCTTTCAGGCCTTTCCCAAACTCCCACACATCTTGGCCCACAAGCCATGCCCAGAAAGTTTTACTTGTACAGTAGTTTTCAACTTTATCAGAATGGTGTTATGGTCTTTAAAAAAACATATATGAAGAAAAACCTGTAAATGGTAGACACTACCTTCATCAGGAGGATCTGATGGCTCAGTTTCAGAAGCGACAGTGTTTGTATCTTCAAAAGTCTTGGCCCCCGGCTTCTCTTGCTCCACCTCACACAGATACACATCAATGGGTCCTTTTGTGCTCTTCACATGTACTTCTATGCAATCCTACAAAGCAGTGACTTGCATGTAAGCCGAGGAACAAATCTTACACACCACTTAGCTGCTTTTGTGCATATTTTAAAGGCAATAGTTTAAGAACAGAACAAACACAGGAACGATGTAAGTATTTAAAAATTGTTGCTAGCTCTACATAAATTATGACATTACATAGATTTGTAGGCCAATAAAGCACCATTAAGCTAACAAGGTCTCATTTTGATGAGCGTGCACCTAATGCATCGTTGCTTAGTTTTTTTACTGACCTTTTGATATATGACCAGGATTTACTATACGTTTAGCAAGAGTAACGACATTTAAAACATGACAAGTCAATGCTGTGGATCAGAACACAAATAAAAGCATTTACCACCTTCAATAATATGGCAAAGCAACTAAACCATTACTTTTGTTGCTTTCCTTCAGCAGACACCATATTGCAAGACGCAGAACAAATCAAATTTAACAGGCAACAAAGAAAAGATTCTGTTCTCTCTTTTTAAATCCTGCCTTATTTTGCTTCAGGAAGCCTCTCAAATCTTATATTTTTCATCTCCACAGAATGAGCACCAGTGTCTTTTACCAGTGAAACCACTGGAGATCTATGCAGTGGGTAAGAATCTGGTTCTATTGATTTGTATCTCCTTTTCCTACAGTATCACCTCCCTTCCTGTGCACACAGCAAGGCAAATTTGATGATCATACAATTATGAACATTATAAAAATGCAGACACAAAAGAAAAGCAGAATTAAAGCTCCATTTGTTATCTTAAGCTTACTTCCAGTATTGCCTCTCTTTCACAGCACTACTTTAAACAGTGGGTTTCCAGTATACAGGCCTCAGTGCAGGTGCAGAGTGACTGGGAGCAGAGGGCAAAGCTATGGCTCTTCTGAATAACCGGAGAGGGAGGATGCATCAGGTGAGGACAGTGCACAGGACCCCACCTCCATGAAAAATCCATCTCAACATGATCTACTGGAGCATCAAAACTTTTTCTTTCGTCAACCACACTGTGCATTTCATAGTTTAGTATTACAGGAACAATAGCTGTCTACTCATTAAGCAGCAAGACAGCACTTGCATTTGTTGAGATCGCTATCAAATCACGCTTACTGCTTTGTTTGGTTAGACTTAGTTTTTGTACATTTCTATGTACAAACAATAACTTCTCTTTGGAAGTTTCATTATCCTAAGAATTATCAAACAGATAGTGGAAATCAGTAACATTTATTACAGCTGTTCCATTCTCTCTAGCAAAACCAAGTAACTAAATCTCAGTCATGTTTACTGACTAACAGCTTAGGAAAACAAGAAAAATAATCTGCAGAAAGTAAGTTTCTTAAACTATTATCCCTAGAGCATTGTTTAGTGGGACACAAGAACAATACATCACCAATATTTGCTATACATGGCAAAGAAATTGGAAGTCAATTACTGAGTGCTGCTGCAAAATAAAGTTTGAGAACTTCTGCTCCCTCAAGACAGAAAAGTATAAAACTTACGTCTTTAGGAATTGGTATTTCCAGTTTGGTTTCCTCTGGAGCTTTGATTGCAATCACAATCTGTTCTTGAAATGCCTGAATGCTACGGATATCTTGATATGTCACATAAGCTAGTGTATACATTGGTCAAGGATTCTGTGAAGTAATTCACTAACGGGCAGAAGTACAGAGCATGATGTTAAGATACACTGAAGCAGAACACCAACCTAAAAGTAGTAAATAGTTCAGCTGAGGTTACTTTAATACTAGCTTTGTAGAATTATGTATTAGCTAACAAGGGGAATACCTTTATTTCTAGGAAGGAAAGAGTTCTTTAAAGAATTGAGTATTAAAAAACCACATTTAACAAATTGTTCCTGCAGATACTGCCCTAAGTCTAAAAGCAAAGGGAATGCTGCCCTTGAGAAAGTACTTATTTGTTTTGCAATATGCACGTGCATAATTTAGTGGAAAACTATGGAATTATTTTCTTAACCAAAACAAGAAAGTTGCAATGAAAAAACTTCCTGTTATCATACAGAAAATGGGCCTGTTTCATTTGAGCAGAGACTGTAACATTTTAACAGTCAAGGGATCCAAAAAGTATTTTATCATAACCCAAAGCCAAAACCCTATGTTTATGTCATAGTTAAAAATAATCCCTTTTCTATTAACAAAACCCATCTGAAAGGTAAGAGTGCATCGGAACCTCTCCCAGAGAGCAGTATTAGGATACAAGCAACGTCCCAGCACCTCATCTCAGTAACAGGCCACAACAACAACTCTGTTTTGGGTCCTCTTTCCCATCTCACTAAGAAACTCAATCTCATGTCAAAACCTGCCCCTGAGACAACTTTCCTCTATAATAGAGAGAACAAGGTGAAGGCTATTGCCCCACTTCTATTCTTCTGCAGTGGAAAGCTCACACAAGTATAAGTCCTCTAAGAGCAGGCTAGATTGCACATAATAGTGCAAAGCAGAACACATGGCTAGTATATACTGATATAAAATAACCAGCAAGTTTCCTATTATAAAACTCATTATCAGTTATTACTGCATACATGTCCTATCAGCCTACAACTATCACTAGATACCTGAGATTTGAAACCAAAACCATGTATTAAAGTAACGCAAGAGTTAAAAGGATATTTTGCATTTTCTTTGTCTTCTGTTAGTTCAAATAACTGATGAGCACAATCCTTGATTAATTCATCCAGAGCTTCTTCCATGGCTGACAAGTCAGAAAGTTCATCCTTAAGGTTTTGCTGCTCGAGTCCTTTTCCAAAAACTTGGTCACGATTAGAACCTCTAGAAGAAGAATAAAGCTGACTAGTAAGTTTGTATAAATAAGAGCCTGTTCACTGAACACAAAGTATGCCAACAAAAAACTGGGAACTCTGCTGAAATATGCTTTATTTTGCTTTTGCACTTGATACTTGTTCATATAGTAATTCAGACAGCCCAAGGATACAGAACTTAAAATATTGTTACCTAGTAAAAAGCAATCCAATATACTTCATTGTTTCAGAAATTAGAAGTTTCAAAGCCAACTCACACCCACTGGATAAGATTCTTAGATCTTTTCTGAATTAAGTGGATTCCATCCAACACATTGGTGATGTCATACACTCTTCGTTTTCGTACTCCAAGCATTTTTGCTACTTCATTTAAATCAAGGACACCATCTGGAGCTCTTTTGACAAGATCCATGAATTTTCGAGTCAAATAAACCAAGGATGCATCAAATCGAGGCTTTTTGACTTTCAGAGTTCCTGTAAAGTTTGCATAGAATATTTAGGGTCAACTCCTACAAGAGTATGAACTGCTCCTTACAAAAAGCAACAGTGATTAAGTAGCAATGAAGACAGAAGTCTGAAAACAGTCATTAACACTGACATTGCAAGGGCATTATATAAAGTCTAATAACTGCATATACCTTCATTTGATTGCAACGATCGTATCTTAACAGCAAACATGTATCTTCATGCCTTCAACATTCATGACTGCTATTATGGACATGAATAGATGTGAAACTGTATGTTCTGTAGGACACGAGCTCAAACTACTCAATGAACAACAAGGAATCCATCAGTTAACCACAGGTAGTGTCAGGGCACTGCCAGAGAACTGCAGCTCTATCATCTGCTCCATGACATCATTAAAGTGATGGGTTCTTTTAACCCTTTCGGCCCAGAGTAACCAGTAGGCCTCTCAGGTAACTCTGAGAGTTACCTGGTATGGTTCAGGAGTTAGCCTGGTTTCAGAGACTGTTTCAGGGTGGATATGACCCATCTGCTCTGGAGTCTGAGAACTTACTGTATAGACAAACTCTGGCTGCAGGGCGAAAGAACTGGTGATGCCATTGTTTAATTTACTAATGCAACAAAGACCTAGACAGGACACCACGGGTTTAAGAGAGCTCCCTGTTCTATGTGTACCCATTACTAGCATATTTGCAGAAACAGCATAGAAGTTACTGATGAACAACCTGTTTAACTTTGGATTCTTATTTACATCTGCACAAAGCATAGCAGTGTGTACTTTTTAAAGCACGAAAAAGACATGGTACACATACACATATCTGATGCTAGAGCCAATGACAGACTGTCAAATCCTGCTGTTATTTGTCTTTTCTCCCACAAAGCAAATCAAGTATTTAAAATCTGGTCAAAATATGTCACTGAGCAATATTCCAGCCTAATGCTTCAAGAGAACACGTGTACATGTGCGGTTGTGCACGAGTGCACATGTCAGGAAACTTCCCTAGGAAACACTCCACTTCCAACTTCAGTATTTTTCCCAGGATGAATGAGACACGAACTTTTACTCATAGTAAGTAACACCCACTGCATGGTTGCAAGTTTGTGCACTTTTTAACAGGAAGTGACAGGTTCAACAACTCAGTTGTGGACTGTGAGATGTGTGAGACTATTCAATTGGTGAGAAAAAAACAAAAAACCAACTCAAATTCACTCAAGCTTGTATTCACATTCGTTAGTACCAGCTGAAAACCAGTGTTCCAGTTTTCTCACTTTTTCCCATAAGTTACTTTCTTTATAGCAGTGGGAAAGTATACTTGCAGCAGATTTAAAGAGGAAAAACAATGAAGAATGCTTTGCTTTTATCTGTTATTTTCTTTAGCACCCGGCATTCCTCCTGTTCTCCCTCAATTAGACATAAAAATTTCTCATGTTTACAGCATGTACTCAGCATCGTAAAAACCATGAAATACTTGAAGGATGATCTTCATGCACGGAACGCAGCAACTTACTTTTCACTACGCCTTTGCCCACGTTCAGGTTGATTATTGGTGGCTGGGAAATAAAAAACAACAAAAATATAACTGACAAACTGCTATATATCGAGGAAGCTTCTCCAAAAGAGAACACCCAAATCAACTCTAGATGCTACAGCCATCAGAGTACTGACAACTCAACAGGTAGTACAGTGAAGGAGCGTCACTGGATAGAAGGGATACATTAACTCCTGTCCGTTTTCTGACCTTGATCTCAGAACATCTCCCCTTGTCTTGGAAAGCAGGAAAGACCACCAAACTCCCTGATGCTCAGGCAATGATCACAACACAAACAGATACCTGTATAAACTCTGCAAATACAAGCTTCAACTATTTCATATAACAACTCACATACGGAAAATACTCTGATATTATACTGCGTTGCAATAATTTTGTAGCAGACTGGCCACAGACTCTGCTCTGGTCAAGAAACTGACATGATAAGTCTAAGAAGACACTTCATTCCATCCCTCACCCCAGTTTAACAAAAGCAGTACTTTCAAATTCAGACTTGTTCCAGTTGAGACTCGAGAAGGTCTCTGGTACTTCAGCTTCCTTGGTTCAAGTTTGAGGTGTCTGATGACCCATTCCTCCAGTCTATTCCTAGCTGCCTGCAACACCCTTCCCATCTATAAGCATCAGGAGGGTGCACCCTATATCCTCCTCCTATCAACAGGATGGGTCCCAGGGTAGACTCCTCAGGAATTCCACTTGTAATCCACTTCCAGGCAGAGTCTGAACAACTCACCACCCTGACAATTCAGCCAGTTTTTTCACTCATCTAATAGTTTACGTCCCAACGCAAAGGGAAAGATACTGGAGATGACTTTCAAAAGTCCTGATCTAGTAATTGCATCACCAAAGGTAATCAGTTTGCAAGTACAGTTATGTTAGCTATTCCCAATCACCTTCTCCTTCACGTGCCTAGAAATACCTTCCAAGAGAACTTGCTTCATGATTTTTCCAAGGGACTGAAGTAAGGCTGACTAATCTGTAGCTGACCTCCACAACCTCAAAAAGACTGTATGTGAGCAATCTTACAGTGACATCAGCCAGCCCCCTCAGGCTGTACACCAAGTAGGTGCTATGGGCTTGTATGGGTTGATATTTCTCAAGAGATACCTAGCTTGACTCTTCTCCATTGCTGGTGGTTCATCTCCTTGAATCCTGTTCTAGACACAAGGCCTAGGGGACATCAATTTTGACGGCCTGTGAAAGAAGGCTGAGTATTTCAGCCTTACCTGTGTCTGCTCTTCCAAAATCATCTGCCCCATTTAGCAGCAGGTTCACACTTCCCCCTTCACCACTAATGTAGCAGTAAAAGTTCCTGTCACCCTTGACATTCCTTGCTAGTTTCAACACTAGAGCTTTGGCTTTCCTACCATCATACTTACATGTCCAGACACTGCTTTCCATCATTCTGCTTTATAGTTTGTCCTTACTTCCACCTCTTGCATGTGTTCTCTCTGCACCCCACCCCAGAGGGCAGGCATAACTATAACCATCCCCCGATGCACTAACCTGTTTTAATGAGTATCAGGATGGAATGTCCCTATGCTTGTATGATGTCCTTATGGACTGCCATCTCTTCAGCCCCTCCAACTTTCAAAGCTGCCTCCCTCAAAATCTCAGCTACCTGTTGCCTAAATAAACTGGAATCCTGAATAAGCCAGAGTCCATGTTCTATAGTCTGCTTTTTGCCTTCCTCACTACACCCAGGGTCTTGAACTCCACAGCCATTACATCCAAAGCTCCTAAAGATCACATCCTTGACTTCCCTATTTATGAGAAGCAGATTCTGGAAAGCATCACTCTTGGTTGACTCATTTAAACACCTACACAAGAAGCTGTGTCCAACACCCTTTGTTTCTTACAATTGTCATCTCCAATAAGAAATTTCGATTTACCAGTATAAAACCACACCTAAACTTTTTCATGGCTTTAAGGCAATCCTACCAGGTTACAATTAGCCCAACAGTCAAGGCTAATGAAAATGTGGATGCAAAAAAAGTATCACAGACTTAGAGTTGGCCTGTTTTTTTGTTACCTACCTCTTAAGGTTACTACAAGTAGCAGAAGCTGCATTTAAGTTTACCTGAACATGACAGCTGCTCAGAGAAGAGCAGAATACACAGTTATAGTCTAAATAGACTAAACACATTCTCAAACGTAGCTACAACTTATTCAACTCGATTAAGAGTCTACAGGTAACACAGCTAAGAAAATCATCCCTTTGCACGATGACCAACACCACTACATCTTCCTCTCTCCGGCAACCTGCTAAAAGGCGATGGAGGAGGGATGCATCACAACGCCCCTTTCACGCACCGCTCCGGCCAGGCCTGCCACATCTTTCCCAGCCAGGAATCTGCTGCCGGACAGGCCTAAGGAAGGACTGAGGAGAATCTCCTCGGGACCTCCGGCGATGCGAGGAAAGCGCTACGGTGCCGCCCCGCCCGTTCCCCATCCGCCAGCAGCACCTTCCTCCCCGCTCGCCGTGTACCTCACTCACACGCCGGGTGTCCGGCCGCAGCGGCCTCAGATGCTCCCACTGGGCACAGTTGGCCATGTTTGCCCGGCCCCCCTCCTCCTCCTCCTCCTCCTCCTCCCTCCAGCCGCGGCCTAGCGCGGCGGGAGGCCTCTCCCACCCTCTGGCGAGGCGGCGGAGGGCGGGCGGGCGCTGAGAGGCCTTTACGGCGAGCCTGCGGCGGAAGAAGGCGCCGCCATCCCCACCCCACCTCCGGGAGGAGGGGGCGGCCGGGCCCTCCTGCCCTCACCACAGCCCGTTATGGCGGCCTTTCCCTTTCCCCTTCCCCTTCCCTCTCCCCGCCCGACGGCTGGGCGGAAGAGCGGAAACCCCGCCCCTCCCCGGCACGGCGTGAGGAAGGGTACGACGACGTACGTCCGAGCCTCCCTCCATCCACCCGGAACGGGCGGCGAGGCGGCCGCTCCGGTTACCCAGAAGCCCCTGCGGCGCGCTTGCGCCGGCGTTCCTTCCCCCAGGCTGTGGGCTCTGCTTCCCGCGCTTTCAGCAGCCCTTGAGGGGAGCGGGGTGGCCATGGTCTAACCGTGGCCGGCGGGAGGGTGTCTCCTCAGGAGAGTCCTTGCTGCTGAACCCGGGAGGAAGGAGGCTACAACTTACTGAAGTTGTTACTTTACAAGATTAAGAAATAGCGTGACCAGCAGAAGTAGGGAGGTGATTGTCCCCCTGTACTCAGCACTAGTGAGGCCACACCTTGAGTATTGTGTCCGGTTCTGGGCACCTCAGCACAAGAGAGATTTCGAGGTGCCAGAGTGAGTACAGAGGAGGGCTACGAAGCAGGTGAAGGGCCTGGAACGTAAATCTTATGAGGATTGAGGGAGCTGGGGCTGTTTAGTTTGAGGAAGAGGAGGCTGAGGGGAGACCTCATCACTCTACAACTGCTTGAAAGGTCATTGTAGAGAGGTTGGTGCTGGTCTCTTCTCACGGGTAATTAGTGATAGAACAAGAGGGAATGGCTGCAAGCTGCAGCAGCGTAGGTTTAGGCTGAACATTAGGAAAGGATTCTTCATGAAAAGAGTGGTCAGTCACTGGAGTCAGCTGCCTAGGGAGGTGGTGGAGTCACCATTCCCTGACTGTGTTTAAGACTCAATTAGATTTGATGTTGAGGGATATGGTGTAGGGGAGAACTTTGTAGAGTAGGGCAGATGGTTGGACTCGATGATCCCAAGGGTCTCTTCCAACTGGAATGATTCTATGATTCTAAATGAATTGTGGCTAGCAGGTCGAGGGAGGTGTTTCTGCCCTGCTACTCCCCCTCTGGTGAGACCCCACCTAGAATATTTCGTCTAGCTCTGGAGCCCCAACACAGTCGGAGTGGGTCCAGAGGAGGGCCAGGAAGATGATCAGAGGGCTGGAGTGCCTCTCTTATGAAGACAGGCTGAGAAAGTTGGGGTTGTTCATCCTGGAGAAGAGAAGGCTCCGGGGAGACTGTATAGCCCCTTCCAGTACCTAAATGGGGCCTACAGGAAAGATGGGGAGGGTGTGTAGCGATAGGATGGGGGGTAATGGTTTTAAATTGAAAGAGGGGAGATTTAGATTAGCTACTGGGAAGACACTTTATACTGTGGGGGTGATGAGACACTGGAACAGGTTGTGCAGAACCGTTGTGGATTCCCCATCCCTGGAGGTGTTCAAGACCAAGTTGGATGGGGTTTGAACAACATGGTGTAGTGGGGGATGTTGCTGTCCATGCAGGGTGGTTGGAACTAGATGATCTTTAAGGTCCCATCCAACTCCACCCATTCTATGATTCTGTAATTCCGCTCTCATCACCCTCCCAGAGCCGCAGAGAAAAGCATTTGGTCACCCTCTTTTGTTCTTCTTGTTATACTCTTAATTGTCCTGTCAGAGGGGTGCAGCCAGTGAGGAGAGCTCCCTTAAGCATGACATTGGTCTAAAATGGAGATGTTTTCACCACTTTGGTTACTGGAAGGAGGGAGGTTTTTCTTCATTGCGTTTCTTTAATACACAACAACTTAACCTGACGGCTCTTTATGGCAGTTAACTCCTCCACTGTATTGTGCCACATAAATCTCTCATGGAGTTCTTTGGCTTAAAGAATCTGCAAACTATTTTGCTTCCGCACCTACACCTTAGGAGAAATTTGCAGTCATTTCCCTTCTCTGCCCTTAAGGCAGGCGCTCTGGAGAAATGTGAATTTCACTGGACATTGTGTACAACTTCCAGTCTAGTATGAGGAATTCAGACCTGCGAATATGTACAAGTGGACAGGTCAAATAACAGTAATCAATTTCAGTAATCTTGAAAAAATACTGAATTAATTTTAACTTACTGGGTGTTCCATACCCCTTAAGGATAAATGTTCCTTGGGAGTAGCTTATGGTCACCATTGATACATCAGATGCCTTGATAGAAGATGGGGTTTTCTTCATAATAACCAATTTTCAATTACTTGCATGTTAGTAATTGTCTTCTAGAAGAGTGTGTAGAAGTAAGGTAGATTGTTCTCATGCTCTAATCAAGAAAAAAAAAGGAAAAATACACTACAGTTTCTCAAGAGTGTGATCTCTGCATCAAGGGACATGAAGCCTTGAGTAGTGCAGTGCCAGTGCTCTTAGACTGCTGCAGATGCTAAAGGTTTTCCTGTCATAGAAACAGCAGCGCTTCACTGGGATTTGAAAACACTCACTTTTTTTATGGGCAGCATGATCCTTGCAAACTACTCCATGGTGATAAATGTGGTCCCATAAGGAATGAATATTTCTTTTCCTTTGTTATACTCTTAACTATTATACTTAAAATTGTAATCACAGATTGTATAAACCCACTGTGATAAAGCAGGTTTTTCCCAGCTGGAACAGCAAAACTGTTTGGAATAGATGTCTCCAGCCACTTTAGTTTGGGGTGAAGTAAAGAATGTACCATAGAGTGTAAAAATCATTAAATAGGATTTTGATGATCGTAGGGTAATCAGGTATTTGGAGGGAGGGTAACAACTCCTGATTTGAGGATTAGGATACATGAATTTTTGTATTAGACTCTGTGGGAAACATTGCATCAGCATTTAGCTATGCCGTTCTAGCCAGTCATAAGATCAAATTCTATTGTTCCTGGCTTCTCTGCCCTTGGCTGCTGGCATATCTCATGGAGTGAAGAAAAGCCCTACATAGAAGCAGATTCAGGAAGGTTTGGTTTGGTTTTTTTTTTTATATTTGCATGAAAATTGTAATCATTTTTCTAAAGAAAATTAAATTTGGAAGTAACTGGCTGGACTATCAGGAGTTTTGGCTGTGGCTTTCTGTTGATCCAAGACTGATTCTAGCGAGTTATTATGTACCTTTTGTAAAGCTGATAATAAATTTTCTCCCACATCCTTTATCACTCTTGTAGATGATAATGAAAATCATACCCCAGTTACTCTTATTTTATCGCATATGAAAATGCCTGTGCATTCTTTTAATTATCTCCAGAACCTAATCGCCCGGGTCCTGATTCTTAAAATGAAAGACTTGCTTATTTGTCTGGAAGTGTTTTCTTCGACTGTATTGATTCTTAATCTGCCACCAGGGGGCAATAATTCCATTTCCTAAATCCAGTCTTTTAACATCGGTGGTTTCACTAACATTTTTTGAGGGTGATATAGTGACATATATCACTATCTGTGACAGTCAGAAGATAATTTCCTCAGAAATGCTTCAGTTGCATACTTTAACGCCAATTATGTTAATGTTTTGATATTTTATTCTGCCCTGCTTAGGTGTGTAGGTTTTACTTTTATTTTGAGGAGCTGAAATTAGACTGCTTTGTGAAAGGTTTTACTGGTGAATCTCATGCAGCATGTAATGGTACAAGGTTTGGATTTCATGCAAAATAGGATTTGTTGGTTTTTTTTTACTGCCAGTGTTATATTTTAAAATGTGTTAGAATGCTGTTACTTTCCAATTCTTCTTTTTAATTTGTTACACTAATGTCCTATTAATACTTACTAGCCTATATATCTAATCCTGGATTCGGCAATTACAGCACCTGACAGGTACCTTTATCTCCTTACATGATATGTCTTTATTTTATTTATGCACATAGTATAAAATAAAAACTTATCCAAATTACAAACTTTGGCTTAGTGTTCTTATCAACCGCATCAACAGCAGCAGCTTGAGGTTCATACTTCTCTGGAGATTGTTGCTGTAATGCTCCCAAGGATCGTTTCTGCTCTGAAAACTTTGTTGCACGTGCGAAGTTCTGAGCAACTTTCTGTTACAACTTAGTAGTGGTACCCGTCCTTTTGGGGTGGAAAAGGCTGCTGGAAAGGAGTGTGTCTACCGAAGGTTAGTAGGAAATACTCGGTACATAGTGCGTGATGGCACTAGGTCTTAAAAAGCATATTGCAGCCCACAACTCAGGAAGGAGAATCGTGATGCTGGCAGTCTGGCTAATTGTCAGAAGGTACCCAGACATTCAGATCTTTACCTTATTTTTTGAAAAAGCTCTGCACTGGTTTTGAGATGTGAGATTAATTTGGTTTTTTAAATCAGGTGAGATGCACTCAGGTGCAGTCTTTTAGAGCATGGAGACAGGCCCATTTGCTGCAGCACAACACTGTAGCTCATTTCTGACTAGTGAATATAAGTTTCAGGTGAATTTGGTTAAGTTCAAACAATTTGCCAATGACCTCACTTGCTGTGCCGTCAAGAGGGAGAGGGGCTAGAATGCTGTGCTCTGGCTTGCTACAGAGGAGAAGGTGGAAGAAGCTGCTTGATTGGATCACAGGCTGAGTGTATGAGTTTTTGGCAAGTCTGGATTATATTTTTTAAGTCTTCATTCCTTGGCAAAATGGTTGAGATGATTGTGACAGAGTAAATAGTTCACAGAATGGTATGAGATTGGAAGGGACCTCTGGAGATCATCTTGTCCAACTCCCCCTGCTAGAGCAGGTCCACCTATAGCAGGTTGCACAGGAATGTGTTCAGGTGGGTTTTGAATGTCTCCAGAGGTGGAGACTCCACCGCCTCTCTGGGCAGGTAGTTCTAGTGCTCTGCCACCCTCAAGGTAAAGAAGTTCCTCCTCATGTTTAGATGGAACTTCTTGTGTTCAAGTTTGTGCCCATTTCTTCTTGTCTTGTCACTGGGCACCACTGAAAAAAAGACTGTACCGTCCTCTTTATCCCCATCTTTTAAGTATTTATAGGTATCAGATCCCCCCTCAAGTTTTCTCCCAACTAAAAAGACCCAAGTCCTTCAACCTTTCCTCATAAAAGAGGAATTACTTTAATTTTCTTCATTTAAGTCACCATTCTCAAGTTGGACCAAGTGGGTGTTGTTTGCTGTAGTTACTAAGCTTGTCCTAGCACTGAATGAAGATAGGTTCTTTTCAAATTGATCAAAAGTTTTATGAAGATTGATCAGTAGATTGTTTTGATTTGGCAGATGCTGCTGTTGTGGTCGAAGAGCCTCCTTAGAAGGTATTTTTCTTTGATTCGTGAGATGATGCAGGAATGTGAGCAGTTGTTTTTCTGCCCTGTGGGCCACCTTCTGCTCACTGTAGATGTATCATATATCCTATTTACCCTTTGAGGCCACCAGCAATGAAGAAACACGGGGTAGGGCATGTAAAGTTTTAAGATAACTTGTAGTTACTACACCTGCGCTGCGTCTGGCTTTGGCCTAGCAGTTGCTGACTCGCTGCTTAATTCTAGGCAGTCAGTGAAACAGACCTCATGACAGAAGGGCCCGACGCATTTTCTTAAACCCCTAGAGAGAGACAGGTGTCTCTCAAGGCCTCCAGAGGGAGATCCCATCCACTTAACTGTAAGCAGACGAGATCTTTTAAAAGCCTTCGGTGTCACCTGCCTTTGTCCATAGTCTCTGTAACAAACACTTCAGAAAGGCTGGTTTATCACGTGTCTAAAATTAGGTCCTTAAGAGGAACCTGCTGCCTGGGTGTAATGATATGCAAGTTTTGGAAACCACATACTTGGTCGCCTGAAAGTGCTTCTACTCATCATAAGTTCTGCAAGGGTAATAAGACCACTTGAATACATTTATTGTGCAAGCTGAAAAACCATAGGGCTTGTGCCTGTGTCTTCTATGATCTTAGAGGTGATTATGGCATAGCTCATAATAATTAAAAAAAATGACAGTGGTTACTTTCACTCACTATTGCATCATCTGATTATATTGGTGTTTAAGTCTGGTTTTGCAGGGGAAAAGTTTGGAAATTTCTTTCAAAAAAGCTCTTTAGAATAAGGATCGAGAAACAAAGAGCATAAACAATAGGTAAGCCGGATTTGGGATATAACCAGCTATCCGGGACACTTTTCTTTAATCTGTATAGATCTTTTAAACTAATCTCCCAAGTGGCAAGCTTTGGCTACTGCAGCTAGATTTCTTTCACACACAGATAAACCCCCAAAGTTTCCAGTTTCTCTAGAAGACTTCCACTTTCCTTTCATATCCCCGGTCCTCCCCGTGCACCTTCTGTTTCCTAACTCTTTTAATTTTTTTTTCTTCCAGGGCTGCTGAAATTGTCTGCGCTTTAAACCCAGGAGCCAAATAAGGCATGTCTGGTTGGGAAGATACCATATTCAATGGGAAGCAGGGGTGAGGATGCCTGAGACGGGAGAGGAAAAGGCAGGGGGGAAGGGAGAGGGGGTTTGTATTCTCGACCTTAGGTAGCTGGTGCCGAGAGGTAGCGTATTGTGTTGGAGCACAGACAGAACCAGAGTTTGTGGATGGGAAGGAGGGAGCAAGGAGGAGGGAGGAGGAAGCTGGGACAGCGAGGGGGGAGGAGGAGAGAGCAGCATCTCTATCTTTCTTTGCAGACCACTCTGCTAAACAGCGAGGGGAGGCTCATGCTTCCCTAATATCCATCACTCCCTGCTTCCAGCGTGGTCGCAGACAGAGCAACAAAGAGGGTCTCAGAGGTAAGATCCTTGCAACTTGCAAAGCTGTAGCATCTGCCAAAATAAGGAGTAGCAGCAATACAGAGAAAAGATTATCAGCACCTGGGAATGCTCAGAGGCGGCAGCGGGGTAACTGGAGGCTCAGGTCCCCTGAAGGCTAAGGAAGTGTTAGCAGCAGCGGGAGGAGGAAGCAACACGAACGGAGTAAGAGGGGGGCAGATGAGGTCCGAGGGGCTGAGGACACCAGTCAGCAGTGGGCAGTTTGAGTCCTAACTGCCTGTGTTGAAAGAGGAAAGAATAGGGTAGAACTATGAGAGCAAATGCTCTTGATACCTGAAGTACATGGCTAAATAAGGCTTTACAAAATTTAGTAATGGTTTATTTATCCAAAACATGGTCTGGAGTGAATAAAACAATTCATTGATTTATGTGTGTCAGAAGAAAAAAAAATATAAACGAAACACACAGCTAAAGTCTGTATGTTGTTTCAACTTTTTTACATGAGTTTGATTTTTCATTTTAAGACAATGTTTCAGTTCAGAAATGCATTTAATAGCAAGAAGGGGGAAAAAAAGGGAAAACACCCAAATGAAATGTTTTGGGCTTTAGGTTTTTTTTGGTGTGTCAAAGAAAATTGGCTGTTTGACAATTATGGTAAGAAAACATTCATGATACTAAAGCAAAGTATGCTGTTTGACCTGAGAAATACTGTTTAATTTAATTTAGAAAAGAATAATATAAAGTTATACCGGCCTGAGATAAAATTTATAATTATGTTTGATTCATTCACTCAGCCTAGAAAATCAGCAGTTTGGGTTAGGTGTATTTGTAAGTGAATTGTTTGTTTTTGGTTGTGGATACTGGAAGCTTAGATGAAGGGGACAAAGTATAACTTTTATACATTGGAGAAACTGATGCTTGCCTTTACCTTGTGTTTTGTCTCATTTACTTTACCTCTTGAGGTATAAGCTTCCTTGGTTTGATCTAACTTCATAGACCCTTCTGCAAATTATTAACTAATAATGGCAGTAATGACAGTGTTTGTTGTTAAACATGTTGAACCAACTACAAAGAAAATTGTCGGTGGATTGTATGTCTTATGAATAAAAGTCCTTACAATTTAATGTCTTTTTTTTCACTGTGGAACACAATCAATCTCAAAAAGTGAACCTGTTGGAATGTTTGTGCTTAACTGGAAGTTCTGTGTTTTCATCTCCATACTAGGTTACTAAAATAGCTGTAGTTGAGTTGATTTTGGTGCGTGAGGAAGTTGGAACCACCATTCTTTGCTCTTGTGGGGAACTTGGAGATGGTGGATCTGTTTTTGATTTGCTTTCTCATCAGTGTACATGGGATCAGCATCAGATTCTGTACTGGTCTACTTTGTCATTGCCCTATTTTTTCTTATAAAAGACAGAAGAGCCATATCACAGCAGTGGGACTTTTCTTTCACCAGTTTTTAAAATTATGTTCATTGCTATTTCAGGGCTTACAGTTCTGTTATTAATTTCAAACTGTAAGCAACAGTCTGACTTTTGTCACCTTATGTGCTCTGATAGTTTTCAGCTCTAGCTTTGAAATTGACTTCAGTTAGTAGAGAATCAGGGGTTTTATTAAAACAAACAAGCAAAAAAAAAACAACAAGCAAAGAAAATAACTTACTTTCCTGTCAATTTTTCCCTGTGCTTACACAACTTGTTCTATTTTTTTTAATCTGGCTTTTGGTTTCTGAGCTGCAGGAATGCCTGCTACATTTTTGAAACCTCTTGTTCTTTTCTTGTCCTTAACACACAGCTGTTTAAGAAAACCTCAAATTAATCAAGGCCTTAAAAATGACCTTTTGTTTCTTTAGAAAAGCAAACACACAAATTTGCCTTTCTTTTTTTTTTTTGGTATTTGACTACACTTTAGATTTTCTGTGGCTTCTGCTAAAGAAAATCAAATGTTTTCACTTTGGCAAAGCTTAACTGTGTTACGTGTTGAAAAAAACAAGAGTAAACCAAACCTAATGCAAATCTACCACTGCAGGTAAAGTCCATTTGAAGCTCACATTCTTTTCTACTTAGACAATAGTTAGCTATTGTTCTCTTAAAACAACCTTCTATGAACTGTATTGTTCTTGAAGTTTATATGGGCTGGATGCAAAGCTCCCTGAAGTCAGGAAGAGACATTCCATTGACTTCAAATGGCTTTGGATCAGGCCTGTCACGTGAGATTAGCTCCTGACAGAAGATCTTATAAGCACAGGCACAGAAGAGAATGATTTAGGGATGGAATTTCACTTATTCCATGATTGTCTTGGCTTTGTGAATATCTGTTAGGCACAATGTTTTTGAAGCAATTCTTCACTTATTTTGTGTTAACAAATTCTGTATTCCTTGGTATTGTGAATATATAGTTTTGCTGATAATTTTTTCTAACTTGGGTCTCGGATCAATTGTTTATCAGTGTCTATATTTAAAGACTTTGTTAAGGGAGTCTGTCTTTGGATATGAGAGTTCAGAATCTCTTAGATGAGATTTATAACCTCAATAATACTGTGCATGATATCCATAAAGTTAAAGAAATACTTTTCTAATGTCAAATAACAAGCTAAAAACAAAGGCTTGAATTTGATTTTTCTCAGTAAACTAAACATATTCTATATGAGAAACTAATGACTTCCATAATTTCTCTTTTAAGAAGCCAAAACCTGCCTGGCAAAACCCAAAAGAGAATGCTCTGTAAGTTGTGAAAAGTGGCAGTTTGTCATTTGCATTTGAAACTGATGCAACTTACACAATGCAAAAGTAACCATGAGAAAACTAGTATACTTTTATATAACAAAATGAAACAGGAGCATTTTACAGCGTGCATTGTGTAAGGCCAAATTTGCATTAGGAAATTGTAAACTTTCAAAGGTGATTCTTGTTAATAAATGGAAGCCTCTCAGACTCCTTAACACTCTAGTGATGCTGGGCATAATTATCTTCAGGGAAAAATTGCCTTTGGTTCTTATTGATTGTGGTTCTTCTCATGAATACAAAGTCTGCAGCGAATGATAAGTGATCTGTCACTCCTTTTTTTTTCACCCTCATACAAAATAAAGGATTTACTCTCAGCTGAGATCAGGCTCAGTCCTGGGTTTATTTCATGTGAATAAAAGCGACGTGAAGGGGCATAAAAAGCTAGCGTAAGTAACCACAACCAAAATCTACATACAAACAAAGCTGCTCACACAAAAATATGACTCTGTTCGTGTTTTACACACGTGCACAGGGGCAGCATTGCATCTTCAGCTGCAGCTGAAAATTCTTTGCTTTTTTCCACTTAGACTGTGGTTAATGATTCAATGTCTGCAAATCTGACTAACTCTTTAAAACTTCCGTTCCCCAGGCTGCAGCAGGAGATACTGGTATGTGCTAAGGAGATTTAAATATGTCACACTCATTTGGCAGATATTTGTAGCTGCCCCTGTACAATTACAGCTAAGAGTACCAAAGAACATAGATTTGATTTTTGTTTTGCCTTCATTTGCCATTATCCATGTGTTGCCTTTCATGCTTGAACGTTTATGTAAGGAATAAAGGAAATCTAAGAAGTAATGTAGCCAGTGGTGTATTTCTGAAGAAAGAGTAAAATAAAATTGCCATTTAGACATTGCGTATCTTAGAAAAAGTGCTGTAAAATATAAATACTCTTTGATATTTATATGAAGTAAATATCCTTTTTCTAGCTGAACAGCATGCCAGTATCTTATGTGCTAGAAACAACCTGTAATGATGTTGCAAGCTTATTTTATGTAATTATGCAGTAGATAGAAATGTTTCTGTGGAAAGTCTATTAGCAGCACAGTCATAAACAGTCGATAGAAGCTTTTTGTAGTAAGTGTATTACCATCACAGTCATGAAAACAGGCAGAACTGACAAAGAATTGCTATCAAAGGTGTATTTATGGGTACGAGAATTCATCCTGATACTTAGCTTGTTGACTCTTGTTAACACTTTTTGTGTTGTTTTAAGCAGTTACCTGCAAAATATTCCCCTGGTTTTAACCTACCTGACCTAGTTTTTAGAGGTCCCCAGTAGGTAAACGTGGGGCTAAGGCTTCTGTTTTCAGAAGGAGAAAATACATAGATTTTGTCTTCTGGGGATGTGAAGTTTTTATTTCCCCAACATGTATTATCCTTTTTCTAAGAATAAGCATTTATTTAAAATGAAAATAGTCTGTCTGATCCTGTTCTGTGACATTCTAGTGTCATAGAATCGTAGAATCATAGAATCATTTAGGTTGGAAGAGACCCCTGGGATCATCGAGTCCAACCATCAGCCCTACTCTACAAAGTTCTCCCCTACACCAGATCCCTCAACACCACATCTAATCTGCTCTTAAACACACTCAGGGATGGTGACTCCACCACCTCCCTGGGCAGCCGATTCCAGTGTCTGACCACTCTCTCTTTGAAAGACTTTTTCCTAATGTCCAGCCTAACCCTACCCTGCTGCAGCTTGCAGCCATTCCCTCTTGTTCTATCGCTAGTTGCCCTTGAGAAGAGACCAGCACCAACCTCTCTACAATGCCCTTTCAAGCAGTTGTAGAGAGGGATGAGGTCTCCCCTCAGCCTCCTCTTCCTCAAACTAAACAATCCCAATTCCCTCAATCGATCCTCA
>VZTM01017841.1:121623-139700 GCA_013400555.1 Jacana jacana | reverse complement strand
CAGCTACTAAATCCCAGGGAAAGTCATGGAATGAGGAACATCTCCTGGTACGTTGCCTAGCTTTGAGGATGAGTTTCTCAGCGTTTCAAAGTCGGTATGGATCACCCCTTCATTTTACCACTAATTTCTCCTGCTGAGGGAGACTCTGAAGGGTTTTAAACCGAGGAGATGTGGCGTGTCTTCCAAATGTCTGGTGAATTGGGTTCATGGGCTTAGAAACCTTTTGAACATTATTTAATTCTCTAGGTCAGAAATAGATAATGAAGACTGAAAGAGAATTGGAAGGCATTCAGACTGCCCTTTNAGAATTGGAAGGCATTCAGACTGCCCTATAGATTTAATTATGTTAACTGAAATACCTTCAGTACTCTTTATACCCAATGGCTTGCATACCTTTCAATAACAAGACCACAGACTAAATAAAGCAGTTTCTTGTTTGTCTTTGTAAAATACATATTATTATCATGCTAAACCTCCTAAATGTATGTATTTTTAGTAGTAGTATTTCTGAAAGAATCACCAGGAGGAGTGGCATCATAAATAAAATGAAGCATCCTTTTCTTACATCTCACAGTCTGTATTGCAGGGGCTTCTTTTTCCAGGGAAGTTGTGACTGCTGAGGTATACTCCAACAAAACCCACACAAAACTCTGACTTCTAACTTTTACACATGGACTCACAGGCAGTATCGTGATACAACTGACAGCAGCATAGTGAAAAATACATAAATATTTGTAGTATCAGGGCATAGTATTTTTCAAACGTTGTTTTGTGTAAATGTACACAGATGCTAAACTCAAAGGCCCCAGCTGACAGTTTCTACTGCATAAGCAGTATCTGCTTGCTCTGTGATTAAATCTTCATCATAAAAGTGTGCTGCCAACATGCACGGAATTGTGCGGGGCAGAGGAGCAGCAGCTTTAATCCTTACTGATCACTGGGGTTTGTTTTGCAGCAGTACAATAAAACACGGTCAGGCACTACAGCTTGAAATAGCTGTTTCATTAAAGTCATCGTGCTTCATTCATGCAGATATTTCCACTGTTTTGTCAGCTGCTCTTCTGAACTGGCTCTTGTGAGTCTTTCAAATAAAAGATTATTTTCATTTAAGATCTTTAGATTCTTAAAAAATAAAGTTAATAACTGGTTTCTAGCCTGCGCTAACCATTAGAGGATGCCAGGTAACTTTAGCAGTGAAACAGGGGCTATTTTGGGAGAAAAATATTACAATAATTTGCAGGAAATAACCTTTTTGTTCCAAAACAGCTGTCATTGAACACTATTATATCTACAACAATTAAAATTATCTTTGGTAACTTTTAGTATTTGGCACTGCTCCATTATTGTTCAGTTAAATATTTTTCAAGTAGGTTAGGACTTCTGCCCACTGTGTGCCTGAAACCATTATCAATACAGAAGCTCGCTCTCACGTTTGTCATATTGTAGCCTCTCATGGCAGGACGTGTGAAATCTGTCAAGATTCCTTGTCCTTCTATAGAATGGCAGCAGGACCTCTGCTGAGCACTGATGACTCAACATTTGCACTATAGAAATTTGCTTTCTAGTATGATATGTTGAATGCCAAAAAAAAAAAAAAAGTGAAAAAGAATGTACTGTCTAACATATAAAGTGAATTAGGAAACATGTGCAAACATCCTGGTGAGTTTAAATAGCTGGTTGGATCAGAAACGGAGGAAAAATAACACTGGGTCAGGAACAAAACACGAAGCATCCAGAAACCTTGTATTTCTAATTCAGGATATAAATACTCACCGCTAAAAAATTCTTTGTCACAAAATGCAATTGGTTAAAACAAGGCATTTTCAGGGAGTGTTGGTTGTTGACGGCTTTAATATGCCAATAATTTAAAATATTTCCGCAGTGCTGAGACTTTTTATTCACTCAGATTGTAACGAGTTGATATGCAACTAGCTGGTTTTGTGAGCTGTTTCTCAGAATGAAATCTTTATTCTTTGTGTTGTAATAGCACTTGTGATTCCTGCTTTGAGGCTTGGAGTCCTCAGTATTAGCAGAGCAGAACTGAAAGAGTATGTATGTAACATATGGTAATGTTTTATTAATAGCACATTTGCATACTCTGGTATACTTCCTTTTATTTGCATCAGCATAGGGTACTATAGAAGCATAACACCCTACAATGGGACAAAATTTTACTCTTTAAATGTAATTATTAGGGTTTGCTTACCCTATGTATTCTGGTAGCAAGAAAGTGTAATCTTGGGAACATATAAGAGGACATAGTGTTGATTTCTGGTATCTGAGATATATATACACTAATAAATAATAACACGTAGCAGTTTAATACACTGTGAACTAGAACCTGGCAGCCCACTGCTGTTTCAGTGAACTAAAGTAAATTTAATCTCAACTCCCCTACTTGCATTTGAAAATTTCTGACATTTGGGCCAGCTCACCCCTTTCTGTGTTTATTTGTCTCTGTGGACTTTTCCTTGTGCTGTGTACAGTTCTCTGGTCCAGCAGATGAACCTGAAATAGCGTGAAGTTACAGAAGTATAAAAAATAGTAGTGGAATGGTAGGGCAGAAAATCTGGTTAAATTGGGAAATTTTAATTGAAATTTATTTTGTAGTTAATTCATTCCAGATCAAATGTGCTTAGTTACAAATTATCCATGTGTAAAAATTAACTTGTGTGGAGTTAGATCCTTTGCTAATTTTTTTGCTCTAAATAGGCATTATAGACAATTCAACTTACACATCACTGCAACACTAGATTTTTTAAGGATAGCATCTAATAACATAGAGGTAATAAAGTGTATCAGAAAGCAGGATTTTCTTATAATAGCCCCTCTTAGACTAACAGCACAAACCAGTTCACAGTTGAAGTTACATTTTCAGTAACAGCTGGTTTTCCCTAATTTGTTTTTTCAATAATAATTTACACCTGCTTCAACTGAACACAGGGTGAGCAAAACATAATTTTAAATGCGAGTGAAAGAATTTTACAGCTACTTCTTCCAGATAGACCACAAGAGTTTCAGCTCACTGGGGAATAGCTCTGACAATTTCACTCCTAGAAATAGAAGGATTATTACTGAGAGAATATGGAAGTTGCAACTAAAAAGCTTTTGGGGGAAAATGGTTTGTTTGACCCGCTTTGCAGGCTGTGACTAGGACAGCTTTATTCTTCAGGGACATTTTTGCAGGCAGGATAGAACAACTTCTCATCTAAATCAGAGTAGTGGATATGGAGTGAAAGCATAATGACATCAAATGCCCGAGATGTGAAAAGCAAAATTTCAAAGTTAATATTCCATATTTTAATGCTAGATGCAGAGGAGGAGTATTCTAAGATTTTAACTTTCTTTGTGGTTATTGGGAGAAAAAAAGATAGCAAAATGACTTTTATCTCTAGCCATATGTCCAGAAGATTACTAAATAATACATAAATAAATAAATAAAGTTACTGTTTTTAAGAATTTAACCTCTTCCTCCAAATTAAGTTATTAAAACTGCAAATCTTAGTACAGAACAAAGAAGTGTTTTAGGGTAACTGCTCTCACATATGGCAGCCAACTACTTCCATTCTATCTTTTCTGTCTCCAGTTTCCTGTTTACTCATCCCACAGTTCCAGTCCTGTTTTGTTTGGAGTTCTTTATCCATGAGTGTACCTTTTTTTTCCTTTATTGCCTTTTTTTTTTTTTGGTTGGAAACATAGGCTCCATTTGTACAGGTTTTTACCCTTAGCTCTTTTATTATGCAGAGTTGTGTGTTTTGAGTTGTGTGATGTGATGTCTTACAGTGTGATCTGTTTACCAGCTCAGCTTTTTTCAGTCCTCTCTCAAATCTTTCTTCAAGTTAATGTTTCTGCTTTTGAGAAGTAGTTTTGCAAAAATATATGCATTTCTATTACTGACAGTATTTTCTGAAACAGACAGGAGAAGATCTTTCTTCCCAGTAATATGCCAGTCTAACACTCTGAAATCACTTAAATTGGGAAAATAATGATTTCCAGTAGCTGGGTGAAACTGGGAATATGGAAAAGAAAATCATCAGCCAATCTGCCATGAGATCTGAGGGTATGGCAGCAAAACCAAATGGTAAATTCATCTCTTTCTGATTATATTATTATTCTCTCTTTTAAAAATTATTATCTGAATAATTTATATCCAAGTTTCCAGACAATCTGGTAAAGTTATTTGTAAGGCCATATCTGTGTATTCCTTCACATGTCTAAAAACAATCTGACAGATATTTCTTCTCAAAATTACGAGTACTGTTGACTTCCAGCTAGACTCACACTTTACACTTTTACGCTGTACTGCTTTTCCATATGCCAATTATCTACTACCCTTAAGATTAAATAATAGTAATTGAGCTGGTGCTGAAGCTCTTCTCTTGGACCATGTGAATAAATTACAAAGGTTCCCCATAACTAATATTGGATTGAAATATGTCCCTCAAACCCTATTAAAAGTAGAGCATTGCCCTGGACACAAGCCAGTCTTTTAAAATCCCTTTTAAGCCAGAAAGGACTAAAACTGGTTTAGTATCTTTGGTTTGCTTAACTGTCTTTTAACCATTGGGTTTCAGTTGGAGAAATATTATCAGTCTGTCTACGCCCTCAAGCTTTTAAAAAACCATTTCTGTACACTTTTGTTTCTATTAAAAAGGCAGCCCCACCACTCTTGCTGATGCATTAAGACGGAGCACAAGTGGGCATATCCTGCTGTCAGAAATGTGCACACATGTGACTTACAACAGGAATTGTGTGGGTGTCTGAGATCAGAATTTGGTCCAGTGCATGCTCTGCCTGAATTAGCATCCCCTTTCGCTGCGCAGTGGCAAAGCACTTCACCCGGTGTCCAAAAAAGGAGAGAGAGCACCGTGATCTGCAAGTGCGCAGCTGGGCTCCCCGGGGGGGTGGCTGGAGCCCTCGGCGGGTTGGCTTCCTGATGGGAGAGTGAGAAAAGGGGAAGGAGGGAAACTTTCTAATAAAGTTGATAAATCGTGTGTATGGTAGGGGTGGGGTCAGGGAGGAAAGGAAAAGGAGGCTTTCTGGTTTCTTATAACAAGGAGCAGATTTTCTGTGTTCTTCTGACCTCATTATTGCACTAACTGAAACACTGTCTTCATTTTCTTTTTGTTGCTTGGGGAAGTGAAGAACTAGGAAGGCTTTTTGATCTTTCCTGGGTGCTTTGCAGCAGTGATACCAGGTGTGTGCTTCAAAACACATCTTTTAGAAAAGGCATTAACAAGAACCAGTTGTGTCTTTCCCCTGCTGATCATCTCTGCAGCTTCAATTAGATGCTTTCTCTGTTCTCAACCATTACTAAAAGGGATTATGGAGTAACACAAACTAGTTAAATACTTTCTTAATTTGGAAATTTATGCTTATTTTATAGGGCACAACAATAACAACCAAAATACCAAATGTCGAACCAAAAGCAAAAAACCTGTCAGAATCATGGTTAAAAAGACTCTTCAGCATCTTTAGATTGGCTGGTGTAATAAAAAACATTAAGCAAACCCAAAGTTTAAGAAGGGTTGACTTCCTAGCTCTGCATTCCACTCGTACTTAAACACAGATCTCCTCTGAAGTCTCAAACTGTCACCTATACTTTCTGGGTCCTAATGAGACAATAAAGACACCTGTGTATGTGCTGGAAGGCTGCTGTTTGCCTCAGCTGAGGGAAAGGAATCTTCCTGAATCCTGGAACTTTCTGCCCTGCCTGGGTGGTGCATCCTGTGACATACGTTTCCCAACATTCCATTTGTTCTAGGAAGAAACTGGCCAATCTGACAGTGGGAAATGAAATCCAGAGGAATAACCCCCCCTAAAATATTAGGACAGCAGTTGGTGGAAGAAGGATGGCTGCGGTTTTATTAATGATTAATGACCTTCTAGCCAGCTATGTTTCAGAAAAGGCAGAGTGCAGGCAGGGAACAGGCTGTTTTAGAGAGGACCTTTCCAAGGGATGTATGTTTCTAGGTTTATTTATGAAAAATGTGCATCTAAGACCGTTCGCATCAGACCTTCCCAACTGTAGAATCTCCAGTTGGTTAAAAAAAGGGGTTTTGTTTGCAGTTTTTTGATTGTTGTTGGTTTTGCTTTTGGTGCTAACTTTTAAAGTTTGCTTTGAACTTTCTAAAAAGGACTGCATTTCCTTCATATGTGATGGTAACTATCCTGGGATTGGGAGAACTGGCAGTGAGACATGTTGAAGAGAAACATAGACCTGAGTTACCCATCATGTTCCCTTAGGTGAATGTCTTTCACTGGTAGTTTATGGGCAGAAACGTTAAACATTAAAAATCTGCTCAATTGTGTACAAGATTCTCTGAGTAGATAAATGACCCTCTAATAACTTGAACTCTTAAAGCAGATGTTAATTAGGCTGTGAGTAATTTTTAAAGCATTGCCATAGTGATAGCTTCCAGAATGTTCTCTCCTCAAAGCAGAATTTAGGAAATTCCTTTTACAAAGTGGCTTTAGTTATTCCTGGAATATAAGTGAATAAAAATGTTTCCATAAGTTATTACTACTTTTTAATGTGGTTTTTTTTTTAGCTGCTTAAACCTTTGATGGTTGAACTAGATGATCTGATGGTTGGACTAGATGATCTGAAAGGTCCCTTCCAACCTAGGCAATCCTATGATTCTAAACCAGTGAGGGGATTCGACCTGTTCGTGGACTTCCTTAAAGGATAGAGCTTAATGGTAAAGCTAGATTTTGAATATACAATTTTGAATATACAAAAGGTGAGGAAGTTTTACATGTCACCAAAGATCTTGTGTATTCTATCTCAGCTTTAAAAGTAGCACTGTAACACCAGCACTTAGACCACAGTCCCAGGTGTTTCCCCATGTCTGCTGTTACTACCATGGAACAGCTCACATTCATGTAGTCATTTGTACATGTCTGACAATGACTGTGGGAATCGGGACTTCAACGTGTCTGACAGAATGGAATCTCCTGCTCCTTTCCTCATAACTGTGGGTAGTCTCTGAGGGGTCGTTTGGCCCCAACTGTTTAGTGGTCTGTAGTCCATCGTGGAGAATAGACATTTGTGAACTGAAGTTAAAAACCAGTTGTTGTCTGCAACTTTTTCTCCCCGACTCTGAAAAGGTGTTTCAGACTTCCGTGCAACTATAGTTGCATGCACACAAGATAGTAAGCAGACAGAAATGCCCAGTCCTCTTCAAACCCAACACATACCTCTTGTACAAAAAAACCCACCTTCAAAAATGGGAACTGTGAGAGATAGCTCTTGCTTGGACTTCCAAGCACACGCTTCCTATCTGTAAGAGAGAGGAAGATGCTAGAAAGTGGCAAACTCATAAAATGAGAGATGTAGTTTTTAAAAAGATACTAAGTTCTAAATGATGTCCTGTACCTGCTTGCTTTGCCCAAGTGTTACTTTGTGCCTGGAAATTACCCTCAGCTTGTACTCCTTAGGGAGGACTTTGCCCTGAATCTTCTCTTTTTCTGTGGACGCTGAGGTGCTCTTTGATCTCTTCTCTCGGGATAACTGCATGCAAGGCATTTCTGCCTGGCTTCTTTGTTGGTGGCTCACGATAAAGTATTGAGACTGAGGAAAGGTCCTGGGATATTTCCTCACAGAAACTGTGGATTATCAGAAAGTTTTTGGTTGATGTAGGATTCTGGTTTGGCTGTAGATGCCAGAATGGATTCCCAGGCCTAGCAAGGAGCGTATTTTTATTTCAAAACCACCAAAGAATCCATTTACCAATGAGATAAGTGATGGAATATTAGTGAAAATAGGTAATGTTTTCTGAATTACTTAACAATTTAAATGGGCTTCTGCATTGCAAAGACCATTGGAGTGTGTGCGAAGCTGTACTGGAAGAAAGTGAGAGAACTGCTCTATACTTTCACAGCATTGTTGTGACTTGTAGACATCAGGAACTTGGACCAACCTAGAGAAGCTAAAGATCAATTGACTCAGTAAGTGTCTGTGCAGGAAGGTTCTTCTAGCAGTGGAAACTGGCGAGAGAGGTCAAAGATGTAATACTTGGGTTTTCAACAACACAAATTCAGTTTAAGAATATAATTGAAACGAGTCATCTAGAAAGTGATGCATTCAAATCAAGTTTTCATATATCTCTAGAAGTGAGGTTGATTTTCAAGAATTAAAGGCTCACTAGAGCAATTTCTGGGGAGTTTTCTATGTCTTTGGATTATTCAGGAGTTCAAATCAGATAATATTTTCTATCTTTAACGTTCACAATATCTGTCTTTATGGGTCTGAATTTGGAAGATTGGTAGTATCAAGTAAATACTTGCCTTTTGGAGTTGCTTTGATGCATTCTTTTTCCTATGGTAAATAATTTAGTGAATAGTAAAATTCTGTTAACATCGGATTTATCATCTCGTGGGTTTTGCCCTCCCCTCTTGTGCATTTCCCTTACTCCTTCCATAGTATGAATGAAGGTACATCACTGCCTCCATAGCTATTCACAGTATTTCATTCCTTATGCAATAGTACTGCTTTATAGTTTAATTCTGTGAAATTCTGTATGTAGCTGTAAGCTTCTTAAATGGTTAGATTTACTACTTTCTGGTTCTCTAGTTTTATATAAATGTGAACCATTTGGCATGTCTGACATCACATATTTTGCCAAACAGCAGAGAAGCTAATTGAAATACTCTGAGCATTTCAAGTTCAGTCTTCAGGCCAAATTCTCAGTTGTCATCAACTCAGTTGTCGTAAGCACGGAGCTCCACAACAGTACGTGGAAATATGCTGATACAAATTGAGACTACAGCCTACTATCTGTAATTGAGATCCGTTGTTTAGTTGCCTGATGGAAAGGAAATTTTTTTTACATCCTGATGCTGTTTTCTCCAGCAACATGGTTTCTCAGTAATTGCCACCTTTGTCCTCCTCATTACAGAATGTGCTATATCTAGCAGCTAAGATGAACTGCTGTACCATCCAGGATTGAATGGGGCAGCGGTCACATCCACTCTTGGCAAATAGTTTCAGCCTTGGATCCTGTTTCTTGTATCCTGATGCTGAGAGTTCTGTTTACTACAGTTTTCACAATAGCCTTTGAGAACGAGTTCTCTGAGAACACAATAGTGTACCTCCAAACGAGTTGCCAAGAGGGGAAAAAAATAGACTTCCTTCTTTGGCAGTGGTAGGATATAGGTAAGGCTAAGCAGCATTCTTAGCCAGCAAGAAGGGCATAACAATATATTTTGACTCCAAATGAAGTTTCCTTTGAGAAAATGCATTTTTCTTAGACAAGGGGAGTCTAGAATGAGTTTCTTGTTCGAGAAGATTGCATCTAGAGGAAAGGGGGATGGAATTCAAACACTTAAGAAGAAAGGAAACAATGGACATGTCATAGGTCTCAACCTGCTATAGGCCATAGGCAGCTTTTCTGGAGAGTGGAGAAAGAACGGTATACTGAGGTTGGGTCTGCAGATCAACCGTAACTCCTAGAAGCAACAAGGCAGAGGTAATGGTGCTAAAGGACTGTGGGTGCTCTTCGGTTTATGCTACAAGGGAGTGTACCAGTAAAGGGCTGGAAGGGTAAAATTTAAATGAGAATACTTTCTTGGGAAACAGAAGCGTTAGATATATAATCAAGAAATAGGAAAATAGATGAGTTGGGGAACTTCAGCTTCTGGATTCTCAGTCATTAAGGTTTCCATATAGACTGTTACACATTTTAGCAGTACGTGGCTGTTGTGTATGCGTGAGGCTCCCCCCCTCTCCCTTCTTCAGTTATAGAGTTAGTTTTGTTCATCTTCAGCAGCATTTACAGTGGAATTAGTCAGACTTCTATTCAACTCAAAAGACATGTTTTTTAAATTAAGCTTTAACCAAAGAACAAATGGATTTAAATTACAGGAAAAAATGTTTCACAAAACTGAAAAGTTCAGTAAAGCCCCAAACTTATAAATTCTAGAGGTCTGATAAACCCTCCCATACTATAGCCTCCTTTTTTCCTCATCTCAGGTACTTTGTGAAGGACCTCAGTGCCACTGCTTTAATTCCCAATGCCTTTGAAATAAAACAGGGCTTGTGCCTTAAACACACGTAAATCTTTCTGTAATTTCACCTTGTTTATTCAGAACTTCTAATGCCTGTGTTTCAGGAGTTGCACTGGGGGTGCTAGGAACTGCGACAAGATGGATAGACTATAGGTGAGATGTCTGTGGGTCATCCATAGGGCAGGTGTACCCTGGTAAAGCACGTTGGAAAATGTTCTTGTTGTACTGGCCAGATGCAATGATTGCTCTGGGGAAGGGGAGGATGAGAGAATGAGCGTGGGCGGTGCACGGGAATTCACTCTGGTTGGCTGAAGGCTCTGCTCTAAGTAAAAATATGCTGACTTTTGTATGTATGTGATAAATGTGTTTTAAGAATAGCAGTGATTTCTTAATCCAGTTTTGCAAGTACAAACAATTACAATTCCTTGTAAAATAGTCGCTTAGATTCCATAGTCCCAATGTAACAAAGATCAAACTGCTTTTCAGCTTCTGATCATCATTTTCACTCCCCTTTGAAGGAGAAGGGGAAGGAATACTTACATCGGATATTTACATCTTAGTTTCTTTTATATGAACTTTTGGAGAGAAAGATTAGAAGTGGATCCTGCTGTTTCATTTTTCATTCACAGATCACAGAAAGCTCTGGTTGGTTTTAAACATAGTTTCATGCTATAAAAGTGAGTTTTGTGATGACCCGGTGTCTATCGAAGTACCGAGGAAGAGCGTTTTAGGTCTTCAGAACAGAGTGAAACAGTTTTTCCTTAGCACTTTCTACATAAGTGATGGAATTTGCTAGATTATGGTGTTCTTTTTAAGACATATGGGAGAAGAAAATATTTTAATGCTATATCTATGCAGCTATATTTCAGTTTTGAAAGGGAAAGGAAAGCATATAATGACATTTAAGCTCTATATACCCGAAAGCACCCAAATCTGGATCTTCATTTAAAATAAGAAATATGAGTTACTGAAGTACTCTCTTTTTAAGAGCAGTCCCTAATGAACAGTGCTTCAGCGGCATTTCAAAACACACAGCAAATAAATCAGCACAGTGTGACACTGTTGGCAGGAATATTTTTATGTGTATAAGATAATCCCAGGACCGATCTGGCATATGCAGTCTGAATTGTCTTGCATCCCAGGGGCGAGTTGTTCTAACACAGAGATCAACGTTGAAGGTGTTTACCCTTTTAAAGGAGGGATTACAGAATCTATGTGGAAAACGACAGGGTAAAACATTATGAAAACGTGTTTTGTTTCCTAACTGTGATGCTATAATGTTTTGAGTTTAGTTGCAATCGTGTCTTTCCGATAGGTAGTGTAGCCAAGGTCTATTTCAGAGCCCATGGGTGGAAAAAAAGCCAAGCCCTATCTCTCTTCTTCTGTTCCCTCATTTCCCTCCCATTTCCCTGGTGTCAACTGGGGGAAATTGGCAATGGGGTTGTGTGTGCGTGCACTTAGGTTGGGGCCAGAGAAACAACCCCAAAAGCCTCTTCCCTGCAGCTGCAATAAACAAGAAAGTGAAATGTAGAGTGTGCCTGTACCCAGCCAAAGACTTGACATGAAAATTGTAATGGTAATTTACTCTTTGGGTTTGGTTTTGGGGGGTTTTCTTAGAGCACTGTCTTAGGGTTTTCCTTTACAGCAGGCTTATAAAACCATACATTAATTTTCAAAAGAATTTTGCTATTACAGGTAAAATACAGGACATTATACGATGGTTGGTCCTTCAGTATATTTTTGTTGGTCATTCAGTTAGTTGTTGCCCGCTTTCTCTCTGTTACTCATTATTTCCTTTTCTTGCAAACCCATTTCATAGGATTTCTTTCCAAGCTAATGCTGCCCACGCTGAGTTTAGCTGAAGAGTAAAAAGGAGGAAATTATTAAATGGATTTGAATATTATCATGCTTGGACTCTTAGTAACATTGGGACAGTTAATTGCCATAAAAGCAGTTTGGAACAGAACCTAATACATTTGTTGCTGTAGCACATTCAGTAATAACTTCAGATTTCCTTATGGCCACGGGCAGCAGAATTTGTCCCATCGAAAAGCGTACACTTCCACTGGTCGGTTAGGAGTGACTCCCTTATTTGCTGCAAAGTAGAAGGTTCATGGCATGTGAATAAGCAAGTATATATGCCATTGCCACCTGCTGGAAAGCATGTGAAATACTTATTTCTGGGCAAAACACACTTGGGGACAGTGGTTTTTTTCCCTAGTTACTCAGGAATTAATGTCTTTGCAGATACATTCTTCCTTCTAAACTGGTGAACTGCTTCAGTTTTAACATTGAAGCTGAACTTAGTAATAAATTTAATAGTAGTGTCTCAAAATGTGGTGTGGTATTAAGACAGAAGAAGCTTTATTTTAAAACTAAAGGGGAACTGAAAGCTGCCTTATCGAGTTTTGTTTCATGGATCCACAGTGTTGATCTTCTAAAAAGCATTTATGTGGTCTCCTCTTTAATATTTTACATTTTGGCACAACAGTAAGCAGCCACACTATCAAACAATGTAAGTTCAAATTCAAAACATAGGTGTAAAGCTCTTTTGAACAGTTACAAATGAGGTGAGATTAGTTAGTAGCCATCTCACAAAAGCAATAAGATTGATCTAAGTGTTTGCATCAGGCCAAAACTGTATCAGCTGTTTGTCTGACATTGGTGGAGCTGGGTGGGGTAGCAGTTGTTGAACTGGTGTAATGCCTTAGCTTTCAGTGATTAATGTAGGAGCAAGGAACTTCTAACACGTGAACATTGTATTGACACCATCTCAGCCAATAGTGTAGTGGCTGAAACGGTCATTGAATGACATCATTAATTCAACATATAAGCAGTACTGCTTTCAGGATCTTTGTGCATTGCAGAAGGGATAAGATAGCAGAACACTTAAGTAAGGAAGTAATGTATCCTTCTAATTTTCCTTCTTATTGCCTTTTTTTTTTTTTGATAATATTTTTTTCCTTCCAAAATGTGTGGTAATTATATTAATATCAGGAAGCTAAAGAACAGGTACAGAGCCTCTAGTGAGAAGATGGCAATAGACTTGGAAAATCCATTCTAACCAAACCTGCTGGGGAGAAGGAGAGGAAAGGCTTTTTATGTTGAAGTGAGTTTTCAGTATACATTTTCTGTACACTGTTACAAACACTTGTGTGCTTGGAGTAAGAAATAATACAGGTCACTGAGGGCAATTACATATCAATGACATATACTGTGTGCATTGTGAAGCACAAGGCTGATGTGAACTGTCTTTTCTCTTGGTAATTGAAAAAGAAGTCTTTGGAGGAAGATGCACAAAACTAGTAAACCTATCCCTGGAGGGGCTCAAGGCCAGGCTGGATGGGGCTTTGAGCAACCTGGTCCAGTGAAAGTGTCCCTGCCCAGGGCAGGGGGATGAAACTTGATGATCTTTAAGGTCTCTTCCAACCCAAACCATTCTGTGATTCTATGATATATATATACACACATAACTTAGAACAATATTTAATTGTTCAGAGAGCACCTCATACTGATTTTTTGTTTGTTTTTTTTTGGGGGGTTTTTTTTTTGTAATTAAATTTACTCTGCTTCTGGAAAAATCCTCTTCCTCCCCCAGGAACACTTGAAAGACTTGCTAAAACTTGGGTCCCAGTGGTGGTGTTCTGTTTGGAAGATGATACACAGGGATCCAGAACAAGTGCACTCACACACCTATCTGGGCTTTTGTCACTGCAGGTGACAGCCCAAGAGCTCTATCATGGCACAAGCTCCCCTATTGCTCTTCAGTGTTTTTCATGGAAGTGTCCTGTAGCTTTTTCATCTCTCTTGACCAACCTTTGGTCCCTGTAGTTTATCTTTCACCATGGAACAGAAGTATATTCATATTCTGGCGTGCTGGTCATTTCATTGCCACTTCTCCTGTAAGGCAGCGTAATTGGTCATAGCTGGCAGTTACCTGCTTTTTTTGTTTTTTTTTGGGGGGTACTCTTTGAGAAAATAGCCAATGCTTTGGACAGAAAGGAGGCTCCTGATTTTTTAAGCAGCATGTTTCTGCCCCTCATTATCCCTGAAATTGTTGTTGACATCTTGAAAATTATGGAACACAGTATTTGGGAAGCAATTATTTCCTCCATTAAGACTATTCCCTGTGAAATACTGGTATGCATACTAACCTGCATTCCCATTTGTTTAAAATGTAAATTATCTTTGTGCTGGGTAGCAAACAATTTTGCAACATTATGGACTTTAGTCACACCTGATTTTTAGCTTTCTTTGATATTAAAGTGTAATTGGTTTGTAAATACAATCCTTCTAGTGTGGGTTTCATGAACAGAGTGTGCTTACTGTAGCAGTACAGTGGCTGCTAATACTTCACACAGAAAACCAATGTCCTCGCAGTCCAGTCTGTTCCAAGAAAGTGACTGACTCCTACCAAAATGTCAGAAATGAGTTTAATTATTGTAAAACAACTTTCAATGCTGCTGCAGCAAGATCAGCTAAATGAGCAGAAAATTACTTAGCCTTTTGTGTGTGTGTCAGAAGCCGAGTAACTGGAGGTTTCGATCAGTTGTGCTGTTAAATCACTTTCGATACTGATTCAAAAGGGCATGTTGCTGAAAACCACAGCTGGCATTAAGATACTTTCCTAGATTAGATGATGGATTGTATTTTAGAACTGTATTGTGCAAATTTGGCACAAAAGTTAGTCTTGACTTCATCATTATTTCATCGCCTCTCTCAGACTTATTGAACTTGATGCAAAGGAAATGGCATATTTCAAAAAAAGTTTTTAAAGTTCCTTTCAAACTTCACGAATATAACCTAGAATGTGCAAGCTCTTATTTGAGGAGAATGAACAGACTTTCTGAAATAGTATAATATTTGACAATGATTGATTGATTAAATTAATGTTTTTTTTCTTGTCTGTGTCAATTTTATCCCCATATGTTTGTAATTGTCAGGGATCTTTACAGCGTCCTTTTCCAAGAACGAAGCTAACTGGAAATGTAACTTTCAGATTTTTCCAGTTCTTGAAGGCCACTTTTTAAACCTGGCATAGCCCAAAGGAAATGTTTAGTCTGATGATGAAATTTTGTCTGTTAAGGTCTTGTGATATCTTGTTGAAGTATGCTCAGTTTGTAATGGCTGATTTAAATATTAGAAAGCAGGGACAGAATGGAAAGTAAGGTGTGATGGTCTGAGTTTTAGTCTGAGGATGCTGTAGTTCTGAGAGCAGAGGTGCCAAGCTCATCTGAGTGGCGGGGCAGAGGCATAATAAAAAAGGCCAGTTGCAAGTATAAACCACCTGCAGCTGGATGTTAACTCTGGTACTCAATGACAGGCCAAACAAACAGCAGGAGTCTCCAGGAACTGGCATAAGTTTTCCTGATTCCATGCAGACTAAAATAAAATATCCATGTAGATTTACTCAGTTTCCACAAGTCTTTCACGTGAGGAAAGGATCATAAGCACAAATAACTTGCCAAATTCCAGTCCTCTTTCAGAAGCTTTGGCAATCCTGCCACCTGAGCTCTAACTTCGGCTGGCTTAATGTAACGGGTGCAAACTCATTACTTAGAGGGAAGAAGAGAAAGATGACAAAAAAATGTCCCGCTGCATCAAAACTATGGTCAGCATAATCCAGTATCCCATCTCTGACTAATGGCAATATGGCAGAATAACAAGAAAAAGGTATCTTACATAGTAAACTTTGATAATCTTCGTACTTTGATGCAGCACCCAAAATACAGACTAGTGATTAATGGTAATTTCCTGGGATGTTCTATTTTTTTTTCTTTGAACTTCTACAGAATGGACAAAATTCTGGTTTCAGAGGGCTCAAATCAGAGAAAGAAAGGACTAATTAATCACCAGAATTACCAGGAATGTTAACTCTCATAATTAAATTTTAATTCCAAATTAGAATTTCCTGCTCTGTGCGTTGTACTAACTTGCAGACAGGGAGTGAGTAACTCGTTAGGGAACAGCTGCTGAGCCGCTGGAACAGATTTCCTGCTACTACTGCAGAGAGAGCAAGTGTGAGAATGGTATCAGAGAACGTCACACTTTCAGTAAAGGCTGTCAAGCTGTTCATGAGAAACCTAACATCCCCCTTTTGCTTCTCTCGTGGAATTGAAGAGAAAGTATTAGTGAAGGTTCACCATCTTCCAACCGGAAAGAAAATGGAAACACATTCTTCTGAATCGCTGAGTCACTCTTACGCTCCGAGCCAAAAGCTGATGCAATCCTGCTTTTATCACCGGAAGATCTCTTTGGTAATCACAGACACACCTCTTCTTTCAATAGCTTTGCTAAAGGACTGTTGAGTCCTCAGACCTAACCAGTGTGTACAAATCACATTTTTGTTTTCTAGCCCCAGTCGCTAAGAATAAAGGTTTAAAACTTGAGAGGCTGCAAGGGGAAGACAGCTAAGGAAATTCCAGTCTTTTGACAAGGAATTACAAGGTGGGTTTATGCACAGAAATCCAGAGGAAAAGTACTCCTAAAACACTAATGTTTTGATGTGTAATTAATCCTTAACACTCGTTAAAGGTTTTTTTGTGCTGTTTGCTACAACAATTTGGTTTTAATTGTAGCAGAAATTATTTGAGTTTTAATTGAGTGTAAATACAAGCACTATAAAATAAATCCTCCGTTTTCATTCACTTCTACAATGCTGTATCATTCCACTAAGCTAAGCAGCTTCTCTAGGTGACCAAGTTAATAATGTTTTGTTACCAACAGAACGAGGATCAGCAATGCTGTTTTATTTACTGCCTGTGATCAGCTCAACTAGGGGACATGATACTGCCCTACAAATTTTAAGCTTGACCCAGTAAAAACTGTAATAAAAGATTTACTAACTTCTTCATCAAAGGAATAAGCCCAATCTTAGCAAAATGTTAAGGTGGTATTTAAGCTGTCTATAAAATTAAGTATAAATGAAAAATGATGGGCTTTTTCAAGAGAGTTGAGAGAAACGAGAGATCAATGTATTACTTGTTTTTCTGTTAGAAGATCTTCAGTTTAAAAAACAATTGATATTCCTTCTTCCACACCCTTCTGCCATAATTATGTAAAGAATCTGGATTATGCTTCCGACTTGATTTAGCTCTTTTATAATAAGTCACAGGCATACCTTGCCTACTTGATGATATTCCTTTAAGGTTGTGCCAGTCTTTCCATTAAATCATGTTTAGTGTTATATACTGGTTGCTTAAAAAAAATTCATTTCAAGCTCGAACTTGCTCTGCATTCTCAGGTAGCCATATGTGTGAGGGAGCACAAAACCCATCAGTACTATTTAGCAACTTAACACGCCGTTCTTCGGTTCAAAGGAAATTTAGGCTTTTCCTTTAAAAGTGTAAAGAAAAGTGTTTATGATAATGAGGGCTTTAGTTTGTTAGTGGGGAGCATGAGCATAAAAATAACAAAGATCTGCATTTTGTGTAAATGGCTGTGTGTTCCACCTATATAGTCTTCCATTCCCACCCCCCATCATAAATCTGTCCCATTTGGGGGAAAATTTTACTTTTGGTTTGCATGGGAAGCAAGCAACTAAAAAGGAAGACTTTTGTGTAGGAAGGATTGGAAGTTTGAAGCAGTTCAGATACACAGATAGGTACAGGAGACCCAGTGACCCGCTCTGCTACTGTTCAACTTTTCCTGAAGTCCAGAATCAGATAAGAATTGAAACCAAATAGTGGGTCTTTTTGTAACCTTTAGAGTCATGGATTTTTACCACACACTACTCATCCTCTCCACATCCCAGAGAAACACAGAGACTTTGCAACTCTGTGTGGCTGACCAGTCCAAAGAAGTTTTTAATATGGAATGCTCTATGTTCTGTACAGCAGTGAAGTGATTTTTAATAGCTGAATTAGTGTTTCAGGACTGTTCAGAATTAATCACTAGGTCTCTCAGGGGTCACTATGTAGAGTTCATAGCCGTTCAGTGTGCTTGCTTCTCTCCTTGTAAGTTTTATGCCTGACCTGCTGAAGGTCAAAAAGAATGTTGATTTGAAATACCTACACCTCAAGAAGATGTGCTAAAACATATGTGAAAGAATTGCAGCAAGGATTGTAAAA
>VZTM01017841.1:91283-112965 GCA_013400555.1 Jacana jacana | reverse complement strand
GTGAAAAATTTTTTCCTGATGTCTAGCCTAAACCTACCCTGCTGCAGCTTGCAGCCAGCAAGAATAATAACAACTATTAAAAATGAAAGTGTTCTGTTTTGCCACAGAATTCACTGTCTATAGGCTTCTGTACAGAGTACATCCCTCCTGAGAGAAAAGAGAATTAATTCAGTAAGAGGGCAATGCTGTGTATTTAACGTTTGCAATGTTGCGGTGCAACCTTACCCATAGATTCATTTTAGTCTTAACCTGGAGGAAAGCATTGTTCTAGGCATATTTGTTCAACTATGATATTGAGTCAGTCCTCATTGTCAGTCCAAAAAAGGGTGTTGGTTGTGTTGTCTGTAGGTGATTTGGACATGCCTGCTTTTCAGGAAACATATATGCTAGGATCATCAACTTAGGCTCTGTTGACAAACACGGAGCTATCAGATGCTCATGTACGAACTAAAGTCTGACATCACTGGAGATTAAACTTTCCATCCTTCATTGCCAACCTCCTGGCCCAAGCCAGGCTCTCACCCAAAGGAATCCAAACTGCTGAAAGTCATCAGATGGTGACTGTGACTTACCTAGACTTCATAAACTGTCAGATCTACAAGAGGTAACATTTCTGGGGCAAGTAGATTTGTCTTTACAAACCCATTATGAATCCCATAGGCTTTTGGAGTTAATGTTGCATTGCTTGTTTTCTCCCTCAGATGTGCTAATATTACAATTATTTTCTCCTGTTATACCCCTTTTTTATATATATATATGTGTATATATATATATACCCCTGTTAGCACTGTTTCCTGACAATGAATGCTGCTTCATGAAGTTCATGATAGGCAGAATGACACAATAATCATTTGGAAATGGAGAGTCTAGAAACTACTAATGAACTTCAGGTTGGTTTTAGATAATTAAAAAAAAAAATATGCTGCCATTACCTCAAAGTCTGGCATCAACTCTGTTTCCCAAGTTAAAGAAATATTTTAAAAATATAGAACTTACTAGAAAATGGAAATGTGATTCTTAGAATTTATCATTTTTTATTATGCTGATTCAAAAAGGGAACCACTTGTGATATTTTCTTACACTTGTGGTTTATGTCCAAATATTTTATAATCATAAAGCTACCCTTTTGATATCAGTCAAAATAGACAATATATACTGATGTTCAAACAAGCTTTGTAGAAGACTTTTTTTTTTATATCAGGCATGGGACTTTACATTTATTAGAAGGTGTTCACAAAAATAAGGGTAACATCATGCATATTCTTTGCGACTAAACCCAACTGTGGTTACAGTTTGGAAATAAATAGACATATGGAGATACAGTAGTACATACACACTCTATTTATGACATTAAGTTAGTGTACTGGTAACTCTCAGCAATACATCAGAAGTCGACAACCAGCTGATGGAAAGATTGTATAAGGAGGAAGTAACTGCTTCAATACCTCACGTTATTTATGTGGCTTGACAGGAAGGTCAGTGTGAACTGCCTCTTAAGTTTGGGAGGCAAGAACAAGACTATACTTTTGCAGTACAAAACATTTACACACAAAATACACATGCATTGCAATGCATTGGAAATGGGTAAAGCAAGGAGAAACCCATTACTCAATGCTTTATTAACACAATTCTACAAAGGAGTCTCAAATAGGATTATATAGTTCAGTCACAGTAAGGCCACAATATTACAATGGATAAGGACCTTAGAATTCGGCATTCTGTGTGAGTAATAGAATCCTTCCTCATAGATTTTTATACATGTTCCTGAATGGTATCTCATCAAAGTCCTTCTTCTAGATTTTTAATTTTCTTTTTTTTTTTTTTTTTAAGTTTAACATATTGCTTAATACAACAGTAAGCACAGTAGAGAAGGGTGCTGTCACAGGGAGAACAAAACCTATGTAACATTCATGTAGTTTGTAGACTATATACTAGGTGCATTTAGATGAAGCTGGCTAATCAGAAAAAAGACTAGCAAAGGATTTCCTCAAGTTTCGAATAGTTTCAGCTTTTGCTTCATCTTCATTCACAGATGATCTGAAGAAGGATGATTCTGTGAAACTGAAGGCATTTGTCAAAGACTGCGACTTGCTGCAAAACAAAAAATGCAACACGTTTTGTATGGTTATACTGCCTTCCAGCTTCAACCACAGACAACTTGTATAAATTATGAGAAAAGGAAATATGGCCATGAGATCCAGACAGTTTGCATGCGAACAAAACACACTTTCAATGCAAGCAATATTGTTAGATGTGCAAGTTAGACGTAGCATACACAGCTGCTGGAATATAGCACATTCCTTCTGCGCTTTGAGTTGAGAAGTAGGATAAGCCTTTTTAAAAAACACACTGCTTTTTTCTATTTCAGTAAATTGCATGATGTAAATTAGAACTTGAGGGAAAAGTGGGCCTTCTGGCTAATACCAAATAACCACTCAACACAGGATGATCAAGAATGGTGTTTGTTACCGCTGCAGTTATGCTCAGGTTAAAATGAGGTATACCATCAGTTTGAAGAACGAATCCTAAGGCTGTAATGTGCTTTCTCTCTAGTGGACATTTCACCCTCAGTGCAGGCTGGATGGCACTTCATATCTTTAAAAAATCAGGTATTGTTTTTCTTGTCTATAGGCAGTCTAGCAATGCTAGACTGTTTTAGTCCTAGCTTGTAACTATGATATTAGTCTCTGTAAGAATGATATAACAACAGGCAAGAAGGAAAATGTCTGAAGTTAAAACTTTTAACCCATGACTTGTCAGATAAAGTAATATTTAAAAAGTAGGCTTGAATTTAAATAGAAAGAAATAATGAGTTATAATCTTTTTACAGTGATATCCAGGCATTAGTAACACTCGTGAACTGATTTCATTTTTATCTCGGTACAAAAATAGGATTTCAGTTTTGGCTACAGGGAAACTGAAATACTTTTCTTATTCAGATTGTCGTATACTCCCCATGGTTTGCAGCTCCTCTACCTCTAATAATGTACAGCAAACAGTGCTACAGGCGTTTTAGGTTTTTCATAAATTATAGTTGTGTTAATGAGAATAGACTGATAAATGTTTGTTTGTACTCACTGAAAGAGGGAGGGTGGGAAGCAGCACTTGACTTGATTAGTAACACAATAAGTAGCCTAATTAAATATTTATTCACAGATTAATAACATGTACATACAGGTTAGGCAACAGCATGTGGGTGAATACAAAGCATACACATGCAAATAGAGTTAATTCTACAGGCAGGAGATCTGAGTCTTGGTGTACACCTAAAACTGCTTCTCCAAAGTTAGAAAAACTATTCTTATTATGGCCCGCATCTTAAAAGCTAATTTCTCCTTCTTTATTTTATTTTAAATAGAGCCAATTCTCTCCCATTTGAAGAAAAGAAAAAATAATCAGATTCGAACAAGGAACTAAAGGGAAGGGGGAAAGCTGGGAAACAGTGTATTGTACAGTTCCCCTCTACCTCTTGTTAACTGTTTTTCTGAAATGTCAGAATTGAAGTTTGAAACTAGTTAAGAGTCTTCCATCTTGCTTAAAAAGTTGACCTCCCTACTCTCTAAATATATTTAAATAATGAGAGAATTAATTTGAATTTTATTATTATAAAACATGATAAGGAAATACACTGACCTAGGAAGGCAAGGAAAAGATTGGCATTTTGCCTGCAGTCACCTAACACATCTTTCCCACCCGGTTTTGCTCAGGTGAGGACTCCAAATTGGTTCTCCTTAATATTAGCACATCAGCGGGTGGAAAAGGGGGATTTGTCTTGGATAAAACAAAGACTACATGCCAGTCTTTGTACTTACCAAGACCAGTAGAATGTGCCTGTGACTACTGGCACTAGTGTGTGCCAGGATTGCTACGCTGAAAAAACAGCAAATTACTGCTAAGACCTTCCCCATGGTTTCTGTTGATCGGGTTTAAGCTCTGAGAGGGGACACAGCTACAGATCCTCTTCCTAGTCTTTACTGCAGCGTGTGCCTGGCTGGATACAGCAACAATAGCACATGGTGCGTTGAGGCATCCTCCAGCGGGGAGAGAACTAGAGAGTTTGCTGTGCGGGTCCTGCAGCCCTCTCTGGGAAGGGCCCGGTGAATCCCTTGTGCTGTACAGACAGTAGCAGCGTATAACCATGAACAAAGAACCCTAAAGAAGCCCAGTTTGGCAGCTACTGTCTAGCATGTTCATGTGGATTGCTTCTGAGATAGGCCTTTTGAAACTGGAATCTGTTGTCTGAATGACTGCAAGGTTAAAAGTTGAAGCAGATAAGACTTCCTCTTTTCTGTGCAGGCTTACAGCACACCCAGATCATGAGTCAGGGACATAAAAAGGAGAAAAGAAATATGAGAAAGATGAGTTTTCAGACCTAGGAGGGGCAGAAACTGCACAACTAATAAATGAAAATTTGTGTAGTGCTTAGGATATAACTAATGACAGTGTCTCACTAATCATAAACACAGAATAAGCTTTTTGAAATGTTTTAACCTCAACTTTGACTTTGGGATGTATGGGTTTTTTTCTGAATATTAGACCAACTCCCAAATTACAACAACAAAAAATTGGTGTTACGAGGAGAAAGGAAAATGGATAAAGCAAATCTTACTTAAGTTGTGGATGAGACTGGGGCTTCTGTTGTGGAGCAGGCTGTGGAGCAGGTTGTGGAGCTGGCTGTGGAGCTGGCTGTGGACCAGGCTGTGGCTGCGGCTCAGCTTCCTTTGATAATCTGGTGCTGGGAGGACCTTGAGCCTGGGGACGTGGCTGCTGAGTTGTGGGTCCAGGTGGACGCTGTGGCTGGGAAGTTGAGGGCTTTGCTGACTGCCCAGGGGGATACATGCGCTGTGGCTGCAATGGCTCCTGGCTTTGGGATTGCATTCCTTGGGGTTGCACTGGGCCCCCTAGGTTCAGTACAAGAAAAACTTCATAATGTTATAGTATCAAAGAATTCTTACTAGATTTCATATCCAACACTCTAAAATAACCCTTGAATGTGATTAAATCTACTTTAGAGGCAAAATTCTATTAACATGGACTGCAGTTTCACGTAGTCAATACTACTAATCACAGCTGGTACATTAGTAACGTGCTTGGAGCCCCTATGATTCATCCCTACTATTTCTAAGAAGTATCAAATTTATCCCAGCAGTAGTGGCAGTGACTTCAAAACCAATCAATGAAGTTACACCCAGTAATACTTTGGCCCAGCTCAAGGAGAGGCTGTGAAATAACCCAATTTACCAGTAACATCTATTCCAGCTATACAGCTACTATTTTCCATGTCCTTATTGCAGTTTTGTTCCTCCAAAGTTTTAAAATGAGTTCTATAATATTCCTCTTAGACACTCTCTTACAGCAGTAAAACAACTTCATACTGCAATTTTCAGCTAATTTAAAGTCTTTTGAAACTTATTTAACCTCTAGTGAAACACATCAAGACCATTACAAGAAACACAAGAAAGCCATTACTAGTTCTTTACCAAGGAAATCTTGCCACTGAGAAGGAAATACACTGGCAAAATACTGTATGGAGTGTGAAACTACAATGTGTAGTAGGGACTTCAGTTGTGAAATCCACGGCTGAAAGATGCTACATCATCAGTCAAGGGATTTTTTTTCTGCTTTCTAACTGAAATAGTGCTGTGTCAGATACCAGTGGGCATACTGCTTTTATCTCAGACGTCTGACTGTGGTTTCCTGGGCTGATGGTTGTTATAACTGAACATTCTTGCATGTGACAAGGCACACAGGACATCTGAGTTAAGGAGAAGGAAGGACAGAATGAAATTTTGAGCTATTTGTTTGTATAGTGTTTCACTCAGGGCAAGAGCTTTGCTGAACAGTAAATATTGTAGAAGACAACTGATCTAGATGTTCTGAACACTTGGGAAATGCCAGTCTTACAGATATTTAGTGCAAGTAAAAGATGTTATCTATTCAGGTCTCTGAAAGAAAACCTTAGTCTCTGGAAGTGCTCTCACAAGACACGATTATTATTTTTCTATCAATTGCTAGCATAGTTAGCTTTCCACTTACTCTGAGATTCCAGTGTATGTTTCTGAGGACAGCACGTACTAATGCTTCAGTAAGCTTTAATACAGTTGCAGCGGTGTGTTGTGGTGTAGAATGATAAATAGCACGTACTGTATGTTAAGGAATGTGCCTTCATTGTTTATTAATTTGAACCCCTTTTGTAGGAAATATTTGAAGGTGATAACATGGTCTTGCAACATCTTAATAAGGATTGTTTTCTTATTAGTCTCCTTTCACTCAATATTGAAAAACAGAAAGGTTTCTTCCCCCACTTGTACATACAGGCTTGAATGCCAGAAACTTTACACTGAAGACAGATATAACTTTCTTTTATTGCACATTAAGCTGTACAAGATATTTCACATAAAAGATATACTGCTGTCACACTTCCAGCATTTGCTCACTTTCTTGCAGCTGGGTTGTACAAAAGGCAACAATCATGAAAGAAACTTTTACCAAAAATAACTCAACAGAACTGAACATTAAGCCTACACTGTAAAACATCTGTTCCCTGTTACCCACAATATTGCACCTAAGCATGCTCACATGCAGAGAGACATTTTGGCTTGCTTCTTGTCTGTGGTATGTAGTAATAGTGTGTGCCCTTGGAAAGCCTTTACAGTCAACAAGCTGAAATCCTATCTGAAAGGCCCATCGCTTCTTTGCACACACAACTCACAAATGTCGTGTGACAAGCACTTGTGAATACTGGTACTACTACATGCAAAAAAAAAACCCCAAAACCCAAACCAAACCAACTGCTTGGAATAAAATCAGAAATCAGATTCATTTCTTCACCCCAGGGCAGTATGGTTCATTCACTTTCACGGTGTCTGGAGGTAAGGATTTGTGAACCTGATTCTAAGTGAAATTTTCTGAATATAGAACAAAATAGCCAATGCCATCATTGGAATGATCACTGACCCAGACAGATGCTGATCACTGAAGCAAAATATTCATGTAATTTACCGATAGGTAGTAAACAGTAGCACTTACCACAAACATTTAAATAGCTAATAATGCATACCTTAATTCTCATCTTACCAGCCAGCTTGTACAAATAAAAGAAACACTAAGAATGATGATTCTCACTGATAATTTTTTCCAGTGTTTGCAGGGAAAACAGGAGTAGAACATAAGGCTGTTTTCCCTTTAAACAAAACTGTTTGCACTACACTAATGGCCACTACTCATCTTTGTACATATTCAAGATTAAAATTATAGTTTTGTGGCTCACTTGCAAGTAAGCTTTATGGTATGCTGCCAGTGTGGAGCTTCTGATTCTAGGCTAGATTTCTCACAACAGATTAACTGCCTGCCTGTGTATTTCTTGTAATACTGCAGTATACACTGGTTATGCAAAAATCACAAATAATTTACCTGCAGAAAATCTAGCAGTTGTCAGGCATCTCAAGTCTTTTTGCATGGTTGATTTCAGGCAATTATCATAAATCCTATTTATGTGGATAACGCTGGGACTGAGTTTTCTTTATAGCTATCTGGCTACTTCTAGGTTTAAAACAGTAGACCTGAGTTGGTAAAGAAAATAGCTGACATTTTTGTCTCTCCTTCTAATCAAAGGACAGGATCCCTCGCTGGTTGAAGGTACCTTGGTCTACCATCTCCTAACATCTTGGCATTTGAAAAAGAAAAAAAAAAATAAAAGAGCTCTTACAGGAAGTTTAACAGTCCTTGAGGTACTTCTCACCAAAAAACCTGGGATTTAACTCTTAGGTAAGTATAAGATTTTTGAAAGCATTTGCATTAGTTTTTGTTAAAAATCTCCACAGACTACTAATTCAAAACGATAACAACAAAAGGTACTACTTAATTGAAATAGGATACATTAAATACTCACACTTTCACTAAGATATTGCACATAGGTGGCCCATTTACATAGCTTTGTAGTTAATAATTTAATGCAGAATTACTAAAAATATGAATACCAGTATGTAAAATAGAAGATATTTTAAATATTCCTTGGGAAGAACTGTATCTTATGGAGTCACTGAAATATTAGACTTCCACTTGCGTATAAGTAAAACTCAAATGTTAACAAACTTTATAAAATTATAAATAAAAAGCCTCACTAGCAAATTCTAATCTAGACTTTTAAAAATATATCTGGATCACCTGCTTCTTAGTCATGCACACGCACAAAAAAAATAAAGGCTATGAGTACAGTGTGCACACACTCACAAAGTAAGCAGAACTATTTCGATTTGAACCTCGGTGGTATTTTACTTAATGATTGATATATAATACTCAAAAAATACTGTCTAACCATCCATAATGTACAGTTGCAGTGGGCTCTAAAGAGGCACATTCTTTGTACACTGTTGACAACAGCCCTGAAATCACAAGTTTTACAGAGAAAGGTAGGTAAGCATTACACGCACAGACATGAACAAGTAAACAACCAGACGGTATAGTTGACACTGCATAGAAAAAACACAGTCCAGGTCAGCACTGTAACAATGCAAAAATTGAACAAAACTGGTATGTTTGCTTTTAAGATTGTGTGTTTGTTTCTCTTTCTTTTTGTTTTGTTTTGTTTTTGCTTTAACCCTCGCTTTTAGTCTCAATTATCTAAGTAGCCTGGACTTGTTTTGGTCCTACTGCAACGCCATTACAGTCGAGAATGTACTGTAAACAACCTTGAGGTGGTGGTCGCTGAGGTGGGATTTTGTTTGGCTCTGGCTCCTTTAGTGATCCACTCTGGAAAACACATTTGAAAACAGAAGAGAAAGAAAATTAGAGTAGCTTAGTTCCAATTTCCCGCTAATTTGTCTTTATTTTCATTAGAAATCTCTACTGGTTGGGGCTCAACAGATACTTTTAATTTATTCCAGATAACATGTTGTAATTTAGTTGCTGTCTGATATGATATATGAAACCTGGGCTAATCCAAAACCGAGTTCTTAAAAAACCCAACTGTTTTCCCCTTGGCAGCATGTGATCATGATATAAGGAGCGTCTTCTCAAATCTTACCTCTGTTTCCGTACGGTCTCTCTCCTTCAGTTCCTAACACCTTGAATGACTTTTCTGTATCTCATTGCTTCTGCTCTCTTTTTTAGAGAAGACAGAATAGAAAATGGACTTTGACAGACACAGTTGTGTAATTTAAGAAATTATTTTTGATTACATTCACTTGTATCTGGAAGGACTTTTTGCCCGTGATAGTTTTGCTTTGATTCGCTGACTGTGAACGTGAAGGGAGACGGGCTACTCTAGGTTAGCTGTTCTGCTAAGCAAAATGAAAGGAAGCAAAAACCACAGACAAATAATAAAAATAATTGAAATTACTTCATGCTACTCCATCTGACGTGTTATTAGAAACACATGTAATACTTAACTTTGCAAAACAGGAGATTTATTTGGCAGTATCCTTTTCAAATGTATGCTTGTCGAGAGGAAAAGACGGGCCTGAACCAAACCGTTGGAGTTAGAACACCCTCCGGGAACATTAGTATCTGAATCCAAACTGTGTCTTAGGCCCATCTCTAATACTTTGAGAAGTGAAATATGTTAAATCATTGGACATAATGGCTCGGGTTTTCTTTTTTTTTTTTTTTTTTCAAGATCCAGAAATTAAATTGCCATCTGTCGAGAGGGAAAAACCCTAGAACAAATTAAAGAGTGAATGCGGAATTAATTAAACACGTTTCTTGCAAATCTTACTGGGTTTTGTCTGTATTCAATCGTAGAACTATAGAAATAAATCTTACTCGTAGTCATGTGAAATCCTGCACAGTGACCTAGAAGTTACACTTTTTAAATGCTACAAGCAAACACCACTCTCCTTGCACACAGCTGTTGTAAATTGCCTTGTCTGCTTCAGCTACAGAAATGAAAGGACATAGGACAGGTCCCAAACTCTAACTAGTCAGTTACCAACTTCAGGAGACCAAATGAGGAACAAAACCCACGTGTACACAACAAACGAGGCAAAACCTGATGTTGACTGATCCAGCTACACGGTTCTCAGGAAGCATCATTGTAAGGATGAGGGATATGTAGAAAAGAGAATTTCATATGAAAAGACACAGCTGCCAGAAAATTTTGAAGTGCCTTTGTGTGGGTTCAAGTCTTCTCTGTTTGTTTCTCTCCTTCCTCTAATTTTCTGAACCACATGTAAAAGCTGACATTCTGTTCTATGCATGTTTCAGTAACGTTAAGTATTTGTGGTATCCACTCTGTATAATGTGTGAGGTGTGAGCTCACTGAGACAATATGCATTTACATCAGTAACGCCTTGGATACAGGGGAAATTAGCCCAGGGTGGAAACCTGGAAGAGTTGCCCTGGAGGAGCTCACTCCTTTCATATTCCAGTGCCATTGTTCTGATGCACCTGGCACCTTCCCCGGTAGGCCCTTAGGGCATTCTGGGCTCTGTGTTACCAGCAGCCCCTGCCTCCTTTGGTGGTGTAGCCTGACATGTGGAGTGTGTCCTTAAAGGGAAAGTACTTGGGCTTAAGGACCTCCAAGGGTTTCTTTCTGGAGGACCAAAGGGATGAGGTGACTCTTGTTGGAAAGCAAGCGTGATATTTTAGAAGGACCATTACTACCATCACTGTGATACAGTTCCTAGTTTTACAGAGGGTCACAAACCAATCTGTATTTTTCTCTGCAGTGGCACAGGAGGACTACGGAGGATAGGAGCATTGCTATTTTTCTACTAAAACAAAAGATTATAAGAAATAGGTAAAACTCATCTTTAATCTATAAACTCAAAACACAGGCTGGCAGTTTGAATTCACATCTACTTTAATGTTAAAACAACATCTGCAGGGCCTCTGTCTCCTCCATGCCTTGAGGCTGAAGCAAATCTGCCATTTGTTCTTGCACTGAAATGGTCTTGGGCTTTATCACACACCCCACCTGATTTGACATGACAACATCAGTACTTATGCAATCTGCATATCTCCCCATCTTACAAAGAAATTATTTTATCCTAAATTAAGCTTTCAATAAACCTTATGGAAGTTGCTAACCCTTACCTCAACGGTTCTCAAAGCTTAGAGCCTTTGTGCGCTTTCTCTTGAAGGTGTATTTCCCCCTCTCTAGTCACCGACTGCAGCTGTCCTCATTTTACCACCCACACATCCTTTTGGGTTTTTTTTTCCACCAGCTATCACCTGGTGCTTCCAGGAACCTCACCCACACTCCAGGCCAATCACATGGGTATATTACTTTTGCTAATTAGCCAACCCACCCAGGCTGACCCAAAAAGACTAATTAGCATTACATTCCTAATTGAGAAATCTTACTCATGGTTTTTCAATGGTCTGTAGTAATCCAGGCCTTTAAGAGTCTTTCTTTCAGACAGTCAGAAACCTCGATACTTGGTATTAAAGACAGGCTTTGAACCAGTCTTGTTTGCTGTCCTGAGCCAAGGCCTTTAATAAAATCCAGGCTTCTTCTAAAACACCAGTTGTTGGCAAATTACCTCCAGACTGTTACTTCTCACCTCTCCAAGGTGGTGTGCCAATGTAATTGTAAAAGCTGCTGCTAACTCCTTATGGGCAACACAATCTCTCTGAAGAGATGCTGGACTAGACCTGTCCTGCAGAGCTACTCACCCCTCTTGGTTTTGGTTTTTTGTTTTTTTCTTGTTTTCCTTTGTTGCCCAGCCTAGAAGCTCACCCTCCTACCACCTTCTTTTAGTACAAACATGTTTTCCTGTACTGCAGTTCTGATCGACAAACTTCCCTGCTGCTTAGCTCAAACACTGCAGGCATCGAGGATTAGAATGCCAAATATATCACAGAAAATGACCCAGCACAGATTCTTATTTGAATGCTCAGGGTTAAAGAGCAAAATTAGGAGTAGAGAAGCTAGAAACGACCTTGTTTAACATGCTTTAGGATTACCTAAGTGAGGTGTGGTAACAGCTGTCGTAAGGAGCCCTTTTGGTTTTCATTTCATGGAACACAACTTTCACATCCCATCCAAACTCCGCAGAGAGAAGGGATTGCTGATGTTGATAGTGACATCCTATACAACTGCTTACAGAATCCCTCCTGTTCAAAGGGGATTTGCTGTTTATAGAACCATACTAAAAAAAACACAACTTTACTTGTGGAAACCTCTAAGCCACACGAATGCTGCAAGTATACTACAGTGATTTCTCAACTCTGGGTATAACAATTGGTGCTCTGGTTGCATAATGGTCTTTAAGAATATTGGCTAAGTTAATTATGGCCAGAGCAGAAACCCCACTGCTTGCCTAGAAGACAGATGTCTCTAGATGTCTCCATAGCACTTCCTTCCTTTCCACACTTACCTGAAACAGTCTCCTTGGAATTTTAGGGGTCGAACTGGAGGAAAGAACTGTTTGTTCTTCAAAGCACATTGTATTAAAAATTGGTCAGCAGTATTACTTCTTTTTCTACGTTGTATATTTAGATAAATGCAGGATTAATATATACTTGAATTTTGAATAGTCTGAAGAATGTTGAAATGGGTGGGAGCAAAAGCAGCAACTTGGCAGGGAGATAGCCCTTGGGCAAAAGAGATGCTAAACTGAGTCCCAGCAAAAACTGATTTTGATTTGGCTGAGTTTGCAGATTTTGTGAACTATAGTTGGAGTATGTATAGTTGTTTTTGGGTTTCATTTGGTTTTCTTTGTAATGCAACGATAGAAGCTTTTCATAGGTATTTCAATATTTGAATGGAAAGCCATGTTTTTCAGGTCAAGCAGTAGAGAGACCAATTGACAACTGCCAAAATATGAGCCCAGTTAGATCTCATAAAGGAAACAAGAATAAATTATAAAACAATTAAGTCAGGATAACTAAAAATGTGATTGCTACAAAAATAAATAATTTAGATAATTTAAGTAGGATGTCAATGGTAAAGGAATCTTTGAAGTGTCCTTTGTTATGATAAACACCGCAGAAGGTGGGACAAAAGTTAAAAATGAGAAGGAGGTAAAAATCAAAGCTCCTCCTGGGCTCATATTGGTCAGACCAGCTATTCTCCATCTCAGAAATCAAAACCAGCTGACTCTTGAGGTACAGAATTCTGTAGCAGATATTTCTAACAATTGAAAAGTCCAGTTACACTGGTGAAGGCTAAGTACTAATATTACAGGAATTACATTGTGAGCAAGAAGTGGCTACTGGGGAGACAGCAGTTATTGAAGAAAAACTAATAGGAAAGATATGACTGGGATGTGGAACTCAAGATGCATTCTCATTAAGTTGGCACAAAAAAGTAAATGTGTGCTATGTGCTACCACAACTTGTAGATGATACATATGTTGAAGACTACAGGACCGAAATATCCTAAAGAAAGAATGAAACTGATGAGTGGAGTGGAAGGAAGGAAGGAAGGAAAGGAAGGCAGGAAGGTGGGAAGGAAGGAAGGAGGGAAGGAAGGAGGGAAGGATGGAAGGAAGGAAGGAAGGAAGGAAGGAAGGAAGGAAGGAAGGAAGGAAGGAAGGAAGGAAGGAAGGAAGGAAGGAAGGAAGGAAGGAAGGAAGGAAGGAAGGAAGGAAGGAAGGAAGGAAGGAAGGAAGGAAGGAAGGAAGGAAGGAAGGAAGGAAGGAAGGAAGGAAGGAAGGAAGGAAGGAAGGAAGGAAGGAAGGAAGGAAGGAAGGAAGGAAGGAAGGAAGGAAGGAAGGAAGGAAACTTAAATGCAGTGGACAAATAACATGCATCTGTCACAAGTGCAGAGCTTGCTAACTGAAATCTAGTGGGAAAGATTTTTGCAGTGAAAACCCCCAAATCTTATCCCTTGTTCAGTGAAGTATTCCCAGCAGGTGTTAGCCATGATGCTGTGTATCACTTACATCACCCACCCCTGCTCAAGAAAGATGAATGTAAGCTCATCTGGCACAGAGACGTGCTATTAAACTGACCAGGAAGATGGAAGAGTCTGTACCTACAGCATTTGGAAGACCATGACTTGCTTAGTTTAGCAAAACAAAGGCCTGAATACAGCACAGTTGCTTTTTAAATATATATTGGCCTGGTAAAGAACTAGGCAGAAAACAACCTAAAATAAAGGACAATGCGAACTAAAACTGGGCTGGAAATAAGCACATATTGTCTAATTTAACAAAGCAGTGAGGTCTTAAAGTGGCTTTCTGATGTAGAGAATCCAAAAATAAGAAAGTCCTTTGCTCCTTTTTGCTTACTGCTTTCCACATGTGTAGTAAGTATGGCAGGGATGCTGAGCCCTTGCTGGTTCAGACCTTCCCCTATTTCAGGTGACTGGCTTAGGGGGTGTATCTGCCTCACTGTGCTGCCAGTGGTGCTCAACAGACCTACAAAGGTTTTGCTATTCATTCTCTTATATCTTGGACTGAGAAAGGCAGTGAAACAGGCCTGGTTACAGTTACAATGGTGAGATGGGGTAAGGCACACGTTAAAAAGAAGCCACCTTTATTTAGTGCAAAGGGGGCAGCCAGAGGAGAGCTGGCTCCTGCTTTTTTACAGGTTTTTTCTGGAGTGGCAGCATTCAGTCTTGCCCTTCACTGAAGAAATCTGTGTGGAAAAGAGACTCTCAGAAAAAATGATGCCATCCCAGAGTTTCTTCACATTGAAGTTGTGATAACGAATGAAAAAATCTAAAGCAGCTTTTGTTATTGCTCAACCAACTTTCCAAACTCCCCCTGCAAAACCTGTTAAGATCTTCCTCTGAATGGGAAGGGAAATGACTGCTAAGAGCAGAAAACAAGCCATACAGTTTAATATTTACTTGAAATAGCATTTACAAAATGCACTGCAAAAAGCAGTATTCTTAGATTCTATAGACTAAGTGTTTTTCATTGCTAGATAACAAATTACTTCCCAGAGAATAGTTCTTTCTTGAATAGTTTTACATGCAACCTTAGAAATGTCCCTAGTGTGGACTTACTGCAATTACTAGATACACCCCAGTAGTTTCCCTGAGACACTGAAACAGATGACCTCCCGTTGTCCATTCTAGCCCAATTTTCTATTATTCTGCTGAGCAAAAATAATACACCCCTGCCCCTTCCCCCAAGAGATGAGGTTTCTAGAGAAAAAGTAGGATGTCAGCTTACTAGGGAAAAAGAATTTAACTAGCTTTGCTTGTTGAAGCTCGATGGTCCCTTCCACAGCCTATGGATAGTTCCAATGGACAAGGATGCAGACTTTATTGCAGCTCTTGTGTAAAGAAGCCAGATTTCAACTGGTGTTTTTGAAAAGGGACCATTAAAAGCATGCAATTGCACAGCAGCCTGCAGGCAGATCTTTCCAGTGAAAAAAACCTGCTCCCCACAGACAAGGCAGGAATGTGAAGTATGTGATGGGAGAGAGCTCCCCCTGTGTGCTACAGCGGCACAGACAAAAATGTATATGCACGCTCCTATGTACCAGAGAAAGAGCTGATGGACAGACAGACAGGCAAGTCAAAGTCCTACAACATATCGAGAAGAGTGTCCAGTTTCTGGAAAGTTACACTTACACCTTTCCTCAGAGTACACAGAGAATGTACATAGAGCATAAGGTACCCTTTGGGGCTTGAGGGTGTCAAAATCCTACGCTCTTGTTTGAAGTTATAAGGAAGGTTTTGACCCTTAAACTCACCCAGGGTCTTTGACCTGGGTGATGCTACACATTATCTGCTCCTCCAGCCTTTAAAGAAAAAGCAGATCTAAAAAAAAAATAAAAGGGATATCAGGGATATCAGGTGATCCTTGTACAGACAGGAAGAAATTAAGATCTGCAGAACTTCATCTTGAGCCACAAAGATCCATCACTACTGGATCCATTCAGAATTGAAGTTTATGCTTTAAACAAGATGGTGGAAAAGAGATGGTGGAGTTAAGTCCAGTCTTATAACCCCCAACTTACCTTAGCAGAATTGTATCAGTGATACAGAAAGGTGGAGTGGGAGGAGGAGAAGGGGTTGTGACTGAGGAAAACACTTGAGCTCCCCCCAAACAATAGCAAAGTTCAAAACTCTAATGTACGACCAGAGCCTGAGACCTCTCCATCAATGGTTGTATGTGCTTCTCGTTTTGCTTCTCCCGGTGCAGCACAAGTACAGAGCCACACAGAGGAGGTGCTGGTGGCTGGTCTGAGCTCTGACAAGCTCCCTCAGTCTCTCCTAGGAGCTGACATACCACAGAATAATCCATAAGCAGCTGAAGACAAGCTCACTCTACTGACAGCTGGCCACATGGAGCACTGATCCACCACTGAAGTCGTGGTGCAGGAGGGAGGTAGCTTCTTTTTTCCATGGAGGAATCAAGAGTATTTGAAAATGAGCTGCTCCCTTTTGGATTTTTCTCTAATTGCTCCTGGTGCTTCTCCTTGTTTAAAAATTTTAATGCATATTTAGCACATGGTCTTTATTCAAAATAAACTATGGCAATGATCCCTGGAGAGAGGGACAGAATCCTTGCTAGTTAAACATGGAGTAAAGCCAAACAGTTTTGCTTAACAGGTTATGATTTAAAGGTCAGAGAAATCAAATAAAAAAGTCAAGTGGAGACAGAGAATGATAACAAAAAAAGTAGAGGGGAAACACCCACCACAGCGGGGAAAAGAAAGGAGACCAACGAAAAGCCTCCAAAAAAAAGATATTTCTGTTAGGTTTGGCTTAAGTAAACAAAATCAGAGAGTAAAATTAGATGAAAAATAAGATAAAATAAAAAAATCAAAAGGATGTTATATGATAATTATCATAACACCAAGACAAAACAGAGAGATCTAGCTTAGATGTTCCATTTCTGTTTGCGTATGTGGCAGCTATTGCCTGTTCCATAATGATGGGATTACGGTTTTCCTTGTTTTAATTTTGAAAGGACTGGGCTTTGTGCTCTTATGGCATGAGGACAATATCTGAAGTCTCCTGAAAATCGCCTGTGGGACAAGAAAGCTATTTCTCACAGAAATCTACTACAACCATAAAGGCTACTCTCTAGTGGTGAGCTTGTGATTAGTTAAAAATTCAATGTTTTCATTGTTCCTGAGTAGTCACCATGGAGTTTCCGAATTCTCAGAGACAGTGTCTGCTTCTGCCAATACAGTTGGCAGATTATGAGATGATCAGAAGATCATCTGGCAGAAGATAACAAAACAGTTAAGAAAAGCATATTTTTTGTGTGTGTGACTGCAGACCAAAAGAGAACAGTATTGTTCTTATGTTTTAAATAAGCAGGGAGAAGTATCCGTGAACTAGTTAAGACTTGTACCATTTTTCAGTTTTAGCTAGTAGTTTGTTGGCCTTCTGTTTTATAAAATTATTAGCACTGAGGCTAAAGCACCACATCCTACAGACAACTGAAGTCTTCCTGGTCCTGCAGCTCAACTCTGGTTGCCTGTGGGGCTTCTTCCTTTGGGCTCTTCTAAGGTGAGCGACTCTTTCTCTTACCAAGCTCTGCTCGCCCCGTCTGCAGGGATCGTGTCTTTTTCCGTGAGCACTGCTGGTGATGAGCATTCAATATAGAGTATTCAGAAATTAAAAACAAACAAACAAAAAAAAAGAAGTCAGGCTGCATCCTGAAAGCTTCTCTTTCGTTGGGACACATTTCTGTTGAGGTCAGTAGAAATGTTGAGCGAGTAATCCATAAACCTTTAATATATGCCCTTTCAGTAAGTTCTTACAGACTAAATGTCATTGAATCCCCTTAAAAAGTGCGTTGTGAAGGCAGACTTGTTCAGTTGTTGGCACATCATTGCAAAAGAAGCTAAGGAAGATAAGCACTTATTAATATTTTGATGTAATCACCCTCAGTCAATGGGTACATTCACAGCCAACCACTCCAGGCATTTACCTGGACATTCACCGCTAGCAAACATCCAGCAAACTATTCACCCGATGCTTCCATTCACCAGTAAGACTAAATAAGCAACAGAACTGAGCAATACACACGTACCTCCCTTCATAATAACTCCATCTACTGGTACAGGATCTCAGCAAGTGTTTTAAAATAGGCTATCTTAAATTTCATGATCAATTTGTTAGCAAAATCTCTGCTCAACATTTGCGTGTTGTGTCCCACTGCTTTGTAATTAGTATTAAAAATCTTAGGATTTAGTTCCCTGCATGGACTTTAAAAAATACTATTACAGTACCTGAATGTCAAGTTTAAATGCTTAAAACAAAACAAGCTTTGCATAGTGGAATAGTGCCTGTTTTAAATACATGGATATCCTTTGTCCAGCAGTTAAAGCCTGTATCTCTGCCTAGGTTGTGGTCTCTGCCACTTGTACGGCGAACACAGTCTCTGCCCTGAATAGGTTTCTTATTCAAAGATGGACAAAACATCCTTGGTGTAGAAAAAAATATATATTGTCACATTATCACAAATATATTGTTTATCACATTTGACACATGTGATAAATAAACTTGGCTGATGTCAATTTTTCAGTCTCAAACGTGGCCTTTTACCAGGTCGTGGTCAGCTCAGGGTCCACACATGGTTTTCTTCTCCTTTTCTTAATTCCATACTTTTATATTAAGATCTAAAAAGGTAACAGCCATTTGGCTTGATTTTCACAAACATAAAGGTTTAACCCCCACTTTGATTAAATAAGCATCTCCTCTTCCAAACATTCACAGCTAAACATTGTGTGCATATATACACACTCACATATACATAGTCATTAAGGCAACACATTAAAATATATTCCATATTAAAATAATGAAAATAAATGAGATAAATACCTTAAAATAGCATCGTGAGACATTTCAGAGAAAGAATAATTTCGTAATTTGATAAATGTATACCAACTTTCTTGTTTAGTGTGATACAACTTCTCTAACCCAGCATAATCCTAAACAACCCAACCCTCAAACGCAGTCACCCCCAAGAGAAGAAGCCACAAGATGTCGCTGTGATCCAGAGAACGAATTTCAGCGTTTCCAAAATGACTTGTACAAATCGTTTCAACAGGACAGTTTTAAGACTGGCTTTTGACTTCCACACCCCTTGAAAGGCGCTGTGTTTCCCATTCCATGATGTATACACGCCCCAGCGATATTTTCCACCCTTCCTCAGGAGTTTTGATAACCGTGTTTTAAAGTCTCCACCAATATTTTTAGGAAAGCATCTTGCTGATGCCTGACTCAGTGTCTTTTAAGTCAGAACAATATAATAATACTGTTGTTGTTATTATTATTAAATTTTCTCACTAAGGACTATGATTTAAAAGAAATTCTAGGCCAATGAAAGGTGCAGGTAGTACAGAAGAGCTGCTTACATTTTGTTTGCAGTCACTGCTGGCTGTCAAAGCGCATACAAAACTTTCAGAGGTGAAGACTAAACAGAAACAACTCCTCATTGATTGCTAGTGCAGAGTACAGAAGATGCTCAATTAACCTCTACACAGATACAGTGCTTGTTTATTGACAAGCTTTATTGCTCCCTTCATATAGACTAACCTGATGTAAGAGTTTGGAAAGATAAACAATTAAAGAGGTACATAGTAAAATCCTGTCCAGACTTTCTCCAGGGTCTCTGTGCTCCTTTGGCCTAAGCAGAGAAGTTGGGCCTCTCTGAGTTTATTTAGGATCTGGGTTTCCATCAGATGTTATTCCACCAATCTGGGTATGTCAGCTTTATGGTCATATGATGCCCTAGCTGCCATTTATCCCCTGTTTAAATGTCTTCCTAAGAGAAAGAATTACAGCCTGTATAGTTTTAGGGGTCATTAGATCAAGGCAAGCTGTTCAAAAATGACTCCTGCTGTCTGTGAGTATCGATCTCATTACACCAGGGAGTAATTTGCTTTGCTCCAGTTCAGCAGGATTCTCAGCTACGAACACCCAAACTCTGCATTTACCCTCTTTCACCCAGAATGATTCAGTGTGGTCTTTTAATCTGTGTGTTCGTTAGACAGGCTTTCCTTCCAGACAGCAAAGGAAAGTGTGTTCCTGCAAGTAAGTGCCAGGGGCCTGTGACAGAGAGAAAATCCTTGGTGGTGCTGTTCATCGGTTAATTTGGCATTGGAGCTGCAGCAAAACCGCAAGCCATGGCCCTGGTCCTCTTCTCCTAATCAAGGGTTATACCTCAGGTGAACTTCCATGAGACTGTGCAAAGCAGAGTGTTGTTTAGAGATAAGGTCCACACCTCAAATTTAGTGCAGAGAAGTTCACTTCTAACAAGCAGCCTGATACTGAACTCAACATTGCCATGTAACTCCTTCCCAATTAAGTGCATTCCCCTTCAGTCAAGAGCAAATCTAGTACCTGTATTGCCTGGCCATCCCAAAAGCTTCACTGATTTGAAACAAATTGCTGCTCATCATAAGCAGTTTGCTTTAAAAAAGAAAGTAAATCCAACAGATGGAATGTAATAGAACTGTGACTACTCTTATGGAAGGCCAAGAACAGCTAATTTGATCATGGCTTGCTTTTCTCCCTGGAGATAATACTTTTTGCTCACATTTGGTTCAATTTTCTCTCTGAACATATTAAAATAAAACTGGCAAAAACTGCTTGGCTCTAATCAAATCATACACGGGGTCAGGGCATGAAGAATGAATAAGATAAAGGGGAAAATAGGAAGAAAAGGAAATAAATTAAACCTGATCTCTAAATAGCTGAAGGCAGCTGAGTAAAGGGCTCCTTGACACAGTCTCTACTGAGCTCCATGTGATTGTGCTGGCCTTCCCTGTGGGTGAAGAGTGAAGAAGGTATTAAAACATTTAAGAAAAGTGTGTTAAGAAATGAAACACTTCAGGTTCTGCTATTCTACACTCAAAATAATTATGATACTGTCCTTTTTACTTCTGCACCATTTGTTGATTTTTTACTGGTGTGCTACTCAGTTCTTTTAAACTGAATTGAGCCAGGAGACAACTGTGCTCTTTGTGATGTTCCGTCCTCACGGCTGTTGTGTCCCTGCTGCACAGCTTTCTTCCCTCTAGGAAGGATAATGAATTCTGCTTTTGTGGATAATGCAACACGGTCTTAACAGAGCTGGACTGAAATATCGTTTTCCTAATAAGATTTTCCTTAGCTTCAAGTGCTGACAGGACTGTAATAATTTGCATTTGATGGTAATACTCCTGCAGAATGTAGAATTCTACACAGAATTTAGTTCATCACATTTCCTATCATGACTTCATATGCAGCTTTGAATAGATGCTTTATTATTATTGTTTTATATACAAATGCTGCCACAGAAACAAGCATAAACCAGCCTGCACTGAGCAACCACCTGCAGAGTTCTGGAAAATCCAACAACACAAGTCTCAGCAGTCATCTTTCCTATCAACAAGTGGGGACAGAGAGAAGCGATTCCACTGGGCAGACTAACCTACTGGTTGGGTTTTTAGGAGAGATTTGAAAAAAAGGCTACTCAAAAGATCCATCAAAAACATACAAAGAGGTTACAAACAATGGAAATTGAGATTTCCATCATTTTATTGCCTGCAAGTAGAGCAGGTTTGTCTCATGCAAAACTTCTGTTCTGGATGAAGGTTTCACCGAGGCTGTGACTAAAACAAATCCTGTCATCAAGAACACTTTCCATCCCAATATGGCTCCATCACGCTGTCAAAGGTTTGCAGCGAGCTGCAAACACACAAACTGCAGCTTTTCTCCTGCCCAGGTTCCGTGTACCAGTAGAACTTGTTACAGAGCCCGTGCAAGTGTTTATAAATATATAAATAAATAGGTAATATACAAAATATATATTTAAAAATTGTTAGTGGATCTAAA